>CM071631.1:23951540-24298961 GCA_036419045.1 Scirpophaga incertulas | reverse complement strand
ACGCGGTTTTTGAGTTTCATGTGACATAAGTGAAGAGCAATTTTCCCCAATTTTCGACGACTACCAACATTTTTCATTGTGGAATTAGATCACACCACCGCGAGTTGCCGCGCGCCTCGCGGCACTCGCGCGACTACAATCGACGTTAGCTTCTTAGTGTATTTACAATTGTACACAGTTTTTCAGTTTGTTGTGACTTACATGGAGACAATTTTTCCCCAATTTTTAACTGTCAGCCATTTTTTTTTTTGTAATGCGGGGTTACACTACTCCAGCGCGAGGTGCGCGCACCTCGCGGCACTCACGCGACTACAATCGACGTGAGCTGCTTAGTGTATTTTAAACTGCACACGCTTTTTCAGTTTGTTTTGACTTAAATGGAGACAATTTTTCACCGGTTTTCGACCGACCGCCAATTTTTTTTTTCAGTAGTGGGATAGACCACACCACCGCAAGGTGCGCGCACCTCGCGGCACTCACGCGACTACGATCGACGTAAGCTTCTTAGTGATTTTGCAACCGTACACGGTTTTGTAGTTTCTTTTGACACAAATGGAGACAAGTTTTTACTGATTTTCGACCGACCGCCAAATTTATTTTCCAGGGGTGGGATAAACTACACCACCGTGAGGTGCGCGCACCTCGCAGCACTCACGCGATCACACTTTCAGTGAGCTTCTTAGTGTGTTTACATCTGCACAGAGTTTTTTAGTTTTTTGCGACATAACTGGAGACAATTTTTCACCAAATTTTGACCGACCGCCAATTTTTTTAACAGTAATGGGATAGACCACACCTCCGCGAGGTGCGCGCACTTCGCGGCACTCACGCGACCACACTTTCAGTGAGCTTCTTAGTGTGTTTACATTTGCACAGAGTTTTTTAGTTTTTTGCGACATAACTGGAGACAATTTTTTACTTTTTATTATTGACCGACGGCCGACTTTTTTTCAAAGTGGGGCAGACCACATCACCGCGAGGTAGCACTCACGCGACTACAATCAACGTGAGCTTCTTAGTGTATTTTAAACTGTACACGCTTTTTCAGTTTGTTTTGACTTAAATGGAGACAATTTTTCACCAATTTTCGACCGAACGCCAATTTTTTTTTTCAGTAGTGGGATAGACCACACCACCGCGAGGTGCGCGCACCTCGCGGCCCTCAAGCGACCAGACTCACCGTGAGCTTCTTAGTGTTTTTGCAACCGTACACGGTTTTGTAGTTTCTTTTGACACAAATGGAGACAATTTTTACCAGTTTTCGACCGACCGCCAATTTTTTTTTTCAGTAGTGGGATAGACCACACCACCGCGAGGTGCGCGCACCTCGCGGCAATTACGCGACCACACTCGCCGTGAGCTTTTTAGTGTATTTGCAACTGTATACGGTTTTGTAGTTTCATATGACATAAATGAAGATCATTTTTCATCAATTTTTCACTGACCGGCAAATTTTTATTTTACAATGCAGTTTTACAAACCTTACCACCGCGAAGTACGAATAAATCGCGGCACTCGCGCGACTACTATCAGCGTTAGCTTTTTCGATTTTTTTTTCACATGGCCGGGTCGGTCGGGCCTCGCTGATCATTTCTACCACCATTTTGGGCTAGATATATGGCAACACTGGGCGCTATGGCAGATTTTGGCTTCGGCGACTTTGCGAATTTTTTGACGCGAACCGATGACAGTTGCGCGCCTGCATTTACCGCCAATCGGTGAGCGGTTTATTCTACTACACTGGAAAAAATTGACATTTGACATTTTCAAGTTGGCGCCGGCGCTGGCGGCCATTTTGTAATGGTAAATTATTGTTTTTTGCTATATTTTCGTGGTTTTCAATCCCGATACGGTGACATGGGTATCGAATGAAAGGATTTTCATAGCACTATCGATGCCTATTAGTGGCAACGTTAAAAAACCAAAATGGCCGCCGGTCCAAAAAGGCCAAGTAACATTTGTATTGTAATCCCTACAATATGGGTATCAAATGAAAGGGTTTTGCAAGTCTAATACAGCCGCGTTAGAGACAATGAAAAAAATTCAAAATGGCCGCCGCTCTCAAAATGGCGGACCGGTTTGGTTTTTCAACCCATGCTTAATGGGTATCAAATGAAAGGGTTTTAAGTGTCTAATACAACCACGTTAGAGACAATAAAAAAAAATCAAAATGGCCGCCGCCCTCAAAATGGCGGACAGCTATTGTTTCTTAACCCGTGCTTCATGGGTATCAAATGAAAGGGTTTTGCAAGTCTAATACAGCCGCGATAGAGACAATGAAAAAAATTCAAAATGGCCGCCGCTCTCAAAATGGCAGACCGCTTTTGTATTACAACCCATGCTTCATGGGTATCAAATGAAAGAGTTTTGAGTGTCTAATACAGCCACGTTGGAGACATTGAAAAAAATTCAAAATGGCCGCCGCTCTCAAAATGGCGGACCGCTTTTGTTTTCCAACCCAAGCTTCATGGGTATCAAATGAAAGGTCTTGACGAGTAGAACACGACGCCATAAGTGACATTTCTGAAATTTCAATATGGCCGCCGATCCAACATGGCGACTGACATTTTTTTGCCCTTTTCACTACATGGGTGTCAAATGAAAGGATTTTAAGAGTAGAACGGATTCAAATGTGATTTATAGTAAAATTACAATTTCTTTTTTTTTTACTTACCTCGATATGCTTTTGTGCCGCTTTGCAACTGTACAATATTTTATTTGAAAATCTCAATAGTAGCAACGCCACCGCCAGGTGCGTGCACCTCGCGGCAGTCACGCGACCACCAGCGCCATGAGTTTTTCAGTGTGTTTACAACTGCACGCGGTTTTTCAGTTTGTTTTGACTTAAATGGAGTCAAATTTTCACAAATTTTCGACCGACCGCCAATTTTTTTTTTCAGTAGTGGGATAGACCACACCACCGCGAGGTGCACGCACCTCGCGGCACTCACGCGACCACACTTACAGTGAGCTTCTTAGTGTGTTTACATCTGCACGGAGTTTTTTAGTTTTTTGCGACATAATTGGAGACAATTTTTTACTTTTTATTATTGACCGACGGCCAATTTCCTTTGTACTGTAATCCCTACAATATGGGTATCAAATGAAAGGGTTTTGCAAGTCTAATACAGCCGCGTTAGAGACAATTAAAAAAATTCAAAATGGCCGCCGCTCTCAAATTGACGGACCGCTTTTGTTTTCCAACCCATGCTTCATGGGTATCAAATGAAAGGTCTTGACGAGTAGAACACGACGACGTAATTGACGTTTCTAAAATTTCAATATGGCCGCCGATCCAACATGGCGACAGACATTTTTTTGCGATTTTCACTATATGGGTATCAAAGGAAAGGATTTTAAGAGTAGAACGGACCCAAATGTGCGGTATAGTAAAATGAAAATTTCTTTTTTTTTTACTTACCTCGATATGCTTTTGTGCCGCTTTGCAACTGTACATGATTTTATTTGATAAACGCAATAGTGAGCCGCGCCACCGCGAGGTGCGCGCACCTCGCGGCACTCACGCGACCACCAGTACCGTGAGTTTCTCAGTGTATTTACACCCTCAAAATTTTTTATTTTCTTGTGACACAAATGAAGACAATTTTTCACCTCGCGGCTTTCGCGTGACCATAAACGCCGTGAGCTTTTAGTGTATTTACAACCGCACAAACTTTTTTATTTTCTTCTGACACAAATGGAGATAAATTTTTACTGATTTTCGACCGACCGCCAATTTGTTTTATCAATAGTGGGATAGACCACACAACCGCGAGGTGCGCGCACTTCGCGGCACTCACGCGACTACAATCGACGTGAGCTTCTTAGTGTTCTTGCAACCGTACACAGTTTTGTAGTTTTTTTTGACACAAATGGAGACAATTTTTACCAATTTTCGACCGACCGCCAATTTTTTTAACAGAAGTGGGATAGACCACTCCTCCGCGGGGTGCTTGCACCCCGCGGCAAGCAAGCGACGTCTACGTATTTTTTCAGTGCTATCGAAACCTATTAGTGGCAACGTAAAAAACCAATATGGCCGCCGGTCCAAAACGGCCAAGTATTATTTGTACTGTAATCCCTACAATATGGGTATCAAATAAAAGGGTTTTGCAAGTCTAATACAGCCGCGTTAGAGACAATGAAAAAAATTCAACATGGCCGCCGCTCTCAAAATGGCGGACCGCATTTGTTTTCCAACCCAGGCTATATGGGTATCAAATAAAAGGCCTTGACGAGTAGAACACGACGCCATTAGTGACTTTTCTAAAATTTCAATATGGCCGCCGATTCAACATGGCGACTGACATTTTTTTGCGATTTTCACTATATGGGTATCAAATGAAAGGATTTTAAGAGTAGAACGGAACCAAATGTGAGTTATAGTAAAATTACAATTTCTTTTTTTTTTTACTTACCTCGATATGCTTTTGTGCCGCTTTGCAATTGTACAAGATTTTATTTGAAAATCGCAATAGTGAGCAGTGCCACCGCGAGGTGCGTGCACCTCGCGGCACTTACGCGACCACACTCACCGTGAGCTTCTTAGTGTATTTTAAACTGCACACGATTTTTCAGTTTGTTTTGACTTAATGGGAGAAAATTTTTGACTTTTTATTATTGACCGACGTCCAATTTTTTTCCAAAGTGCCACATACCACATCACTCACGCGACCACACTTTCAGTGAGCTTCTTAGTGTGTTTACATCTGCACAGAGTTTTTTAGTTTTTTGCGACATAATTGGAGACAATTTTTTACTTTTTATTGTGAAGACATGTGGTCTTCCCCACCTTGAAAAACCGCACCGCGAGGTGCGCGCACCTCGCGGCACTCAAGCGACCACACTCACCGTGAGCTTTTTAGTGTGTTTACAACCTTACACAGTTTTTTAGTTTCTCGCGACATAAATGGAGAAAATTTTTTACCAATTTCGACCGACCGCCGATTTTTTATTCAGAAGTAGGATAGACCACTCCACCGCGAGGTGCGTGCACCTCGCGGCACTCACGCGACCACCAGCGCCATGAGTTTTTCAGTGTGTTTACAACTGCACGCGGTTTTTCAGTTTGTTTTGACTTAAATGGAGACAATTTTTTACCAATTTTCGATCGACCGCCATTTTTTTTTTTCAGTAGTGGGATAAACCACACCACCGCGAGGTGCGCGCACCTCGCGGCACTCACGCGACTACAATCGACGTGAGCTTCTTAGTGTATTTTAAACTGCACACGCTTTTTCAGTTTGTTTTGACTTAAATGGAGACAATTTTTCACCAGTTTTCGACCGACCGGCAATTTTTTTTTTCAGTAGTGCGATAGACCACACCACCGCGAGGTGCGCGCACCTCGCGGCACTCACGCGACCACACTCACCGTGAGCTTCTTAGTGTACTTTCAACCGTACACAGTTTTGTAGTTTCTTTTGACACAAATGGAGACAATTTTTACCAGTTTTCGACCGACCTCCAGTTTTATCTATCTGTGGTGGGATACACCACACCACCGCGAGGTGCGCGCACCTCGCGGCACTCACGCGACCACAAACGCCTTGACTTCCTTAGTGTATTTTCAAACGTAGACAATTTTGTATACAAGTTTTATGGGTTTATGGGTATCAAATGAAAGGCCTTGACAAGTAGTACACGACGACATAAGTGATGTTTCGAAAAATTTCAATATGGCCGCCGATCGCCCTTTTAAACTGTACACGCTTTTTCAGTTTGTTTTGACTTAAATGGAGACAAATTTTCACCAATTTTTCCCGACGGCCAATTTTTTTTCAGTAGTGTGATAGACCACACCACCGCGAGGTGCGCGCAACTCGCGGCACTCACGCGACCACGCTTTCAGTGAGCTTCTTAATGTGTTTACATCTGCACAGAGTTTTTTAGTTTTTTGCGACATAACTGGAGACATTTTTTTACTTTTTATTATTGACCGACGGCCAATTTTTTTTCAAGTTGGGGCAGACCACTTCACTGCGAGGTGCGCGCACCTCGCGGCACTCACGCGACCACACTCACCGTGAGCTTCTTAGTGATTTTACAACCGTACACGGTTTAGTAGTTTCTTTTGACACAAATGGAGACAATTTTTACCAATTTTCTACCTACCGCCAATTTTTTTAACAGAAAAGGGATAGACCACACCTCCGCGAGGTGAGCGCACCTCGCAGCACTCAGGCGACCACGCTCACCGTGAGCTTCTTAGTGTTCTTGCGACCGCACAAACTGTTTTATTTTCTTCTGACCCAAATGGAGATAATTTTTTACCAATTTTCAACTGACCTCCAATTTTATCTATCAGTAGTGGGATAGGCCACATCACCGCGAGGTGCGCGCACTTCGCGGCACTCAAGCGACCAGAATCACCATGAGCTTCTTAGTGTATTTTAAACTGCACACGCATTTTCAGTTTGTTTTGACTTAAATGGAGACAATTTTTCACCAATTTTCGACCGACCGCCAATTTTTTCTTTCAGTAGTGTGTTAGACCACACCACCGCGAGGTGCGTGCACCTCGCAGCACTCACGCGACCACCCTCACCGTGAGCTTCTTAGTGTATTTACGACCGCACAAACTTTCTATTTTCTTCTGACACAAATGGAGACAATTTTTTATCAATTTTCGACCGACCGCCAATTTTTTTTTTCAGAGGTGGGATAGATCACTCCACCGCGAGGTGCGTGCACCTCGCGGCACACACGCGACCACAAAATCCATAACTCCTTTAGTGTATTTTCAAACGTAGACAATTTTGTATACAAGTTACTTCTTTTTGACAAAAGAGAAGACTTTTTTCACCATTTTTCGACAGACCACCCTTTTTTGAAACACAATCAGGATGGACCACCCCACCGCGGGGTGCTTGCACCCCGCGGCAAGCAAGCGACGTCTAGTTATTTAAATAAAGCTGCAACATAACTGCAGTCTTTGTCTTTGTTTTAAACAAAATGTCATTGCAACAGAGTTTCGCCTACTTATCACCTTAACATTCAGTTGTAATAAAACGAAGAAGAAAAAAATGTGCCATCGATTTTATACTATTAAAATATATATAAGTATAATAAATTAAATTTATTATACTTATATTTATAAAAGTGATAAAGGGTGATCACGCTATTTTTAAGTTCATACTTAATAGTCCAAAATTACCAGAAATACAATAAAAAAACCGGCCAAGTGCGAGTCGGACTCGCGCACGTAGGGTTCCGTAGCACTATACATTTAAATAAATGGTTTTCTTTATTCTTTATTATATTGGAGTTGGTTGAATGAAACCTACCTATCCTATCCATAGATACCCCACATGTGTGGGTTTGATGAAAAAAAAAAATTGTTTTAAGTCTAAGTATGGGGAACCCTAAAAATTTATTGTTTTTTTCTATTTTTGTATGAAAATCTTAATGCGGTTCACCGAATACATCTACTTACCAAGTTTCCACAGTATAGCTCTTATAGTTACGGAAAAAAGTGGCTGTGACATACGGTCGGACAGACGGACGGACAGATATAACGAATCCATAAGGGTTTTATTTTTTGCTATTCGGCTACGGAATCCTAAAAATATCTGAAATTTACTTACGACCTGTGGCTAAATTTATTAAATAAATTGCTAAGTATATTGAATAAAAAAGCAGAGTGGATTACTTTTTGCATATTTTTTTTAATTGTTGTAAGCATACGAGCAAGTGATGATAAATGATATTTACCTTATGTTAAATGGTTGACTTTTAGACATCTGCAAAAAGGAGTAGGTACAGTTCAGTCACACAGACAACACTTTTTTCTCTGGAGGTGTAATGCCTTTGCGCCCATACCTGATGATAGCAAGTCATCAGGCGTGTGTAACACTCTCCCGTAGGGTGGAGAGAAATGCCTAGTTTGAAGCAGCATGTATATAGTGTCCAGGAAACATCGCAGCTCATTCCAGAATTTTCATATAACCGATCTGGTTCCAAATGAGTCTTACTGCGGTGGCGAGTGGTGTGGTGGTAAAAAAAGTGTTGTCAAAGAAATTAGTGTTGACAGTAGTGACCCTCGTACCTCGCAGTAAAAGAAAGCTGTGGGTCGCCTTAGACGCTCGAGTGCCGGTCGAGTGGACACAATGTTAGTGTCCCGCGAGTGTCACAGAGACCGAGCTAGGACTGAGAAATTTATTTCCTGAGGTTTATTCCTTGCCTCATAGCACATATACTTTACACATAGATAGTACAGTCACATTTGTTTCCTATGGGGATAGGCAGAGGTTTCTTTATTTAAGCTTTATTGCATAACACTTAATAAATAAATAAATATTTCGACACTTACACCAATTAGCCTAGCCCAAACTAAGCTATATTAGGCTTGTGTTATGGGATCTATATTAACAAACTAGCTGACCCGCGCCCGCTTCGTTGGGCATAATATTAATAATCCCCGAAGCGAGCACGAAAGCGAACTGAATTAAACCCGAAGCCATCGCGCGCCGTCCGCTGATGATGATGATGATGATGATGATGATGATGACACTCCGCAATAATGTGGCTTTCTATTGGTGAAAGAATTTTTAAAATTGATGATGATGATGATGATGATGATGACACTCAGCAATTTGAGATTTAAACTATCCTATCTCTCAAGTTGGATCGAACTGCACATGGTGTGCGAATTTTATTATAATCGGTTAAGTAGTTTAGGAGTTCATTGAGCACAAACATTGTGACATGAGATTTATATATATTAGATAGACATACATATATTATATATATATATATTTTTGATAGAAATATATATGAACAATCATGGCTAAGGTACAAATGGTCGCATTCATCACGCAAACATCTGTCCCCACCGGGACTCGAACCCGGGATCTCAGAGATCATGAAATCTTGAAATCTGTGTACTAACCATTCGACTATGGAGATCGTCATTAAATGAATTTTCATCGGATTTCAAAACGGATTTGAAATGGCAGTGCAAGTGTGTGAAAGTTGACAGTTTTACATTTGCGAGGTTCTAAGCATACTTCTTTAGCATCTTCAACTATAGATTTAATTAATTTTATTGCATTATATTGACAAACCAAACAAACTGTTCACTTTCTGGTTAGCACTTATACTTTATAAGTACTTATAATATACACAGCAACGCTTCAAATATTACATGTTGACCTTTAGACAGCTCTTATGACGTTGGCAATAACGCCGGGCTTTATGTTGCAAATTTAAAGCTCAATGTGTTGATAACTGTGCATGTAGATCTTATGAGATTCACAGCAAATCTGCAACCCCTACAAGAATCATAATGTACGTTGTCAATTTGTGATATAACATGTAAAGTCACATTATTCTCAACATCAATGGGAACTTTTTAGTTTTGCGGCAGAAATAGGTATGCCAGATAACTAATCTAACCTATAGTTTCATATTTCTTTTCTGTGCATCACTCAGTGTTACTAGTAGATAACGTTATTTCAACACGGGATAAATATTTTGTTTGAATAATGTTTCCGCATGCTTTATTTGTATACTTATTTGTGTTAAATGTTTTAAAATAAATAAATTTAATTATATAATAAGTTATATGATGTATAAAACAAAATTTTTGGCGTGGAGTCAAACTATGTACCCAAGTATACAACAAAATTGCATAATGAAATAAAAAATAATTGAATTATTTATAACCAAGTTCGTCTCTGCAATGCCACCATGCTAGCTATCTTTTAGTCGGCAGCTTTGGCTACGAACTGCGTTACACTGTGCTCGCTGCGTCACATTCTAACTCTACATGGTAGAGAAAGACAAAACACTTGCACTGTGCCAATATTTGGCCACTCATTGGTAACAATGATCGGTGTTTGTCGTGGCTTTTGATATTTTACCAGCGACGTTCGACCTCTTTGGATTTTTTAAGAGAAATTCTTTACTGTTGACAGACGACGGCTATTGAGTAAATCTGACGTGGAGCAGTTCGAATGGATTATAAGCAAGCAAGATTGCATTATGCTGCTAGCTTTGTTCCTTGGCGTCTATGAATTTGTATATTGCCATCAGTCAATATAAGATAAATATTTCAAAATGCTCGTCCTTACGTTTTTAGAACGAAGTCCGTGCTCACTTCAATGATTCCTTGACTTAAAATAATTATAGCTTATTTTTGTCCAGTTCAATTACTGCACCCATCCCCGCAATCTCTTTTTTATACTTCCCTGGTACAAGGTAGCCACCTGTTCTTGGCACCGACGGATTGTGGCGGCCTGGCGTGCGCTGCTAGAATTACGGATCTGCTCGCGCCAGCGGGCAGTCGGTGCCGTACTCCCGCACCTCGAAGCTTGGCTCCACGGGAAAGAGGAGGTCACCTACCGATTGACTCAGATACTCACCGGGTACGGCTGCTTCGGTGAGTATCTGTGTCGAATAGGACGGGAGGGATCGACACATTGTCACCACTGCGCATCCGACCTCGACTCGGCCCAGCACACGCTGGCGGAGTGCCCCGCGTGGGCCTCCGAGCGCCGAGTCTTGGTCGCAGAGATCGGGCGAGATCTGTCTCCGCCGGCATTGATTGGGGCAATGCTGGCGGACGAGGGAGGTTGGAGGGCTGTGGCCTCCTTCTGTGAAGCAGTGATGCTCCAGAAGCCCAAATTGGTCCAGGCGTTGTTGAGTTATGCCCTTACCAACACATTTTGCGTTTTATTTTTATACATAAGATATTGTTTTTAGATTTCTAAAAAATGAGCAATTATTATTTACCTAATTCTAATGAAACGAACACATTTCTGACATTCTCATATTAAATGTAACATTTTTTTATATGGAAAGTAATACAATACCTATAAACGTACAAATAACAAAGTTATTTTAAAATTTGTTTATACGCTCATACAAATTTTACGAGTTTACTGAGTTATGACGTCACGATTGCAGTGTTTTTAGTATGGAGCGTTTTTCAGCGACAGCGCCGCAAACATGTCGATGTATCTTCAAAAGTAATAGGTGCAGGTGTACTGTTGGTTCTACAATATTTTTCACTTAAAAGAGTACTCTTATTATATATAGAATTTAAAAAAATGTCCTCTACCCAATTGTATATATTTCAAAATAGTGCTATTAGATCAAATTTTGGTATAGGAAATTTGTTACCACCAGTGGAGTATGAATACTTAGTCGTGCTACAAAAATTGGCAGGTACAAGAAAAACACATTTTTTTTTATTGCATATAACATTTATCACTTTGATGTGTGTTATAGTTAATACAATATAAAAACATTATTAGTACAGAAGGGTCCAAAAAAATTTATCCACTCATTAAGTCCATAATTTATAAACTAATTGACGCAGTAGTGTAATTTTTGGTAGTGTAGGAGTTTTAATTCTGGCAATCGCAATACACGTATCGCAATACGTATTGTTTTGTTTTGTCAGATGACAGTCACCAGATAGTGTTTTGTTATTAGTTATAGTTATTTACTAGTGTAAACATGGCTGCCGCAAGGCTTGCATTTGTTGAAAGGAAGTCAGTTTTGAAGTGGTGTTTTAAGTACAAAACGGTTAAACGGAAATGGCGAACTGAGTATCAAGTAGAGCCGACACGATTAACGATTCGTTGAATTCGAGACAAATTTGAAGCCGAAGACTGTTTTTCATCACGTTCCCCAGACTGAACTCTTCTGAACTCCTGTGGGGAATACTAAAGGTCATTGATGGACAAAAGTCATGCACATTAAATGAACTGTGAGAATGTATGGTATATCCATGTACACAGGATTATTTGTGAATGAAACAAATCATGGGACGGAAAGAGATAGCGTTACGCTAGCCAAATATAGCACCAGGAAGATAATCAATTAAGAGAAGAAATTACACCAGCTGACTAAACTTGTACGCCTCAGTTTCCATATTCTAATGCGATATCAAACTCTCCTTTACTTTGATAAAAAATTACCCTTAACATCAAAGGTGGGTAAGGTTAAAGGGATGCAAAAATGATGTCATATCAAAAGCGTAAGACAAACAAGTACCAATACTCTTGATACTACTCACCTCAATGATAAATTGCTTTATTCCTAAGCAAATTTCAAGAGATCTGTGAATATTTCTCAGATGGATGTAATACCAACAATGAATGAAATATAATAAATAGTCTAGGCACTAATCTTTTAATCGAGACTTCTGGGGTGCATTCCTGCCATGGCTAAATGTACAGCAACACGTCATGATTCACATTTTCACTACGAAAACTCTCGCTATTTCAAGAGACGTAAGAGCTGTCTTGTAATGTAAAGTTTGAGTTGTTATTTGTATCAAAATGTGTAGCAAAAGTTGGAATACGCTCTTGAGTTATCGATCGGGTTGGTTGATGACTCAGAGACCAAATTCCTTAAGGTCAACAAGGTTTTTGAAGACACGGATTCTATTCCCGTCCGAATCGCAGTTTTTTGTATTTCAATTATTTAGCAATAAAGGTAGACTTGCAAAATATTATCAAAGTTTCGTAATTGCACCAAAAACGTTTAGTATTTATTTCTAAAAATCATTTTAAATCGAATTGTTGTACTTTTTGGTTGTGTACTGTAAAAATAATTAAGTTCTTTAATTCAACTAAGCACTTTTGTAATTTTAAAATCAGATGTCCAAAGCACACAACAAAAATAAACGGAGCAATGCATGCGCAAATCTAAAAATGGAATTGAAATGGTGTTTGAGAGGGACAGAGGTTTTCAACTGTGTGTTGAACAAGGATGGAGAATGTAAAGACCACAAAAGCCAAGTAAGTGTAGACAATGGAAGCTGAAAAAGACATTTCCTTTAACAAGATCCTATCTTCAAGTGTTTTGCCTGAGGATCTGAGCGCAAACTTACTTGGTACACTCCAAAAACGAAAGCGTTATTTTATCTCCAAGCGGTAAAGTCTAAAATCACATGCTTTTTACAATTATAATAGCACTTAAAAATTGTATTTCGTAAGAGACTTTGTGAACGCATGTCAAGCGTAAAACTAGGTTTAAATCAAAGTATTATTTTAAACCATCGTTAGTGGAACCCTAAGGCTGTGTTAAGATGTACACTGCTGAGATCTTTAAGTTAAAGATGTGGGCGCCATGAGTTAATTAAACCAAAGTTTTGTAAAAGTGAATTTGTCGTCGATGTTATCTGAAATTATACTGTAAGGTAGTTTTAGTATATATATAATGAAAATCTTTATTTTATCTCTTTAATTTCATTTTGTTTGATATGTTTACAAAAACAAGCAGACTATCTACCTGATAAGTGTACCTAGTAAGTGCATGTGGTTCCTGCGGGAATCGTTTTAAATATATAATCACCCCAAACGCCACCAGTGTACGTTGCCAACATTCATATAATAATCAAATCGTAATTAATTTAAAATATTTATTGTAATGAATGTTAATATAGTATATTTGTAGATATCAATAAGTTTAATAATTAATTAATCTGATATTATTGACTTTGTTATCCTATTAATTAAATAAATATTCGTTACACATACACTTACAAGCCAAAGTTCTGTAAGGCTTGTGTTATGCGATCTAATCTGTGGGAACGGATAGACATACATATATGTTACATATATTTTTATGATAGAAATATATATTTTAACAACCCTAATATCGGTATTCGAACTCGAGGCCTCAGAGTTGGTGACATCTTGAAACTTGTGGACTAAGTACTATTATCATGTTTTTAATTAATTAGAATCTGCTATTTGTATAGTATAATAAAATAAATATTAAAAGTATGCAAGAATGTAATAAAGTAGAATTTCATAAATACCTTAACATTTCGCATTATCTTAAAAAAATTGGTTTATGTAGTTACTTTAAGTAGTTATTTTAAAAAGTTTGGTCAACAAAAATTTTTTTAGTCAATTTATCAAACCCTACCCACTAATTATATTGAGTTGAAAACTTCTGCTCTTACAGGTAATCAAACAAAGACAATTATATTCTAAGAAAAAACCTAAATAGGAAAAATTTCCAACAAGTTTAATATTATAAATGAGTTAGAAAATGTAGAGAAGATTTCTCAAGCTACGAGCCCGTTACGAAAATTCGAAATGTAGAGACCGTCCAAACCCAAAGATATTTGAAGTAATTGCGACAATATTAAAATATCACTTCAGATGCCATCTGTTGGGAAACGTATAAAAATGCTAAGCAGGCGGGCTATTATCTACGCCAGTATAAAAGTTTTATTTACGTTGTAATCTATACATTGCTGTATGATTGCATGTTTGTTATTAGGCAGGCAGAACAAACGCCGCAATATACGTATATCAAAATCTAAAAAACCGGAATAAAGAGTTAGATAGTAACCGTACAGAGTCCCTTATAAGATATTCTTAGTGAAGCCGTGGCTCGACAAATTAGGGTAGCCTCGAACCCTTCTCTTGTTGTGGTTTTTATTGTCCCTTTGCGTTTTATTACTTTTTTATATCTTTTTAACAGCGGCAGGGTCAGCTATGATGACGCGCAGGGCTGTCTAGTTGTGATTCTTATTATTTTTACATTCAATTTGAAATGACCTTTGATTTAAAGCAATTTGCAGATGAATTGCAATATGTCTGCTAAATATAATAGAACATAATAGTCACGAATAAAAAAATACAAATATTATTTATAATAGAAAATATGCCTTTGCCATGTAGTGAGTATGATGATAGTAAAAAGAAATAATTGGTTTCTGGATTTAAATTATATTTTATTAAATCTGAAATAATAGAACTGAATATAAAAGTGTGAATCTGGTAACAACTTATGATATAGCTAAAAGGCTATTAACCCACAGCGAAAACAAGAAGTTACACTAATTAAGACAAATACTAATTAACATTTAAACAGAACCTGCTATTAATAGTTTAAGTGCTGATTTTGTAATCGTCGGATAACTTTTCTGAAAGAATAATATATAACAGATTTTCTATAGAAAATCTGTCAATCCACCATATTTATTCTACAGTCGTCACGCAAATAGCAATGGATAAAATTAGTCTGCAACTACATGTGAATGCGTTGAATTTGACATATGGCGAAGAAGTTTTTGTACAAACAGCAACGGACCTTGATGACTCTTGTGTGGCTCGTAATAGCGGTTATTGTAGTAAAAATTATTAGTATTCAAAAAACACTTTGAATAATTTCCTCTTCAAAAACAACCTAAAGGGATTCCAAAGGGACCCCTTCCGTGGCCGAGGGGCGTCGTCGGTGGTGGAGATCGGGGGAGGTATTGTAGTCGCCCTCGAGGAGAGAGGAGCGGAGGCTGGGGGTTCCCGGAAGTAGCTTGGTGTTCCCGGGGGCTCCCTACATGCCTGAGGAAGGCCATCCCTGAGGTTTTTAGTGGGTAGGCCTCCCCCTTCTGGGGCGGAGAGCCCCACATAACCGCCGGCTCGCCACAGCCGGGGTATGCAATTTAATGCATTTTCCTCAGGGGAAAAAAAAAAGGATTCCAAAGGGAACCTCGATGGCGGATTTTCTCATTTAAACAGTATCTATACTTTTAACTTCTAGTAAATGGCTAAATACTTTTCCAATATGCTCTTCATAATTAAAATTACAACAACCGACATTGATCACTGAATGATATACAATATGATGATATTATAATTTATATGCGACACCCCGTATTTGAATATTATTTATGTATTTTTGTTTCTTATACTTCGTGAATCTTCAATTTGTTTTTATATATGAGCTTGTGTTTACATTTATATGATTATATGTATATATATATATTTATATACACACACACACGTACATATTTATATTTATAAGGAGAAACTATGATTTATTTTATGTAAGGTCTTCGCAAATTATTAGTAAACACAAAACCCTTGGGTTGTAGCAGACCAGTGCTTTGCTCACATCCTTTTGTGAGTAATTCCAATCACCGAGCTACGACCCTTTTACACTTCTGCAGCATGCAACTTTTGGTTTGTACTGGGTTATTGTTTTATTAAATTTAATTTTGGTTTCTTTGTGTTCGTTATCTTGTGTGATTTTATCTATCTATCTAGTACAACTATCAAGCTTGAACTGTTAATTTACATTACTAATTTAAGCCGCCAAGTCAATGTTGTATGAAATAAACAACCATGATACACCAGCGTTATATTAATAGTTCCTTGTTCATATGTAAAGTGTCTTGTCTGCTTGAGCGGGTCGTTAAACAAAATAAATCAGTCGCACGTTCCACGTAAGTCGCAGTTTTGTATGGTGTAATTCAGGCTCAGGCTTAAAGATAAGTTACTTGGGGCTAATGGGCTCTATCCATTTAGTTAGAAAGGAATGACGCTATGGCGATGGGCTCGATAGCACCATCCCTTTCTTGTATTCACACAGAGATTTGAGTTTAAGTTTGATTTTAGAATATTAGCCTAAGAAGCCTGTTTTAACAAATGTCATCATCATCTATCAAAACTATGACAGATAAGCCATGATGACAACTAGGCTTATAAATCGTTGTTCTATTATTTTATATAAATATAAAAAAAAATATTGGTCTAATAGTAAAATATATGTTAACTCTATTTCAGC
The DNA here is from genome assembly GCA_036419045.1 of Scirpophaga incertulas. Taxonomy (NCBI): domain Eukaryota; kingdom Metazoa; phylum Arthropoda; class Insecta; order Lepidoptera; family Crambidae; genus Scirpophaga; species Scirpophaga incertulas. Next base: position 24,282,425 of record CM071631.1, on the reverse strand, counting down.
TATTGTATTGCCGTCTTAAAAACATAGAATTTTCAATATACAAAATAAGTATTGACAACCCTATTGTTGCTAAAAAGTGCCCAGCGCCCACGTCAGACGCAGGCGGGCGCCGCCCCAAGACGTGTTAGACTGCGAATGCAATAATAGCGCAAATTCGCATTGTAAACTGTACTGTGCGCGTTATGCATTGCGCGTGGTCGGCGGCCCTGCCGTCGGATTATGGAGGTATGCGCGTTAAAAAGTTTAATATATTTTAAATTTGAGATATTGCATTAGAAATGTTACAGCAACTGAGCTGTTTTGTTGTTTTTTACATGCATGTTATAGGTTAAATGAGAGAGATATCTATTAGAGATAAGAGTCAAACATGTAACTAACGAATAGATACGTCCTACGAATACGAATAGATATCTCCTAAAGATTGCTGTCTCTCTTGAGATTCTTCGCCGAGACCAAACATCGGCTACGTAGGCTAAATCACAAATAGGTACACAGTATGTGTTTAGAAAAATCAAATAAACTAAATCGTTGAATTCGAGTGGGACTAAATGTAATTTGCCACCCAAGTTGTACAAAAAAGTCTCTTTATCAAATATACTTTGATAGGATTTCGCAACTTAGATTAGCGTCGTGTACCGTCGACAAATAAAGCGGTTACGTGGTGGATTAATTAGTTGTGTAACGGAGTCGAAGGCCGATCGGTGTCATTCCGACAGAAGAGCCGGTTGCGAGATTAGTTTTGTGGGTACAATGAGCAAAAAAATTCTAGAATATTCGAAGATATTTTCAGAAAATTATTAACTCAATACATCAGTATTTAATAGGTATAGAAGGAAATCCACTGTTAATCTATACTTATAATAAATATGTGTATGTGCTTTCATATTTGTATTTTTTTAATTTTCTCCACATTTTATATTTCAATGAAAAAGGTATGCTTTAAAGTGGTATATTGTGTCACGCACTCCGGTTCGGAGCAATACCTATCCGCCAACAAACTGGAACACAGTTTGGCAGATTTACTTGATTGTAAAATTGAGTGCTATTTTGAATAAATGCTTTTTCATTTTTTCATTTCATTTTTAATTTTTTCAGGTCAATTCTGTACATGAAATATATTTCCAAAATAACTATCAGGGGGTGCTTAGAGATCAATACTGATGCCAAAAATGCAATCAGTAAAATTTGTGTCTGTCTGTCTGTATAACCGTTGTAGAACCAAAATTTTCATACTCTTGAGCTGGTTATAGTATACTTTTCATCACGCAACAATCAATAGGAGTAGAGCAGTGAAGGGAAATGTTGGGAAAACGGAAGAAGTTACTCCATTTTTTAAGCTTCCGTCGCATGTACAAGCTTAATGGTTAAAGATACACAGAAATCATGTATGACGGCAACGTTCTCTTTAAAATTATATTAAAAAAATATACCACGACAGCATATGTCTATCTTTTATGGTTGACTCATAATAACACGTAACTCCCGATAACTTAGCAGTTCAAAGCTTTCTGATTATATTTGTCTACTTTTACGTATATGGCACTCTCAGTCAATAAAAATGCTACCTAAAGTTATGATTCCACGCGGACGATGTCGTGGGCACAGCTAGTTCGTAATACAATTCGCTCATACTTCTGAATTAATTGAATTTGAATACTGATATGGAATGTATTTTAGGTATAGTATCATTTGTTCCACTAAAGAGACAGAGTTCAGAAGAGACTCAATTAACTCTATTAGTTATATTATTTTTTTTGCCATGTCTTAAATGGCTAGGTTGAGGTATGATTAGGCTTTATAGTTGCTGTTATATAGTTCAAAGTAATTTTGTAACAGGGAAATTAAGGAAGACAACTTATACAGATTCTGGCTATTTTAAACTTCTTTTTCTTGTAAAATATTATTGTCTATTAACGGCCAGTACACTTTTTTAATATACATATAAAGTTTATAATTTATAAACTGAAATCGACAAATTTTAAATTTAGATTAATCATTTACATTATTTTATTGTCTTACTAGCCTGCCTGCCGCCCTGACTTCGCACTAGTGGGATATATATGTTTTCCTGTGGTAAAAATTATAATATATCGTATCAGAGATAATAAAGCCTTCTAATGGTGTTGTGGGTGCAGTCACAAATATAGAAATCTCACATGCACAAACACCCAGACCTGAACAAATTTTTGTAGGTCATACAAAATATCTGTCCCGTGCGACCCGTTGCGTAGAAGCCGATTACTCGACCAATGCGCTAAACTTGTAAAATTATTTATGAAATCGGTTTAGTGTTTATTCCTTACACACTTTCTTCCATTTCGTTTCTCTTTATAATATTAGTATAGCTATGTTAGTAAGAACAATAATTTGAAACGGAGGCAGATAAAACCTGTGTATTGTTATATCAAGGTGAAAGATAAACTATATTAAAATCAATGATAATCGAATAAGGCATTAGATTTGTGGCTGTATGAAAGCATGTTTGAAATACTGTGATGTATAAATTTTGAATAAAAAAAAGTATTTTCAAGAAACGAGACTTGCCATAGATAAGGTTTAAAAAAATATAATTTAAATGGTACATTTTCCGTTTAGTTTAGATTCGACTACTACTACTACCTGCTTTTCATGGATGATAGATGCACATACAAGTGTGTTTATCATATATATATATATATAATTTAACCTATAGTTGTTTTTTTAAATGTACATAACATTGTAATATATTCTAAGAAATAATAAAATACACCTTTTGTGTTGACGCTACAGCTCAGTCAAGAAAAATATTAATCTGTCTTTAAAAACTGGAAAATACATTAGACATGTCGCGGGATGATACTCCGCGTGATGCAACCCCCCCTACATCCTCCGCCCTCCCCCCTCTCCCCTCTGCAATGTTTGCTCGCAATTAACCCGCTTCAAAGACACCAATTTAATACAGTCGGTGACTAAAGTGTTATTAAATTGATTGATTGCATATCTTTTTTAATATTATTTTATTGTATTGATTAAATCACGCTACATCTGTAATGTAGGGTTATAGATAGCTATATAATAACTGACCTAAGGTGTGTTGCGATGTTAACAAAAATATGTATTTTATTTTTCTTTTTGATTTCAGTCCACTAATTTGTGACATACAAAAAGTATAATATTAGTGTAAAAAATATGGATTCACATTTTTGTGGTATTTTACGGGATCAGCGTTATAGTTGAAGTAGTCAAGTGGAACTTCCTTGGGAGGGATATTTATATGGTAACTAAAGCTATGGCAGGGGCAAACCTCAACGATTATGTCAAATTAGCGCCTAGAATTACCAATTTACTTAGTATATTTTGTATTCGGTGACAATTCGTAACTTCAAAAAACATTCATAAGCATTTGTTATTTTCTCGGCTGTATTTTCCTAATTTTGATATGGCGAACGCATTGGCGTTCAATATTGGTTGAGCAAAATTTGGTTTTATGCACTTATTATATTATAATTATTTATTTATTGTATTGCTGATAGATGTTTGTATTTAACCTTTTTTCGAATTTGTCGAAGATTTACTTTTATGTCAGTTTTAAAATTGTAATATGTCAGTTAGTTCGTCATTAAATTCAATAACAAGAAGTGCGTTTCTCTACGCACCTCCATATTGCATGTCACATTTATAATATTAGATGGTAATTATAACATATTTTAGACACATGTGACACCCTATATAACATACAATGTAAACATTCACACATATAAACAATGTAATACAATAATTATCCGATCTTCATTTAATATAAATAAAAATTACATTTAGGGCTATGGTTAAAAAAATATTAATTTCTTTTTCTGAGTTTATATATGGAAAGTACTTAAATTAATAATATTTAGTCTATTACAATATTAAGTCTGTCAGAAATGGTTAATGCTTTTTATTGTAAATAGCATTCCGATGCTGGTATGAGTGACATATTGTAATTAAAATTAAATAACTTGTGTCGTGCACGGTACCGCGGTAACAAGACCGCGCGGCCGGCCGCCTCGCCGTGTTTACCGCCGCTCGCGGACACAATATTTGGACATTTAGAAACTTGAAGTTCCATTTGTTCCCATCACGTAGCCGAGCATAGATTGTGAGCCGCCATCTAATATTTAATCTGTAAGAAGCGATTATGAGTGAGTTGTTTTTTGAGCGGCTCTCGGGTAAACGTACAGATGGTTTTTTTAACATGGAATAAAAATAATAAGATTTATTAAGCCGTACTTCTTAATAGCGGTACAGGAAATATTATTGCACTTTGTTGTATGGTTTGGCTCCGCTAATTCTTTAGTTAATATTAATACTATTTTATTTAAAACATTATTTTTAATATTTTACATTATAAAACTACTTTTATTATTTTAATTTATGAGAAATTCGTGCTTGAAACTAAGCGATTGCAACCGCCGCACCAGAGGAGTTACAGATGTGTTGACGGCCTTTTATATGGGACTATGCTCTTATTGGAAGGAACATCGACATTTTTATATACAGTGGGTTATCAAATTAATAGGAACAGTCACATTTTTTTATTAATTTCTATTTAATCTCAAGCGAGTCCAATTGGACTCACTTGAGTGCATTTTTAAGTTACTGGAATGTAATTTTTACATTCACAACATCTCCATGACTGAAATTTCGCGCAGTGGTCCAGTAATCGGCTTCTACGCAACGGGGTATTATGGCGGGTTCAATTCCCGCACGGGACAAATATTTTGTATGATCTACAAAAATTTGTTCCGGTCTGGGTGTTTGTGCATGTAAAATTTCTATGTTTGTGACTGCACCCATAATACAGGATAAAAATCCTTATGTGGGGCGACGTTATTTAAAAAAAAAAGCTTTGTTATTTTCTAAAAATATTTTAATAACGTTAGAGACGCGAAGTCCTGCTCACACGCAACAAAAATAAAAAAACACCGATTATTTCTTTAAATAAGGTAGTGTGTTAAGTTATTAAGACCATTTTTTTTATAATAGTAATATTTTTTTTATATTTGTGTTCTTAATATGGGACGATGCGTTGATTTGACTCCAAGAAAAAAATCGGAGGTTAAAACGCTTCTACTGCATACTACTGAGTTACTTTCAGAGAAACATAGCAGAATTTACCGAAGTTTGAACTAATGAGTTTTGTACCAATATTGTATAAAATACCAATATTTCATGACTGTCCCTATTTATTTGCAACTAATTGTTGGAAAATAAAATTGTACATTTATATATTATACACAGAAAGAAAATAAATCTCAATCAAATAAACTTATTTAACGCAAGATATTTCCAGTTTCCTATATAAGGAAAAAATAAATTACTTCTAATAAGATACAAAATGTTTTGAACTATCAAGAATCTCAACTCCCAGAACAAATACTTTGTTTCTTCTTTTTAAAATTCTTCGAAGTTATCTCAAGAAATAGGCGCTCTTGATTTGAACAGAAAATTTATCACGTAAGAAATAAAGTATCCTATTAGATTCAAAATTCTTTCTTTCTTAGATACAGAATGTACAAATCTTGAATAAATATTGTTAATTCTCAGGTGCTTGAAACAACATTTCTTGAATCAAATAATTCTGTGACTTGCTCCTAAAGTTACGGAACATTGAAATAAAATCGAGGGTCTACATATTTCTTATACTAAATATTTTGAGACATTGGTTCAAATGTTACTCGTTTACTGTAAATATTAATGTTTCTTTTTGTTATACAATAATTTTTTAATTCAAGAATTATTCTATTTTTATGTAAAAGAATGCTGACTTAAAATGATATGCTTAAATTTCGAAATAAGAGGCTCATATTCCTGATTCAAGAGAATGCATTCTTTATGTAAAAGAATAGGTAAGTTGGAAGAAAACCTCTAAACTACTGTTAATAAAATACATAAATAGTATAAAAAAATTTTATTTATGAAATGACAATGATAATGACAAAAACACTTTAAAATAACAATAATTGGAATCATATACAATCGTAGCACGGTCGTCTTCTGTAATATGTATTATTTCAAAGGCAACAAATAATGTAAATATCGATTTTGATGTAAATCAAATGCCTTAGTTGCACTTTGCAGCTGATATTTTTTATCTTCAATCACAATATAGAGAGCTGAAAAATCTTGCAATTTTCCTTATAGAAGTATAAATGGCTGGACAGTCTGGTGGCGGGACGCAGCTTTTTCTTTGTGTTTACTTATTACGTGTTCAATATCTCCAGCATTCTGAAAAAATCAATAAACTTTATGTCAGTAAGAATAAGGTTATGGGTCAAACCAAAGTATCAACAATGGACCTAGACAGCAACAAAACCTTTCAGCAGTTTACACATGGTCTACGGGATATAAATACAATTATCTATTTTTGTGGAAAAGCACAAACTAAATCACAACAAACATACTATTCACTTATCTCCTACTAGAGTTCTATTTGTAGTCAAGAAAAAGCAATAATATCCATAGGAATATATTCAACGACATTGGTTACGAAATAACAAGTCCTGGGTTTGAATTAGTCGCTGCAAATATTTGTGTGAAGAACAATAATAATATTTGTTGTCGGGTTATGGATGTATATATTTATTCTAAATGTATACATCTATTATTAAATATGTTTATTCGTTATCTAGTATCCATAACTGCTTTTTATTTTTTTCCATGGTTTAATACAATAGTATAAAACCATGTTTATACTAAACCATTTAAGAGTTTGCACTATCAATAGATAGTGGTGGTAAATTCGTAATAAATAAATAAATATTTCCTACACTCACACCAATTAGCCTAGCTCAAACTAAACCCTAGGCTTATGATATGGGATCTAGGGTAACGGACAGACATTTAATTATACATAGATAAATATTTTTTTAAATAGAAATAAATATTAACACCCTTGACTAAGGCACAAATGCTCGAGTTCATCACACAAACAACTATCACCCCCCGGGAATCGAACCCGGGATCTCAGAGATGGCGACACCTTGAAACCGGTGTACTAGCCACTCGGCTACGGAGGTCGTCGTAATATTCGTTTTGAATGGCCTGCGAGAGAATTACTTTAATTTACTAAACTTTTCTATGAGTTACCTACTTTTGTTATTATATAGTTTTAATTTTTTTTTATAAATATAATATGAAAAAGATTAAAATGAAAAAAAAAGAGAGAATAACTTTATTCAGCACCATGAAAACATCGTCACATATTAAATTCTTAAACTTATTATAAAATAGGTCTCGTGGACCAGCCTTCATTACTATAAATGAATAATGAAACTAAATACTATTTCGAATTTCCGCTATCAACAGCATAAAACAAAAGCTTATGTGTTATGATTAACATCCTGTTAACTTTGTCCCAGAGCTTCTTTCCGGCACAGCATAGGTGCTATGTACTAAAAGTTTAGCAGCACTGAAGACCTAAAAAGGCTGCATTTGCAAATGCAATTCCGTTTTAGCATTCTATATATACACTATATATATATATATATAGATTAAATTGTAACATTGGAAGGATAATAATATTAAAATATTTTATGTTTGAGATCATTTTACTATGTTTTGGATTGCCTACATACAAAAAATCTGCTTAGAATGCGAAAAATGAATTGCGTTAGCAATATTGCATAAACAGCTTTGATAGAAGGATTAATCCTTTGATCTGTTTTCTTCTTCATCGTCCTTAGGGCTCAATCGTTTTCTTTATTAATAAACAGAAATTGTTTAACAACACTATATACATACTTACATGAGTTTTCACTATCAAGCCTTCTGTGGCATAGTTTGCAAATCATTTCTGATACGACAACGACAACACTGGCATAGCTTTCTCCATTAGCCTGTGACCGCACTTAAATAATTATTTGATAATAACAATAAATAAACTCACCCGTGAAGTTCTTAATAATGTCTTGAATCCCACGACGCAAGCAAATTTTCTAGTTCCATAATTATGTAGGTATAAAATTATCTTTAAATTTGTAAACTAGCTTCAGTGTACAAATAAACCTAGGTGGGTGGGTGAGTAACAAATAAATAGAACATTTGAAAATTAAATTCAGAAATTGATAAATCCTGCTGTGCACAGAACAGTACTCAATGGCTGCTGTGTCAGAAAGAAAGAAAGTCGGTTGAGTCCACAAAATCCTCATAGCGTTCAAAAAGAATGTTGCCATAATGATTATTTGACTTTCTCCCAATCGGACAATTCCATACGAGAAAAATTTATAGACATCAAACTTAAATAAAACAATATTTTTCATAATGTTGACACATTATTGCACGTTATTGCTTTAAAAAATCACGGTAAATGTAAACTTATTGTGGTATTTTGTAACACAGTTATCGATTATTAAGACTAAGTAATTACATAACTACCTACTACCTACCTAGTGATATTAGAGAATTAACCGTGTGTTCTCAAACTCTATTATAGTTTTACAGACAACAAGTATATTTGTACAACATATCATTAGTGGCAAAGATATTACAAACCGTATAGGCACAGGTTGGAAGTGCTCAAATCGTGGCACGGAATAAAAACCAATTTGCTTGTAACCCGTAAGTATTATTTTCACCATTTATTTATTATTTTTAATTCATTATAGGTAATACTGAGACACGGCCGTGTGTATCATTTTTTACGCACACACAGCCGTTTTATATCATTCTCAACAATTGTTCAAACTGCTAATATCAAATATTCCTTGTGCAATACTTAAAATGATTTTTCTCTTTTTTTTTATCAAAAATGTAGTTTGGTTCACGTGCGGAATTATCATTTCCAATACGTAGAGACGTCACCACACCAAAAATCAAAAAACCGGGACGCTTGAAGAAATCATATACCTACTTTCCGGACTTGTACTTTTTAAATTAAGTTTCTAATAGCAATATTGTAATTGTATATAGGAGCGCATTCAAATCCTCGGAAGTGTAGTTCCAGTTACAATGAGTCAAGGCTAACCTTTAGTTTTAGGCTGTAATTTAGCTCTGTAGTGCTGAACACATTGTATGAACGATATCTTTTAACAGCCTTTTACACAATTAGTTTCATATTTGTCTCTTTCTAATATATCACGCAATAGATCAAGGCACCATTTAACCAGCAAATAGTTTACCACTAGTAAGCGCTACAATATTCCATGTTTATTAGGTAAGTAATTAATGTGATACGAACCGTATCGTTCCACATTCATTCATTTATTTATATTTGTTTTGATGTTGATAATATTAAAGATAATAAAAGTGTAAAGAGGCATAAACTACTTAGGTAAGGAAAGTGAAGGAGGGAAGGCAGTGAGTCGGTGGTTTTATTTGTTGAATAATAAAGAATTTTGTTCTTATCTTATCCTAAAACTTGTTTAATATCTTCTACATATCTTGTCGAAATAAACATATTACCATACCACCCCTTGAAAGCGTAATACCTATACACGTTTTAAAATAAACGCTAACTTGTCTATATACTCCATAGATTTAGTATAACATAGATGGTTATATTATTTATGTATTTTTTATTCCTGATTTATATATATTTTTTAGATATTGATGAAAATAACTACTTAAAATACAACAAAAAATTATATGTTATATTTACACTTGAAACGTATATTTCCGTGTGTTATCTTTCTTGGATGTGTATCCTGGTACTGCACACGTAACTCGTTGCTTTCAAAACACGGTATTCAAAAAATGTGTTTGATTATTTTTACCTACGCAAACGTAAAGTCGCTTGTGTGTAGGTACTTGAAGGCTGCCATATTCCCATCTCGCTCTCTCTCGTTCATCTTATTATACGGGGAACGACAATTTGTCTCTTTCACATTGCCTATCTATTGTACTAAATCTATGATATACTCATCTAATAACCCTGCTAATACTGTGACTAAATATTCGGGTAATTTTTTTACTGTGTGGTACTGGTGGTGTTTACACAACCGGCTTCACGATTTTGTTGGAAGTGTTAAGTCTTTAGTTTTTTATTTGGTCTGAGTATGCCTTATGGCTCTACGCGCTATAGCTCTGAAGGCGCCTATATTTTCTACCTTACAAACAGATTTTTGTATAATGGTAACACCATTCGGTTTTCCAAGAATGATTAATGTCTATGTTATTTTTCAGAATAATTCCTGTTTCTTGGATGAACATATTTCTGATCTGTCGTTCTTAGACGAAGAATGAAACAATCTAAGGATAAAATATGTGTAGTTATTGGTGATTAAGAACTTTCTAACACAATTTAAACATGCCGAATTTAAACGAAGAAAGAAATAAAAATAAACTTCAAGTCAAATATGCAACATTCTTGAAGTAAACATCATTTTATATTCTAAAAATAAGAATTTTTAGTTCTTGATTAAAATATGCAAAATCTTTGATAAATTTTGTTTTTTTTTGGTTTGAGTACTTAGTTCCTAGACTCTAAAACTGATAACAAAACCTGCAGTATTTTGAATTAAGATTCTGGTTTCTAAATTATAAATCCATATTCTTGTCCCAATAATACTACAAACTTTATAGGAGAATTATTAGTTCTTTTTTTATGATTCAGTAGGACCATAATTGAAGAGATATATTTTGTATTGAGATATTTATATTTACATTCCAAATATATTCTCCAAGACATATTTGCGTTTTGGATTGAATTATATTTTCTTTCTGTGTACACTTATTGAAAATAAGTGCATCCAGTCTCTAATAGTATCCCGTCGGCGGAGACACAGCAATGCGACCTATTTTACAGCAGAAATAGTTAAGACGGGCGTATCCAGCACATGAGTTGGTTTTTTTTTTTTTTTTTCCTCAGGAGAGGAGGCTGAGAATCCTCATGGAATACCACGCAACAGGCAAGCAGGGATGCGTTGATTATGTCGGACTCCTGGTGAATCGAGGCGGCTCGATCCAATAGACTACCGACTAAACTCAGCCTAGCCTTGGCCCTAGTGGCCTTATGGCTTGAATGGAATGGTGTATGATGTTGGAATGGAGAATTCTTTTTATATTTGCCGTAAAATTTCATTCCTGAGTTCTGCTCCTACGTTTTTTTTGTTTTTTGTTTTTCTTTATCATACTATTTTGCAATTTATCCTTAATCATCACTTCAGTCACATATGTATATCGTATTGTATAGTATACATATGTACGTCAATGAGTTAATAAGCAATGCATTTCTTTTTTGTGGAAGGCGCGCGAACGAAACTTTTGACGCTTAGCGTGCTAGGGACACCGACGACCGTCCCGGAGTCGTTAGGGTCGGTACAAAGCGTTGTTACTAATTATAAGAATATGTGACATATGTTGTCTTTGATAACAGTTAAAATAAACATTCCTTTAATAAAACTAATTTTATTAATAATCTCGTGTATTGTTACCACTCGCTGAGCCAAAAGCAATGACTGCCTACCAAATTATTGGCCCAACAATGATGACATTGTAAGTATTAACGCTCTGCTACCTTCGCCGGAAAACATTTAAGTTCTCGTACAATACGTTGAATGAAAGCCCAATATCACCTTACGTAGGCTATTCATACAAAAATATCGACTTTCATGTTGAGTTCGATTGAATTGAATTGCACATAACGCTTCAGTGCGGTGGATCTTGTTAAAATAATATTCAAAAAGCGTGTTTGGGCTTGGTTAAGTGTATGTTGTAGGTAGAGATAAGTTTAGCCTTTTTTTATGAAACAAAGCCAAATAGATGTTTAAAAGTTAATGCTGTCCTGATTTATATTTCGTAGCATTTAGTAGCTTTTTAACATAATATATGCTTTAATTAAATTTACAAAAAAAATATCGGCGTCAGTGGCGCTGTGGATTCGCACTAGTCCACGAATCGGATGATTCACGGGGCCCGAGGTCGATCCTGCCATGCACCAAAGTGTTTTTAGAATTTCATATGTAAATTTATTTGACGCTCTTACAGTGAAGGAAAATATCGTGAGGGGTAACCTTCATACATTTGGGAAGTAATTCAAGGATGTATGTAATCAACCAATCCGCACTGGGCCAGCGTGGTTTGATTAAGGCTTTTTTTCCCTCAGGAGAGTGAGGCTGAGAATCAGTCACTAAGGAACACGAAGCGTACTCAGGATACCCTGCAACGGTAAGTGTCACGAGGGTTATTTTGGACTTCACTCGACCAGAGCGGTCCGACCGCGTGATCTACCAACTAAACTCAGCCTTAGTCTTGGCCATAAGGGTCCTACGGCTTCAATGGATACTTGACTAAGGCCTAATAGAATTAATATAGTTAGGGTAGGCTCGTGCCCCTCGGTGGGGACGTATATGGACCGTGATGATGTTTATCTAAAAACAACATATGTTTATTCTTGGAACAGCTTTATTTCTAAAGAATATCAATAATTTTATTGTGTCTTTTTCGACCTTAAGTCGCGGATTTGAGTAACAGTCTTCTGCCGAATCGGTGAAGGCGTCAACACGACATGTTGCTAACGTGGTATCGAGTCCCACCCAAGAAAAGTTCTGTAAAAGTTGTAAATTAAAGTCAAAATCAAAATTTTTTTTCTTCAAATAGGATTTTTACAATGACTTCTGCATGTCAAAGATGCTACGCCATTGATTCATAAGTCTACGGCGGGATACCTTTTCCCGGAATGAACGAACATGTAACAAGTAAGGGCTATTGCTTTTCCTCTATATGTCCCCAGTAATATACAGAATCGTCAATTAGAGGTTGACCTCGGATAAATAATCTGAACCCAACTTCCTTTACAAGTTTAAACAAGTTCACTATATATGTACGAATATAAAAGCTCATAGTATCATCGTGTTAATTAATATAGTCCAAATATTTGAAAACGTAACTATTGAGTCATTAAAATTAAACCCAAGCATTGTCATTACTTAAGTAATTCTTAACAGTATAATAACTTTACCAAATGCGTAGTCAGATTGGACGGGCCATGCTAATCTACTGGCGTATGTGGGTCAATCAATAACTACGTCTCCATAGCCTATAGAAAATACACTGCAACCCAGTAAGCTCTGGACATTTCATGAAACCATTACAGCTACCTTCTTGTAACACATGCTTGTTGTCAACTTTCATTTCTCATGTCTCCTCTGCAACACAATCCCAAAATAATGACCCATATCTATAAATCGAGCGTTATCAAAAAAAAAAATAACAAAAGCATATGTTGCGTTCGCCCCAACTATTTGTAATCATTAGACAACTGCACTTCACTTATCTAAACTAGCAGGTCGCTACCACAAAGGCACTTGTCCACAATAAGATCTTATCTCCCCACCCCCAATTGTTTAGGAAAGACATGCATTGATCTATTATACTGCAACAAATATCTTTTGTGGTATATCTCCCACGCGTAGAAAGGGTACAGTCGCGATTTTGAAATCGATCCCACGGATCTATTTGCTCAAAAGAGGTTATTTTGAGCGGTATTTTTTAAGAAAACAACTCGGGCGTTTGTGGGTCTGCAGGTGACGTCGGGTTGCTGGTCTAAGTTTAAAAGTTGAAGTTGAAAAATAAACAGTTAACTTTTTTGTTGACTACATGTTTGGTTTCTAATGATAATATTTTTAATTTATTCAGGTAGCTAAGACTCATAGGGTTAAAGATAAGAACGCATCTCGCCCATAAACATAATGTTTGGTGAGAATACATATTCTTTTAGAAATGTAAACCTATACTGTGGAAATAAGTAAAAAAAATCGCCATTCAAGCCGGCCCGCGATCATCGTCAGTATCTATTTGAACAGCTCTGCACCCGACGCTCCAGTTAGCCAACCAACTTTTACGCATCAGCGTGTAGAAGCAATCCACTCTTGCACCTACAAACATCCCTGAAGCGCCGTAGAAGTAACGAAGAAGGAAGTATATCATACGCATTCAGAAATATGAAAACTTGGACGTTAATAAGGCTTCTGAGTTCTTGAGGCCATAAATTTTACACTGCAAAGTTCTGGACGACACAGTGTAATATCATCGTAAGACTTACATGTTCTCAAATGTTCCGAGGTCTTGCATTTGTATTAATAAGTAGAGCACCAACTGAGTGTAGTCTCCATCTGCACTATGAGGAAAGAAGCTAAAGACTTATTTATACCCAGTTAGATGTACAGAAACTACTGTCAGTAGAGGTCAAAACGATTGCGGACTATTGTATTTTGATTTGATGGTAATTTGAATCGGGCTATGGAAGAACTTCGATCACCTGCCTTCTCAAGGCCCCCTAATTGATTTAATTACCTAATTATATTACTGTTATATTCATTCATGCATATATTGTTTATTCGGATAAAATTCTATCATGTGGTAGCTACAATAAGCTTGTATGTTAATAAAAGTTATTATGCGGGAATATAATCTCCATTTCTCGCGCTGGTTTCCCTCACACAGTTGGGCGGCGTGCCAACGTAGCAATTGTTCTAAGCTCATCTGAGGTGCGGCCTGCTAAGGTGGTTTCATATGTAATGTACTACAAACTTGCTCCCGGTTGACGATTTGATAATCCCAAAATTTGAATTCAGTTGTGTAGGATTACTTTAGATATAGGGTCTATTTCCACTTTTTGATTTTTGTCATTGGAAAATGTCTTGTGGGGAAAACCGATGAAAACAGTTGAACATAGTCGAGTGGTTAGTAGGTACACCGGTTTCAAGGTGTTACCATCTTTGAGGTTCAGGGTTCGAGTCCCGGTGGGGGTAGATGTTTGTGTGACGAAAGGCGAGCATTTGTACCTTAGTCGTGGTTATTAATATATATTTCTATCAAAAATTATACATATATTTATCCGTTACCCTAGATCCCATAACACAAGCCTTACACAGTTTAATTTAGGCTAGGGTAATTGGTGTGTTACAGTATCTAGCTCGCCCTAAGTGAGGACAAAATAGACATCGAGGTGGTTTAGTGGGTATGCCTTGCTTCCCACCGGGTGAGTGTATGGAACGCCTGTTAATTAGCCATTGACAGGTACGGTGCGTAACGGCATTCCGCCTCCTTAAGAAAAGGCTAATTGGTGTAAGTGTATTTATTACGGCAAAATATCTTCCTATTTCCTGTGGGAAAATATTATAGCACGAGCGAAGCCGAGGGCGAACACTCTCCATGTAGAGTTAAATGTACAGACACAATATAAAGCTAAATATAGAGAAAGAAAACAACGGACATTTACAGTTCTTAGCGAACAGAACAATGCCGTTTGCACAAAGCCACGATTTTAACAGTCATTAAGCTATAACAAAACTTAACTTACGGCCGCCATAATGGTTCGCCACACGATACCTTTCGACTTAAGCGCACTCTACAAAATGAGTTCTCATAATTGTTTTATTATTTCCATTATTACATCACTATTATTAAACTAGCTCTACACAATCAGATTATAGAGTTTGAATGACAGGCAAATTTGGCTTTTAAAGTAGCCTGATAGTAAAGTTGAGTTTCAGCTATTGTTATTATGTTTTTTGACAAATGGTCTTTGTTTGGGGGGCGGTAACGATTGGTTAATTGGTGGGTGGGTTCCAGCTTGTTGTTCGATGATTTGATTTGGGGTTAAAGTTCAGATTAAATGCAGCTTATGTAATAAAACTTCTAAGTGAGTGAAATTATAATATTAATAGTGCGAGTGAAACTTAATACCTTTAATATATTTATGAATTTTATATTATTCGTAAAATTTTTATTTTATATTTGTAATGATGTGTGGCAGTAAAACTATTGGATTCTGCGATAATGTTACTAGTTGGCATAGTCTTGGGTTCATATCCCGACTTGAATATATATAAATCTTGCATCTTTAAGGAAGCCTATGTTCAGCAGTGGGCGTTTATTGGTTGATGCGATGATAATCGTAATTAATTTGTATTAGTAAATATCAATTCCAGACCTAATATCTGATAATTACATTTTAAGTTCCACAAAGTATCACTGATTTCCCTTTTCATATATTTAAAGCACCTTTGTAAATACATATGGTAACAATGTAAATACATTAGGTAGGTATGGCTAAACAGAGGTGGTGAATCTGTACACTTCGCCAATTTAGTTCTAGGCTAGGCAGCGGGTCTATCACCATACTCTGAATATTCCGCAGAGATGTAATTACGTTTAAGTTCTGGAGTACTGGACTCTTTTTACCACACTAACGGTTTATTTTCTTTAGTTTCTTTCAAGTTTCACACTCTTACTTCAAAATTTATCTTATAATATTTGTGTAGACATGTATTTTTTGTATCTTTATTGATCTTCCTCCTACCTTTGATTGATAACTGTTACAGTAGATACCTAAATTTGCCTCATACGTTTGTAGCAAATTCCGTCAAAAATTTGGTCGTTTTTTAAATTAACTTGAGGCTTTATTTTCTTGTAAACTTTGTTATTTCTGGGACTTCTTGTTATCACTTGACAAAAGATCTAAATGTTTGAGAAAAGATCTCAGAAAAGGAGAGGCTGATAAACGTAATAAACAAAAATGAAAAAATATAATTCATTTATTTCAGGCAATTATAGCCAATATTTTTGTCCAAAGAGTAACAATCCACCTATACATAATAATGAATCACTGTCTATTTAATACAATGTTTAAAACAAATTTTGAAGATATAATTCTAAATAATAATAATAATACAAAAAATGTCAATAATATATCTATTACCTATCTATCGAGAGATATTAATCGGATTATCTATCGATAGTCCGATTAATATCTCTCGAATAAATACAATTATCATAACGTCAAATGAGCCTAACCTAACCTAAACAGATTGTCACACTATGCTGATTGAGCTAATTACTACCGTCTCTATAGCACTGGTACAGAAATATGTCTGTGGCAGCAATTTCCAAGAAAGGAACTATCGAGTCGGGATGCAATTATCTTCAGGATGCATGTAATAAAAGTCGCACTCCAGAACCATCGAAGCGGCTCGACTGATGTGGCTTACCGACTAAACTCGATCTAGGAGGCTTGGTCCTAATGATCGCTTGTTTGTAGGCTTGGCTTGGCGCAGGCACCGGACTATTGTTGGACTACAGACATCGGACTACGTTGTATGGAAACCATATGACTGCACTCCATCACAAATACCGTAATACATAAAATAATATTAGGATGACGAATTTGAGTACTACGTCGAATGGGAAACGGGATATACCTTTAAGCCAAATGCCGGAGATTTAGCTACCTGAATATTCGGAATGCGTTTTCCAGGATAGCTGTTATGTCTTATTTAATTACGACAAAAAGACATACACTCTCACAAAGTATATAAATATTATGATTGGTAGGCTAGGCTAGGTGCTGTCTCAATTAGAGGTTGCCACGGCATGCATTACCAATTGTATAAGAAGTACAAAACGAACGAATGTGAGACGGAACACAAGGTACCAGGGAGTCGAAAATAGGAGTGCTGATTTCATAGAATATAGATGATATATGGAGAAGGGATAACACATAGGCTTAGGAATAGAGATCCTAGAAGCCTACTGGTGTACAATTGGATCAATGGTGTTTGAAAGATTCAACAAGGTTTTGTTTGAATTTGTACAGGCTGCTACGGCGTTATACTGGTGTTGCAATGTACTCGTATTTAGAGAAGGACTGAGAATTAGCCCTGACAGCTAGACGTCACAATAGATCTGCAAGGTACACTTCTCTTTAAAATTTATTAAAAAATAACTCCCGATAGCTTAGCAGTTCGAAGCTTTCTGATTATATTTGTCTACTCTTACGTTTATAACACTCACAGTCATTAAAAATGCTACCTAAAATTATGATTCCACGCGGACGAAGTCGTGGGCACAGCTAGTCTATAATAAAAAAATAGCCCTGACAGCTGAAGTCGAAGAAGCTTATAACTAGAAGATCGGTATAGTTTTAAGCAAATTCCTGCAATATCGTTAAATAAGTATTTGTCTGAGTTGTAACATAGTGCTATATGTTATTATTTATTGGAAGTATTCACAGTTCTCACAGTACCTTGGAAATTATGAAAGGCAAAAGCTTTGTACAGAATAAGCTTTCACTTTATTTATCATTACAAATTTATCAGATTTCGCACAGAAAAAGTGAACTTATTCTTAAGTTACCCGAGACGGATGCTATGTCTACTCACTTATAGAACCTCAATGACACGTTATTTTAAAAACTCAATAGCTTAAAGACATCCTTTACCAATTCTTTGGTATTTAAAAAATACTCCTTCGTTTGTCTAACTTAAACGATCTTAAACTCTCAAAACGGGTTGATTTTTATTCAAAAAGAACAATAAGAAACACTGACATCCAATACTTCAGTAGCTCAGCTGTGCTCCAACCGCAATTTAATTTTAATTGTACAAAAAATTGAAAAAAATCGTTGAATGAAAATATCAACATAATAGCAGGTAAGAATAGAAACAAGTGTTATTTGATCTCTGCGAAAGCATTCGTCGCTTACATTTTGTACCGGCGCAGCTCGTTGTAACGGGTCTCATTAAACTAGTGTATGCGTTTGAATGGCTTTCAAAATCATATCAATTACCATTGTGTTAAGATTGACGAATCGACCGGATAATTCTTTTTACTCTTACCATTTGTTCGGTTACTGTGTTATGATTCTCTTCAAATAAATCCGTATTTAAACGTAGTAAAGTTAACATTGCATTTTGATAATTTTATACATGGAGAAGGTTCCTTAGATAATCATTTTCTCAATACTAATAAATGTTATCTATACTTATAATAAATCTGTAGAGAGGTCAATTCTGAACATGAAATATATTTCCAAAATAACTACCAGTGGGGATTAGGAATCGATATTGATGCCAAAAATGCAATCAGTAAAATCTTTGTCTGTCTGTATAACCGTTATAGAAACAAAATTACTCGGCAGATTTTAACGAAACTTCATACATATCTTTCATACTCCTGAGCTGGTTATAGTATACTTTTTATCTACGCTACAATCAATAGAAGCAGAGCAGTGAAGGGAAATGTTGAGAAACGGGAGAAGTTACTTCATACGAGTATTTTAAACTTCCGTCGCGTGTGCAACCTTAAGGGTTATAGCTACCCAGAAATATGAGAAATATATATATATATATCACATATTTCTGTGTATATATATATGTATTTGATAGAAATATATAACAATAACCATAACTATACCATAGATACAAATGCTTGCATGCATGCATTCATCACGCAAACATTGCCTCACCGGGATTCGAACTCGGGATCTTTGCATGCATGCATTCATCACGCAAACATTGCCTCACCGGGATTCGAACTCGGGATCTCAGATATGGTAACACCTTGAAACCGGTATACTATGCAGCACAGAGCTTTGAGATTTTTGGAGGTTTATGCTTAGCATGGTGAGCGTCTTCACCAATCAGCATACACCTGCAAAGATACACTTGCAAAACAGATAGATACATATACAAACTATCCACACATAACCAGCGTGGTTGACTAAGGTCTAATCGTCCCCATATAGTTAGGGTAGTAAGTTAGTTATAACTTGGATATTTTTATTAAAGCTACGTGTTTGCAATAGAATCATTCAATGCAATATTAATTCATTGAAGTCGACAACCATAACTAAATTACTTCGACACAAATGAATTGTTGTCAATATTATAATGTGCGTAAATACTTTTGACAGGTCAAAAAAAGTAAACGGATTTTCATTCACAGATTACACTATTAAGTGTCTATTTGAGCTACAGAGTTTTTGTGGCGTTTCGTTACGCAGAACCGTAAGAGAATCCGGGTTACTTATAACACGTTTGTTACCTCTGCCCACTGAGCTGTGTAATCGCAAATTATAAGCGCTAACTTAAATAAAACAGAATCGCTTTTTGATTCTCGAAACAAATCATTTGGTTTTTTGGTTTTGTTTGCAGTACGTTTCGGTGGCTGCTATTGCACAAATCGCCGGGTTCAATTCTAATTGAAAAGCTATAAAGTTTCCATATTTAAAAATTCTTAGTGTTATAAAATTGGTTTTTATAGTTGTGATTATTATTATGACTCGAATTAACTTCCTACTGGAAAAAGTTACCGGCGAAGCTTTGGAGCTTCTCACTAAGGTGAGAGACGGATTAAATCACGGCTTTTATGATTATATCACCTATTGAAGAGTAGCATCTCAGGACTGTATGCTGATTATAGTGGTATTCCTCTCTTTTCATATGACATGAAACCATATTTATGTAAATATTGCACTTTTTGTTTTATTAAATATACGAGCATCGTCGGCGTTATAGCTTCAGCACTGGTTTGCGAATTGGATGATTCTGGGGATCCGGGACATAGCAGGATCTATCCTGCTATGTACCAATGTTTTTTTCATTTTCGCTTCTACGGTAATGTCGATTTATTCGCACTGGGCCAATGTGATTAACTAAGGCCTAATCGCCCTAATAAAATCAAATCAAAATTAACTTTATTCAAATATGACTTTTCAAATTTTTATATTCCTACCATCTATTCAGGACGTATTTTTTAGCTGATAAGAAGAATGGGCACAAGAAACTTATCAGCAAAAGTAATAACAACATTTACAATAAATTATGTCGTTATCATACAACGTGTACATATTACTACTGGATAGATAACCAGCTGCTCAGAAGGAAGGTGAGTCGTACTCAGTGCTTCTTTCATTGATTTTATGCAGCCCGGCGTGTCTATTCACCCCTAACATATTTATTTTTAAATACAGTCCACTGTTCTACCCTACATTTCTGGTATATATGCTTACAATTTATACGGGAAAACAAATATTTACACTTTAGAATGTATTGTCTTCAAATCAACACCAAGCATTGGCATCATTTAAATAATCATTGACTTTGTAATAGCCCATACTCATTAGCGTCTTTTTAATATGTACCTTGAACTTATGAAAAGGCAATTCAGCTACACTTATGAAAAGGCAACTTATGAAAAGGCAATACTAGCACTATGTGGAATCTTGTTATAAAAATTTATGCATTTGCCCATAAACACAACTCTAGTTTTTTGTAGCCTGTACGTTGGAGCGGTTTTATAATAGAATATAGTTTAGGGTAGGCACGTGTCCCTCGTTAGGGATTTATATTGGATGTTGTGATGATAATTTTATCGGTAGATATGCCAGGGTCATCTGCTTGGGGACTTCAGTTTTATCTAGTTCTTACGCACGAAATGTAAGATAGACAGTCATAAGTTAGTAATGTATACTGTGTTTGTGGGGGCTGTGGTGGTGAAACAAGCAATACAAGCGTTATTCGCTGTTGAACAGATAGGCTTCCTTTGTCAGTTATCTCGGAACTAATATTTGAACAAAGGAATCATTCAGAGACGGTGAAATATGAAACACAAAAATAAACACCAACTTGAAAAATTGTTACAACAATTCATGGGTTATTTTGTGATATCCCGTAGTTCCTGAGTTGTTCCAAGCTTCCACTATTCTGCTTGATGTTAAGTGGTAAATAGTGTGGTCACAGCCACAACACAGTTATCAATAGCATCATTGCATGCGATAAAAATAATTGAATATACAGAGATTTTTGTTAAAAATATTGGTACGTGTAATTCCCAGTAGTGTCGTCCCGGGCTAGAGCGAGAGGAAGAGAGGGGTGGCGGCGGGGGAGCGGGACGGATAGGTCCTGTTTCGATTAAATCGCAATACTTGTGCCTCGCGCCCTTATACATTTTATATTCGCGACCCAATGACGACGGCCTGGTGTGGAGTCGACTTTTGTTTATTCATTATTTAAATACACTAACAGATTTATAAATAACACTAAGAGATTATTATAAACGCAAAAGTTTGTAAGAATGGATGTTTGTTACTCTTTCACATACAAACTACTGAATGGATTTTGATGAAACTTTACAATAATGTAATTCATACATCAGAACAACTCATAAGCTACAATTATATAAAGATATTTTGTGAATTGTTCAAAATATGAAGACAAGTCTTAAGTAAGTAGGAAAATGTACCAACTGTGCAGACGAAGTCGCAGGCACTAGCTAGTATTGTTTTGTTTTCAGAACAACAGAGAATTATGCACACGTTTAATTATAATTTTAGGATATAAACAATAAAATGAAATCATTCTTAAATGTCGCCATAAAGTTGTTATGTTTTAAAGTTCTCTGTCAGACAAACAGATCGATGTATCGTGTTATCACCTTTAGTTAAAGAAAGGTACAGACCTAAAAGTCACAGCGGAAAATAACTTTAATTTTTTCACATCGGTAGCTCTTATCACGATATATGTTTTTTCTTAGTTAAGTTTGTTTTTTTAGAATCTTTATGTCATGTCACAACTGTGATAATATACTCCAAACCGGCATACATGATTTATTTAAGCGTTGGATAATAAATATATAGATACAGTAAAATATAAATAATCTTCATAAGTTAAAAGGTTATTTTACAATAGTAGGACTGTCACATTGTTATCATTAACTTAGGTTTAGTTTTGTCTGCGCCTCAATCGTAGTGACAATATATGCGCGTTCATACAGCAAACAGAAAATACGGGAGACGCGACGTGAATATGATGTTACTGTGTTACTTTTTTTATATTATAACCTAACCCAAAGTAAGAACAGAAAGGCTTAAGTTATGTGACGGATAGATATACATATATTAGGATAGACATACATACATATATTATATTGTATATAGACATCTTTTTAATTTTATATATACAACCATGATTAAGTAAAAATGCTCGCATTCATCACACAAATAGCTGCCTCCACCGGGATTCAAACCTTGCTTGTAATCAAGCAAGCAGTAACACTTTTCGCCAACGTCGTGATTTAAGAAATCTCACTCAATACTGCTATTGACACAATATCCATAACTATATTTATACCAATAGTTTTACTTATGTATGGATATTATTCCTATATATTACATGTGTTATTATTGTATGATTTGTATGTTCATACAAAAAAGTTACGGTGTATTTACGTATGTAACTTGTGATAAAAATGACTCATTTCTTTTACACAGTCATAAATAAAATTCACCACACACAAATTAACGGAACAACCAAAACAAGAAATTACGAACTCTCCCACGTCCTCTAAGGCGTTGTTGTCTTAGTCTTAATAGGCTTAGGTTAATAGGTATGAGTATTAGAAATATCAAAAAAGAGTAACGCAGTAACATCATATTCACGTCCTATGGAAACTTGTAAGGTCTATGGTATATATGGTTGTATCACTTTATATCCCACGCAGCAGCACGGGTAGAATATTGAGTTCCTGATGAGTGCTGGAATGTTTCTTCATTTTCAGGATCAGAAGTAGAAAATTATTTTGATACCGTCTTCTGTATTCAAAGCTACCAGGCGAAATGTACACATTATGTTCTTCCTTTTTTATATGTTTTGACAGCTGTCAATGTCAGTTAATGACACTGACAGCAATCTAAACCTCTCATTTTTAAAAATGGAATTATTTGTCGATAAGTCGCCTCCATAACACCGTGCTCGCTATTCGCTGTCAGCGACACTCACCCAGTAATTATTTTTATTATTGAGTCCCCGCTCTAAGCACGGTTTTGTTTCTCTGTTGGCAGCGCTGATGTATTTATTGCGATGGTGCCGGCCCGTCGAGAGGTCAGTTAATTAATTTATTTCATTGTATTTTTTCTGTATACATCGGATTAGGGGTTTGGATTTATTAGACCGATGTATTTAAGTGCTGAGTGTGCGCGACGTAGTTAAAAGCCAATTATGATATTGAATTATCTAATAAAATTCATAACCAAATCTATTAACTCCCATGTTTGTATGCGTTTATGAAATAAAAATATAGGAAACATATCACATCTAAAGAAGTAGTGAGTTCAATATGCTCTGTTCTTTACGACTTAAGGTTTTGTTTCCATAGGTGACATTGGTTCTTCTATGAATTTTATCAACATTTCTCTTATCATTAAATTATCAAACTCCTAAAAAAGGTAGTCAAACTTCAAGCATATGCTGGGAATCTTCACGTTGAAGTCTTTTTAAAAGCGCGATATTTTGCGATCACGGAAAAGGATTAATTTCTTTAACTAACAATGTCTTACTTCTTTACCTAACACTGTCGAACTTCTTTATATAACAATGTTGATATACAGGATAAAACTGTATAACTTTCCCGCCTTCCTCTTCTCTCCTCACCAAGTTTCCTACAGTCACCTAAATTCTCAATTAGCAATGGAGTTGAGAAATTTTACAATTTTCCAACCATTACTTGCTGTGAAACTCGACACAATGGTTGTCTGTCTCCCTCGCGCGCTAGACAACGGCGTATCGCTATCTCACTCTTTGAAACTTATTGTAATAGTGCTAGTTAGGTAAGAAAGTATTGAATTATGGATCTCAATGGGATAGGCTTCTGCTGAAAGGAACAATCAAACATTTATGAGGAATTATTTTTATTTATGATGAAATGAGACCGGGGTTTTCGCTATTTATAGACTACTAGCTTTCTGTCCGCGGCTTCGCCTGCGTGGATTTGGGGATGGGGTCTATAGAGGGTTAAGGCTCATAGCTTTTGCCCACGGCTACATATGCGCGGAAGTGGGACTATACGTTTTGCCGAGATGAAAAATACCGCAAAACCTTGCTCAAGAATCACTCTATCTATTGATGAAAACCGCATGAAAATCTGTGCAGTAGTTTTTGAGCGATGCCTTTATTGCGCCTCCCGTGGGATTTATCCCTTCAAGAATCACTGTCTATTGATGAAAACTGCAGGAAAATGTGAATAGTAGTTTTTGAATAGTCTTTATCGCGCATCCTACGGGATCTGTCGGTTTTCTGGGATAAGAATAGCCTAAAACTTTCCTCGAGAATCACATCATCTATTGATGAACAACACAGGAAAAACCATGCAGTAGTTTTTGAGCGATTTTTCCGGGATAAAAATACCCTATTATTTAATCCGGACTTTTATATTTACGTCTGCAAAATTTCAAAGTAATCGGTTCAGTAGTTACGGCGTGAAAGCGAAACAAACATACAAACAAACTCACTTTCCGGTTTATAATATTATATTAGTAAGGATTTTATGCAAGTTTAAATTTTTACTCTGAAGCCCTAAAATCATATATAGCAGGAAGCTGTATATATTCTTCTATTATACCACCAGTAAGTATTTTTTTTTCCCTTTGGAGAGGAGAGGCTAGGAATCCTCATGGATACCACCGCAACCAAAGGCTACGGTGATTATGTTCTACTCCTGACGAATCGAGGCGGTTTGACCCGAAGGACCGACTATACTCACTTTAAGTCGTTGGTCCTAATGACCCTATGGCTTGTCGTGATAAGCCAATGGCTTGTTGTGATAAGATATGGTAAGTTGTTACAGTCACTTATATAAGTTGTTCTTGATAAAATGTATAATACATATGTTATTTCTACTGAAACAGATTTTCAGTTGTTGAAGACTCGCTTGCAGTTTAGGTATTATCATAAGTTACCATCAGGTGACAAGTACGCTAAGAGATTTTTTATCGTAAAAAAAACCACAGCATGTATTGGCAAATACATGCTGTGGTTGCTGTGCTACGTAATACATGAGTAAAGTTTTAAATTAAATTTAGAATTCGGCTTGTTCGGGAGGTTGAAGGTACGGCTATATGGTGTGTGAGTTAGGTGTATTTTTTTAAATACCACGTTTTAGTCTACCTCTCCACAGCTCGTACGCGAACGATTCGAGGTAATAAGAAAGTACCGAAGTAAACGATTTAAGTACGGACTCTTTATCTTTATCTATAAAAGAAAAAATATATACAGCTAGCATTTTCTTGTCTCTCTCTTGCATTTCTAATTCAGCTGTGAAAGTTCAACCCTGTCAGTGTCGCGGGAACCAAGTCATACAATAACGCGGCTGCCGCGGTCGTAACGACCCCGCAGATTTATCGGACCTCCTCGCCTATTGTTCGGCCGTATACTGTTGGAGCTATCTGTACAGTTGGAAGTTTAGTTTTGAGAGAGTAATGTGCTTAAAGAAACATTTGTCAGTGTACGGTTAAATTATTATTATTATTTAATAAATATTTCTTACACTCACGCCAATTGTGTGAGACGCTGACACACTCTAGGATATATAGGATCTAGGGTAACTAGTAGACACTCATATATTATACATATATATATATTATATATATATATATATATATATATATATATATATATATATATATAAATAAATTTGGTAGAAATATATTATAGCAACCATGACTGTGGTACAAATGCTCGCATTCATCACGTAAACATGTGCCCCCACCGGAATATGAACTCGGACCTCAAAGATGGCGACACCTTGAAACCGGAATACCAACCACTGGACTACGGACGTCATCTATCTAACCTATACTCATATATAAATATCATTGAGTTAAGGAGATTATTTCGTTGGAACTACACAGGAACTACCGAATGGAAGTTAAAAAATCTTTTAATTTTGGTAAATCTTTTAAATCGCTTTGGTTTTCAATAAAAAATGTGGAATATAAAAAAACATAATTCCTCTTTGTTTTAATTATCTTTTAGCAATTGTCGTCAAATAATGAACCCTGCCTATAGTAGTTCCCACGCAATTTAATTTAAAATCAAATCACATTCGAATCGTCATCGAGCGATTAGCGGTTTTAAGTCCTCAAACAATATAAAATTAAACGGTTTGCGTGCTGTGAACGACGCCATCTTGTTTTGGTCGCGTGGCAGCGCGTGCGTCGGTGGGCTGGCCTTTAATTTTCCAGTTTTTAATCTGGCTTTTTAACCGCATCAATAAGTATTTGTACAGAATGACACATTCTTACTTACAAAAAAATGTTTGATTAAATATTTCATACATGCATATAAAAACTAATACAACAAAAAAAAATAATTTGGAAATTGGATGGTGCCTACTCACCGTGATTTTCCACTGTATCATTCAAGTAGGCTTTATATTTATACTTGACAATATTTTTTCGACAATGTATAAGCCGACTAAATACTAAAGAATAAAAATATTTAAATTGAACATTAACAATAAAAATATTGACAAGTTTATGTAGTGTGTAAAGTATACCTTAATTCTTACAACGAAGGCATTATCCTAAATCTACATGTGACCTTAGTAGGCATGGAATTTGAGCTTCGATCGCAAATAAAATTAAGTTATCATTCTGCACTTTCTTTATTCTATGATCGTAAAATTGAGTGAAGTGATTTAATGTGATATGATGTTATGTGAAATTGGTTGTCAAAAGCAAACTTGGCTACAGGGATTAACTAAATACTTTATTCATTGTTATTGTCATCGTATTAATATAACACGGCATTTTAATAAATAAATGCGTGTTACTAAATTGTTGGTTTATTTTTTAACCTTGTACATAGTTAACGAATAACAAATTAACGAAAACGAAACCAAAACCAAAATTGTAGCACTTAAAGACTACGCCGTAGCACGTAGCACCCAAGACAATATGTCTTGGGTGCTACGTGCTATACCCTCTCCTCTACTCTTAAACCTCCATCGATTACACTATTACGTATAATTTGAAAATATGTACATACATACATAGACATACATAGTGTAATCGATGAAGGGTTAAGAGGGTTCGAATGAGGATAAAACGAGTGTGTTTTTCCACAATGACGACGACAATATTCTAACATTAATATTTAAATTATAATATATTAAGAAGGCTATGCAAAATGACAAAACTGGCGGCAATACAAATCATTATCAAGAATGTGCATTTTTTTATTGAAAGGTGATAAACTAAGAAAATCATTTTAAATAAAAATTATAAAGAAAACTTATTTTACGAACCTACCAAGTTTCGGTTTCCATTGATTTATAAGAATAAATTGGGCCCTAATTAATAGCTTAACTAACTTAGCTTAACATACTATTCAATAGCTATACTTGTACATATTATTAAAATTGTTAATTTACTAGCTGGCGCCCGCGACTTCGTCTGCACAGATAGTAGATTATTTTTCTAATATAAATATGTATAATTATAAAATTATGAAAGTGTTTAAAAAATAAGTTAAACTTAACCACTAGTCTAGTTTGAATGATTACATGTTAAATATGATTTCGAAATAATTTCCTACTTCAAATGTCAAAAAAATAAGCTATAAAATTTCTGTAGGTAATTCTATTCATGAATATGAATAAGTTTTACTATAGGACCAACTTACTAGCCCAACAAAAAAAAATCACCTGGGTCATTTATTTTGACTGCAAGAATGTTAATTATTTTTATGATACGGCGTGTTTTTGTTAATTTTAAAAATTAGTATTTTAACTAAAGTTGTATGTATTCATGAATAGTAATACCTACAGTGATTTTATTGTGAAATTTTTACACGTTGTTAAGAATACATCAATTTCTAAGGAGTGCTGGCTATGACCGCTTAGAGAATGGTTGTCTTTTGTCTTCACAGAGGAAGTGCAATAAGCAATGCGTCATCGCATGTCTGGGGATGACCTACGAAGCTCTGGCATTGTCTCTGACAATGTGAGCTTATCGGAATGCTTGGCGTAGCCGTCTACGAGCTACACTCAGTCTGGACAAGGTATTCATTGGAGAAAATATTTCTATATTTTAGTTCTATGACGTACAATAGTGTCGGTTTTTTTTTCTGTAAGTCATCGTTTGAGTAAAATGTTTGGATTGCAATTTCTTCAATTTCGTATCCATATTCGTATCATATTATAAACGCGAAAGTTTGTAAGTATGGATGGATCTTTATTACTCTTTCACGTAAAGAATGCTGATTAAATTTTAATGATACTTTTACTCTTCTACTTTTCTCAATAATAAAGCTTATACTCGTACATTATAATAACACATAGGCTACAATTTATAAGATATTGTGTTAATTGTTCAAAATATGATGATAGGTTTCCTGCGCACACAAAGTCGGCAGCACCAGCAAGTGTATTCACAATTTTATTGAATTAATTAGAATTGTTTTAATATCGTGGTTTTTGTATTAGTAAGTTTTGTCGGATAAAGTTCGATGTATCAAAATGCTGTCTCGAAATCCGTATCGTAACTGATCGCCTTTGCCAGCGTACATCTAGTCCAACCCCACACGTCAAACTGTCAATCCATTACCATATCACGGCTACTCTATCGCCGGCCTTTCTTGATGATGTCACGGTCCAATTTGAGAAACAATGCTGGAGGCTGTCAAAGACCGCGTCGAGAGCACGTCACGTCCGCTTTGTGGCTCTGATTGCAGTACTCTACTGACGTTAGATGGACGTGATCCAGTTGAATGTGTTTTGGGGTTGTTAATGCATTTTCTGGTAAACATTGTTTTGAATTATCCTTGATTTTTTTATCTATGATTTTGTCGCCTTTATGCTAGTGCTACAGTATTTTAGATGATTTGAAGTTAAATTGAATGTGACGATGAGTTTTTAATGTCTTTGCTGGTTCATCATCATCATAACTCACCCACCACATCTGTAAGTGTGATCTCCGCACTTAGCCTTTGTAGTTATTTATTTATTAAGGAGATACCAAACAGTTACAATATAAAGTATAAATTAGCTTACTTAATATATGCATACCAATACCGCAACAAACAAGATTATCCACAGATTAACAAAAAGAAAAATGCATGGAGTGTAAGTGAAACCGTTGGGAGACTGTCACTCCAGCTATTCCACCTACAGAGCTCCAGAAGCAGGTTTTTGAAATTACTCAGGTCTTCACTAATAACTTTATTTAAAATATGAGGTCAAAATGTGTAAGGTGCAGTATCAAAACGTACATATGTAAAAAGGAATGTTAATTAGTAGGTTTGTCAATTCTGCCATGCAATAATGTTCTTTGTTCGAATTACATATGTACTTTTATCCGACACTTTTACTCTTACCACACTGCAAAGGGTCAGCTTGGTTGATTCATATTTGGGTGTTTGTTTCTCGAACCTGATGTCACCCCTGTGTCCAGCAGAATACCAGTGCAGCAGGCTATGCTTGCTGCTTATACTGAGCTTGCCACAGTTTTGACATCATTCATTCATATATTTGACAGTCGACTGGTTAGTAAATCGGTTTCAAGGTGTCACAATCTCTGAGGTCCCGCGTTCGAATCCCAGTGCGAGCAGATGTTTGCGTGATGAATGCGAGCATTTGTACCTTACTCATAGTTGTTATTATATATTTCTATCAAAAATATTTATATATGTAAAATATATTTTTGTCTATCTGGATCCCATAACACAAGCCTCACAGAGTTTACTTTGGGATAGGCTAATTGGTGTAAGTGTAAAAAAAAAGAGAAAATGGTATTATTATTAATGTATTGTTTTGTTTTATTGTAGTGGTTAGGGTCGATGTGCCGTCTTTTATTATAAATGTGTTTCTTTATTAACTAGTCTTACTTTGTTTTGGTAGGCTTGTGCCCCTTTATAGGAGCTGCAATGATTAACATAAAGTTAATATAGGTAAAGATTGTTTAAATAACAAATACATTTGTATGACATTGTACCGTTTGTAATTGCTAAAAAAGCTAATTATTACTTATATGCTAATTAATACTTTTTCTTGTCTTTATATAAATATTTATATACCTATCTACAAAACAGTGCTATAATATTAGCTTATCTATTAACTCTATTTGATATTAGAACTCTTGTTTTGATTTATTTTCATTTACTAATTTTGAATAAATGTTTAGTACAGCGGTCGAGTACTCAGCTACTGCGCAGCGGGAGGTGGGTTCGATTCTTGCACGGGACAAATATTTTGTAGACACAGAAATTTATTTCAGTTTGAGCGTATACATGTGTATGTGAGATGTTTGTAACTGCACCCAAGACACGGGATAAACTCCTAATATAGAGCGACATTAATAAAAATATATACACATCTCTTGCGTACGGGAGTAGGCAGTCCATTTCACTTTTTCGATTTATAAGTATAAAATTCTAAATAACCTAAATGTGTGCTACAATGCATTAATAGTCAATGTACTCACAATGAAGCAAATAAAAATCACAGTCTATAGTAATAGTAAATATATTTATGTATATGTGTATATATTTTTTAAAGATTGTTTCGGCAATAGGAATCCACGCATACCGAACTTATTCCTAATTCCTATACTTATGTACTATTTATTTAAATAAATATTTTTGGGACTTTCAGTGTTACCGGCTCCTGGACCATTATGACCTAAGATGTAATGTTGCGGTACCCACTCATGTCACAAAAACGCGAGCATTGCTGTTTAGTTGTTCAAATAAGTAAGAAAGGGGGTGCCTGAGGTTAAAAATATTGAATCAAACAATAAATTCTAATTGCAATGTTTTATTGAGCGCATAATTTTAATATTTATTACAGAGTATTACTAAATTTTATACAAGTATCGTGAAGTTCTTAGGTGATCATTTAACTTATCGTTAGAATTTCTTAGCTTAAGTTATTTACAGATTAAAATAGTTCAACTTTACCTTCTCGTGAGTTCGTTCACATGTTTATCGAACACAATTTTTGAGTGTTATTTTTATTAAGTTAAATACTTAGTTTCGTTAGTTGTTATTTACTTTGAATGAAGTAGCACATCTCTGAAACATTAACAAATCTAGCTGACACTTAACAATTTAAATGAAAAATAATACCTTTATGTGCTGTAAATATTTGAAAAGTAGAAACAAGAAAAGAAGACCTTTTTTTTGCAAATCGCTTTCAATTTTGTTTTTAGCAATAATAACATTAAACGAAATATCCTATCGTTGTTTTTAGTGAAAAAACATGTGAAGGAACTCTTTATGTTTAACTAGACAATATTTTCAAACATACCAACATTCAATACAGGTAAATTGCGAATATTTTTTATTATTGTTTACGCTATAATAATTAATTACATATCAGGAAAGTGAATGTTTTTAAAATTCACAATAATATTTAAATTGAATTGTTAGAGTAGAATAGTAATAATTTAACGTTTAATCAATTTACATCAAGTCGATTCTAAATTTAATAATTATTTCATTTACGTATTTAGGTATACACTTTTCTATACGATTCTAAATTTATTTATTATTTACAAATTCTAAGTTATGTTTAGAGATATATACTAAAAATGACTATTTTTAACATAAATAATTTATAAAGCGAAGAAACAATACTTCTCGGCTTTGAAAATATCTCTAGATTTAAATAGAATTCAGATTGTCATTGCTATTATTAAAATTAAATTACCTATAATATATTACATGATAACTAATTTCAGAACTGAAATTTATAATGTAATACTTGAATAAAGTTATATTCATCATATTTCATGAAATAATTTCTAAAATTATATACAATATCATCACACGTAGCTCCAGAGCTTTGGACTTGCAATTACAGCACCGTCCAATGTTTCTGGTACCCCTAATCAGAGAATCCATCATTGTTTGTATTATCTGATGTCGGGGAAGTCCCTGGAGATGGTACTTGGAGTTGACGGCCATACATCAAGTCAGAAGGAGGCATGAACGAGGATAAGTAGTCAGGAGGTGGTCTTATGACGGTTGGGAGGTACCCTGTTCCTGTATAAGGCGGAGTCAAGAATCTCCGAGAAGGAGAGAACTTAAAACTTTGATTTGTAAGAGGAGAGAAGGCTGACTTTGACTGGTAGCTCTGGAGATAAGGCGGGGATTCTTGAGTGATATTGTAAGGGGTACTCGCATTCTCAGCTCCGTTTAGCATCATGTCCATAGCTGCTACAACATCACCCTTACACCGTGCAAGGATAGCTTCAATCTCTTGTCGGCTTCGCCGAGGAAATACCTTAATTAAAACGTCTACTGGGGATTTTTGGTACGGAGTATCTTCTGCCGGTGGTTCGGGAATTGGTTCTGGTTTCCTGTCGCGCCGGAACATTTTGTATTTAAATTCGGGATTTTCCCATTTTTCTTCTTCTTCTTTCTTAATTTCCTCTGTTCTCTGTTCTTTCATTGAAAGGTTCTCTGGTGTAAGTGAGTTTTCTGATTGATCTTCGAGTTCTTCCTCCACGTTCAGTTCGTGGTCCGAGGGTGAACGGGGTGGTGGTGTGGTAAGAGGTGGGGTTGGGGCAGGAGTCTTGCTGTCTTGTGGCTGTTCTGTCGAAGGTGATGGGCTGGAGCATACTTCGGTGATGCGCGCACGTTTTTGTACTGTAGACAAAAGAAAGATAAATATTATTAATATTTTACTAATGATGAACAAATAATAGGAAATGATAAACATTTTTACCAAGATTATGATATTCGTTATCATTGTATTAAACGATTTAAGCCGGAGGAAAATTACACTAGAGCCATTTCATTCAGCCATCACTCAGGCAACTATTTTGCTAAATATAATAATATTACTTTTGGATTTAAACAGATTAAATAGTTCTAGATTAGTTTTGGTTTAGTAAAAAATAAGTAAATGTAGAATTAACTAAACCTGTTTCTGTCACAAAATAGCAATATTCCCATTGCTGTTCCAATGTGAAAAGTATAACAGACAAGGAAATTTCTGGATACTGAGATTTTAGATCTTATGGCTCTTTAACCAAGGATTTTCGCTTATAAACTTAAATATACATTGTAAATGAAATTATGTTCTGTCTGTGACTATACATATTCCGAAAAAGATAATCCTTATAGTATGAGTATAAAACTAATTTCCTCCTTAGCCAATATACCGATATGTTGATTTTTTTGTGTGAAAATGAATTTAAAATGCTTTCATATTGACTTTTCAGTCTAGAAGGTAAATCTTTATATTTTCCGTTTTAAAACACATGCACAGGACAACATATGTCACATTTACTAGCAAATGTAAATATGTAAAAAATACAAAAAGAATTTTTTTCTCGGTTGGTATTTGAACCTGCATCTTCAATAACTTGTGTGCGCAAAGTAAAACTTTCATCACATCGCATATACATATGTTTCCACCGCAGAAAAGGTGTCTACCTTATGTTAGGGCGATTAGGCGTTAGTCAACGCTGGCCCAGTGCGGATTAGTTGACTACAGACACCGTTGAATTTCTTTGCAGGTGTATGCAAGTTGCCTCACGATGTTTTCCTTCACCATAGGAGCGTCAGATAAATGTACATATGAATTTCAAAAAACAAAAATCACATTGGTACTTGGTACATGACCTTACTACTTTGAATGTTTAGAAAAGGAACCATACAAAACACTTCTCTACAATGATTGAAACAAAAAGTACTAATTTTATAACATTAACAGCTCTTCAAAATACAAACAACACAATCACATATTTCTATACAAACCTTAGCCCTTACAACGCTAAGGGCTCACCTCGAGCACAAAACCGTTTAGTGAAAACATGGCGACGGCGAAAAGACACAATGAACATGAGTCGTTGTCGCAACGAACCGCGTTCGTGTCGCGAGATGAAAATAATTAGAATAGGCGCCACTGGCGTGTGTGAATTTAATGGGCGATATTGTTTCGCTAAGGGCGGTTCTAGTGGTTCGATAACGATCGAATGCGGGGCGAATTGTTCTGGACTTATATTTGGTAAGGCGTTGATTGGTATGTTACTGCATAATTATGTAAGGCTATATATTTGAATACTAGCCGGTGTCCGCAACATCGTCTGCGCAGAACACATCCTCATATTTTAGATAATTCACAAAATATTTTTATAAATTGTAATGTATGTGTTATTCTGATGTATACGCTATATTACTGTAAGGTTTCATTAAAATCTATTCAGTAGTTTTACATGAAAGAGTAACAAATATTCATCCATACTTACAAACTTTCATGTTTATAATATTAGTAGGGAGCTGGTTCCGCCCACAAGGCCATATGCTATGTTAAGTACTCGTAGCCTACTGCTACGAACTCATTTAAAAAAAAAATTGACTGTGAATTTCTGAAGTCTGCCCACTGCAAGACATAGGTACGATAAGGATTCGAAGACGGCAAGCCTCAATCGACGAAGTCCTGAGCGCCAGAAGCGCGTACGGAGCCGCGGCCAAGGCGCTCGGCGTCGCCATCGCCGACGCCAAGGCGCGATCCTGGCGCGAGTTGCTGGGGGGACTGGAGAGGGACCTATGGGGGCGCCCGTACCGGATGGTACTGGGCAAGCACCGACCGTGAGAGCGCTGGATACGCCCTTCCCGAGGGTCCGGGACAGTCCCTCCACCGCCGGGTGACGGAGAGCGAAGGTCGCCGGGGCTGTTTCGCGGCTCTCTGCGCGCAACATTGCCCCGGGACCGGATGGGGTCACGGGAAAGGTGCTAGCGCTGGCACTCAGGGCGTTCGGGAGCACGGTGAGGCAGCTATTCACGAGCTGTCTCCGCGAGGGCGTGTTCCCCGTCGACTGGAAATCGGCCAGGCTGGTGCTCCTCATCAGGAAGGAGGGAAGGACCGGCGACGTTTCGTTCCGTCCGATCTGCTTGCTGAAAGAGGCGGGGAAACTCTTCGAGGGGGTTATCTCCGCTCGTATCAGCGAGCACCTGTCGCGCGCGGGTCCCGACCTATCAGACTGGCCATTAGGGAGGCAGCTCGTGGTATACGAGCGCCTCCTTAATGGCCTGCCAAAGGAGCCTACGGGCTACCTACGGGCCGTAGTCGGGGACTATCTGCGCGACAAAACGATCGGCGTGATGGGACGGGATCGAATGCGGCGTTCCGCAAGGGTCGGTGTTGGGACCCCTTCTATGGAACCTCGCATACGACACGGTCCTTCGCACCAGCCTTCCTCACGGCGTGAGTGTCGTCTGCTACGCCGACGACTCGTGACGACTGGGGCCGACTTCGGGCCGGTGCTCAGGCTTGCCGAGCTTGGGGTGGCATGTGTCGTGGGGGCGATCCGCCGGCAGAATTTAGAAATAGCGCCTCACAAAACCGAGACGCTATGGTTCCACGGCCTTCCGAGGCGCCGGGAACCACCCAGCTGCCGGATCCAGATGGGTGACGCGGTGGTCCCGGTGGGGTCGTACAACAAGTACCTGGACCTCACCTTGGACCGCCACTGGAGCTTCGAGGAGCACTTCGTGCGGTTGGTCCCCCGAGCTAAAAGGGTGGCGGGCGCCCTGCATCGCCTGTTGCCCAATCTCGGGGACCGAGGGATGGAGTTCGCCGCCTGTATGAGGATGTTGTGCGATCCGTAGCCATGTATGGGGCCCCCGTGTGGCCGCGAGACTGCGCGTGGTCTCCCCGCTGCAGAGCTCTGCTACGGAGCCTCAGCATATAATGGCCATACTGATCGTACGAGGCTACCGTACCATCTCGTCTCGTACGAGGCGGCGACGGTTCTGGGACGCTCCCCCCCATTCGACATCCTGGCCGACATGTACGCGGCGGCGTGTCGACGGGGGAGCGATGGGGGGAGCGCCCTGGAACCCGCGCACAAAGTGTCTAAGCGGGAGTGGCACCGACACGGATTGTGGCGACCTGGCGTACGCAGCTCGAATTACGGATCTGCGCGCGTCAGCGGGCCGTCGGTGCCGTACTCCCGCACCTCGAAGTGTAGCTCCACGGGAAGGAGGAGGTCACCTACCGATTGACTCAGGATACTCACCGGGCACGGCTGTTTCGGTGAGTATCTGTGTCGAATAGGACGGGAGGGATCGACACATTGCCACCACTGCGCAGCCGTCCTCGACTCGGCCCAGCACACGCTGGCGGAATGCCCCGCGTGGGCCCCCGAGTGCCGAGTCTTGGTCGCAGAGATCGGGCGAGATCTGTCTCCGCCGGCATTGATTGCGGCAATGCTGGCGGGCGAGGAAGGTTGGAGGGCTGTGGCCTCCTTCTGTGAAGCAGTGATGCTCCAGAAGGAGGCCGCCGAGCGGGTTCGGGAGATGGCCGATCCCGCTCGAAGGAGGCGGCGCCGGGCTCGGTAGCACAGCTGCGGCGCCGCCGCTGGTCGCCGGCGCGCGTGAAGAAATCGCGCCCGCGGATACAGCGACCCGGGACCACGCCCCTTCCGTGGCCGGGGGGCGTCGTCGGTGGTGGAGATCGGGGGAGGTATTGTAGCCTCCCCGGGGAGGGCTCCCCTGTATCGGCGGGGAGAGGAGGCTGGGGGTTCCCGGAAGTAGCTTGACGTTCTCGGGGGCTCTCTACATGCCTGAGGAAGGCCATCCCTGAGGTTTTTAGTGGGTAGGCCTCCCCCTTCTGGGGAGGAGAGCCCGACATAACCGCCGGTTTGCCACAGCCGGGGTATGCAACTTAATGCATTTTCGCGGGGGGAACAAAAAAAAAAAGGTACGATAAGGTTTGTTCAGCTCAAATTTTTCAATAATCGAAGACTACTAGGGTCGCCTTTTTGGGTACTTTTGTCTTACCTATTATCGCAAATAGCAATATTCGCGTTGCTGGTAAATTTTGTATTGTGGTTTTATATCTCATAAGTAGACGAAGAATACTATATATATATATATATAGTCACGTCTTTTTTTCCTCCAGAAGAGGAGAGGCAGAGAATCTTCACAAAAAGACGGGACCACCCATAAAACCCCCACAGCTAAGCTTCGTAAATTATGTTGGACGCAATACCAGTCGACTCGAGAACCCGACTGGTATTGTTTACAAACTCTGCCTAACAACCATAATTAAGGCACAAATGCTCGCATTCATGACACAATATCTGCACCCACCGGGACTCAAACCTCGGTGATGGTGACGCCTTGAAATTGTTGTATTAACCCCTCGGCTACGGAAGTCTTCAAAAATTTGTGCTTTATACTTTTGAACATTTACACAATTATGTATTAACA
Source organism: Scirpophaga incertulas (assembly GCA_036419045.1). NCBI lineage: Eukaryota > Metazoa > Arthropoda > Insecta > Lepidoptera > Crambidae > Scirpophaga > Scirpophaga incertulas. Next base: position 24,244,692 of record CM071631.1, on the reverse strand, counting down.
AATATTTACATTTACATATAATAATACAAAACGAATTGTATTATCTAAGCGGCCATGGATCTGAGCTCACAACCGATTGAATGGCCCAGACATCGCCACAAAAAAATTAAAAGGAATACTCCACAAAAATTCAATTGATCAAGAATAATAAGTACTCCCTCACAGCCGCACAAAAAATCCATTAAAATAATACGCCATTTTATTTATACAATACAAACACACTTTACATTTGTGAATTAACAATAAGCGATATAATACTGGCCATTTTGAATTTTATTAAAAGGAGCGAGCGAGATGGCTACAGCTTTATTTTAGTTGAAAAGGGATGCGCGATTTTGTAAGCATTATAGAGACATCTGCTTATAAAGATGTTTTATGTATATTTAAAACCTCATTGTTTGTTTGTTAGTGGGTTTTATAAATAACGTAACAAGCGACTGAGAGAGGTGTGTTTTTTTTATTAAATATGGAAGAGTATAGACAAAATGACCATATATTGTATCATGCATGATATTTTGTTTATTAAATTTATTTAATAAAAAATATAACAGTAACCCAATTTTGACTGATTCACACCATTTAATGTGTGTGTCTGTGTATATTTAGGTGGGATTAAAACTACAACAAATTGTTTATCTATCTATCATATTAGACTCATAATATGCTTTATCATATTAACGAAAAGGTGTGCTTCGTTTCATGCTGGAGTATATATAAGTAAGTCAATTTTCAAAGGAATATCTCTCACGCTCTGGTTGTGGAACGCGGTCGCTGCCGTGGCATTCCTGGTAAAGAATAGAGTTCTTCAATAAGACAACACATAGGATTTTAAAGTGTAGGCAACGCGCTTGTTATGCCTCTGGTGTTGCAAGCGTTTATGGGCTACGGTGACTGCTTGCCGTGAGGCAGGCTGCCTGCCACACCAGCGTGGTATAAAAGAAATAATAAATAGTAGATTATTTATCACGGGAGTAAAGGCGAGAGTGTTAATTTCATCCAGAGCGAAGTGAACGGTTCTGGAGTAGAATTCCTAGTGTAACGAGCGATTTTTACCACATCGCTCGAGTTAAAAAAATAAAAATAGTGTTACTCCCAAAATGGACACTTTAGTTTTATTACTGTCTATAATGAAATACATCTTTGGAATAAGAAAATGACTCTTCACTGTTACTGCTTGAAGATGTACTCGTTTTTCATAACTTCTAGCGATATAATTATCACATATCAAATAATTACGAATAAGCACTTTGAATTGCACTTTGCACGTTTAATACTTTTTACTTTTTCAAATTAGGTTACTCTCCGTTGAATTAATCATGAAAATATAATCCTAATATCCATATTTTAAATTACTTACAGAGTCTCGGGATTGGAGAGCTATTTTAGTCCTTGTTCATCGGGAATAAAGCTCTCTTCGAATAGATGTGATAAAAAGTTAGGTATTCTACATTCGGTATGCAGTGATGTGTTAAGGATATACGTGTCATCTCTCCCTCCGTGTTCTTTTGTTTTCGTTCGCTGTTAAGTCTAAGATTGGGAAAAATCCTTTAGTAAAGATGATCTTTTGAGTTCCGTAGTGTGCTTTTTCCCTATTATACTGATTCATATAAATTGAGGGGGAACATGTATCATACAAGTATGTGTGTGTTTGTTAACTTACATTCTCATATTTTGATATCACAATAAATCTCGCATCGCTCTTTCACCCGATCATAAAGTTGCTTCAATCATGAACATGAGTGTTTTTCAGAATTGAACGAAGGAAGATTGATATTCAATCAATCAATCATTTCAATCATTGACCAGCGATTAAACGGCTCGTCATACGTAGCAAAATGATTTATGGCGGTGATTTAATTAGTATTTATTTTCATGTTTCCTTTTAATGAGAATATAACTTTTTTTATAATTTGGTACTCTGTTATTTTTAGTAGAATTATCGGGAATATTGAAATGTAGCTATCATCTGCTGAAGATAGACCATTTAAAATTCATTCAATTTATGTTCCACTGTTATATATTATTTTAATTATTAACCATAATTTTGACTACCTACTGAATATTAAAATAATAATTTCATTGTTCTTGACTTATATACACAATTAAGTGCATTTGTTATAATCAATCATTCGTTTAAATTTCATATTTTAATTCCTTTGACTACAATGTTAACAAATACTAAATCAAAATATTTATGTATGTTGTTATAACAATTAACTGCATACTCTTACGGATGTAAATATGACAAACTTTGTAATTGGCTGTTTATATTTTTGCAATAGAATGCTATGATCAATTTTATTTATGCTGGTAAAGTTTACTACACAAATAAATAAATTTTATTTTAAAACCTTACAAACAGTAGACTATCTATGATAAAGCAATAATAAGTAAAATACAAAATAGTAGATTGTGATGCAAGAGTGAAAAGTAGGTAATGCAAATGAGCTGTTATTGCCTTGATGCAAAATATATTTAAAATTGAAATCGCAATTATAGATTCTGTAACTGTATTGTAATATCTTAATATATATATTTCTTGTGTGCGTGTGTATGTGACTGAACTCCTCCTAAACGACTGGACCAATTTTGATGAAATTTTTTGTGTGTATTCCAGGGGGCTTGAGAATGGTTTAGATTCACAATACGGTCATATAGATATTGTTTTTCAGCTAAATTATTTATTTAAAAACATTTGAGACAACGTGAGACAACGTGACATTTGAGACATTTGACATTTGACAGGACAACGTCTGTTGGGCCAGCTAGTATAAATGTATATTTCGTAACAAATAGCAGCCATGCCAATAACTTTATTTATTTTCACAAGAATATACTTTCATTATAGAACTAAATCAAAGCACCGGTAACACTTTATATCTTACAGCGCAATAAAACATGAACAACACACCACAAATACGGTGTTTACAGTCGCCCGCACGGCGATATAAATCCGCGCACAATACAGCCCGTACGCCATGCACAATACTGGCGGCAGCCCAGCGCTGTCCAGCTGTATTGTGCCATGATTTACCGGCAAGGCCGCTGCGCTGCACGTTAATTATTAACAGTCTGTGCGTGATTGTACGTTGTTCGATTGTTAATGCGTTATAACGTTATTGTTTTTCAGATAGCAATATAATTTGATTTTCACGATTAACTTATAAGGCGAGCTTAATACGAGAGTTTGCTAGCCATTAGCTTGCTCCGCCCAAGCGATCCGCTTTCACTTCACAGATATACTCAGCCTGCATACATGATAGAAGATTTTCTTTATTTATATGAAATATTTACAGTTGAAATTTTAGTAAATTAACGTATACATACATATTACTAATTGTCTAATTATTATTTTCAAATCAAATGAATCAAATACCAGACAATACTCGACAAAATCTATTAAAACTAAAAGTTTGAACACATCTATTAGTCCAGTGAATTTAGGCATTATAAATAAAAATAACGGAAAACATTTATAGTGAATGGTTTCCAATGTTTTTTTGTATATTTCTAATGCGATATAGTTAAATGTTTACCCATTAAAAATTACATTTACATGAAGCAGATTTATCGTAATTTTACAATAGCTTTTTTTATTGAATTAATTATTGTTATAGGTTTAGAGGTTCTTTACAGATGATTTGTGAAAAATATATTAAAAAAGAAACATTAACAAGAAATCTGATATTACACGCCAGTGGTTAAATGTTGTTTATGCTATCTTTTTTGTTATAATGATTTCGAGTGATAAATAAATAAAAGAAAAATAAAACAGTCTCGAAAGGAAACACGAGTATAGTTAAAAAATATACTAGCGTTAGTGTTATTTTTATAGAATCACTAGCGGGAAGTGTCATAGGGTAATAAGTAGTCAGTAATGAGTTTTATTACAAGAAATTAAAAAAATCTAGAAGTAATCAAATCCTGGGATCTCCGTCGATCCTGGGCTGGGATCTGATGTAAAAAAGCCTAATTGTACAGGACTAAGTGTCATCAGCGATTGCGCTCCAGAGCCCGGCGCTTTAAGAGTCAAGTAGTCAGCTGGTGTGTAGCAAAGTCATCTCAAATGTATAGTAGCTGTAATATTCCATGTGCATGAAGGAAGGTCAGGTCAGGTTACTTATTATAACCTAAACCGACGATCGTGCATGAATATTAATGAAGTCGAGGAAGCTTAAGAAGTATGTTCGGATCGTAGCAAGTGGAAAGCTGTGATCCATGCCTCCTCCATGAGAAAGAGGCGTAAGTATATGTATGTATGTCTGTATTTCATGTATGACTGGATTAAGCAGGGACAGAAGCTACTTCCTTGTCTAGGTGACCTTGGAAAGGAAGTGAACCTTTTTAGCAACATAAATCGAATGTATGTATGAAATAATAATAATAAAATCCTTGATCATAAATTTATCACAAGACATAATTATATACGTTCTTATCGAGGGATACGAGCCTACCCTTAGTTAGCAATAAGCCTTAATCGACCAAACTGTCCATGTGAGGGTTGGTCAATTTTATACATATGTTTCGAGATTTTTGCAGGTGTATGCAGTTATGTGTTTCAAAATTCAATTCAAATTCAAAATCATTTATTCAGTCTGGGCTGTTACAAGCACTTGTGAATGTCGAAAAGCTACGCCATCGGTTCGCAAATCTACGGCGGGAGACCTTGTACTGAGAAGAACCGGCAAGAAACTCAGCAAGGGCTGTTTTTTTTCCCTGTATTAAATATATACAGAGTCGTCAATTTGGAAAATGACTTCAATATTGATAATTCATGAAGTCACTTTCCATTACATAATGTAATTAATAAAAAATTATTTTGAAAACATGCCTATATTAGGAATGCCGTGTCATACAGTTTTAAAAGAATATATTAAAGTTAAATTAAAATTATAATAAATACGAGTAGTACCCAGTATAGCAAAGAGCAGACTCATCTCCGCTGGCAGCACCCGTTCACGAGCATGACGCATGAACCAGCCATCGCTTCGCTCAACCATGTTTTAGGGAACGTAACGACCCGCCTCACACGACACTGCCGAAGAGATTTTAATGAGAGTATGACTACCCTTAAGCCACAAAAGGATACAAATTACCAAAAACAGGTACCCGTGTAAATTAGCACAACTAAAATTTGTTAAAGTACTAAAGTTTGTTCAATACCAACCCAAAAACTTTATACCAAATTATAATATAACCCGAAGCAAATATAAACAAGAATTTATTCAAATAACTTAAAAAAGACGCATACAATATTCCCCCGCACAAATCAAAAACTTTGCACACAAGCCAGTGGCCGACGCAAAAGCCCCATTTGCAACTACCGTAAATTAAAACGAAATGAAAAAAAGGTAAACAAAAAGCAAAGGAACAAAAAACCTCAGTGACCAGTAATTAGCTTGAAATACGACCCTCTGTGAATTCAGTTATTTTAACTTAATTAAAGCGCGCTTATTTTTTCGCTTGCTTCCTCGTTTCAACTGGCCGGATTGGGACTGTTTTTTTGCGAATGACATAATGGGATCTATGCTGAGTTTCAGTTACGTTTTTAAGAAAATATTATACAGAACAGGAGTTCATAAAATAAATCTTATTACTGATTAACTAATCGCTTTGTTAAAAGTTAAGCTCTGTTTAAGTCAATCGTGGTTTATTTAATAAATCTACATTATTTTAATTTGTTTGGTGACAAAAGGCTCATGAGTGAATATTTAGCAACGCTTTCATTAATCGGAAATCGTAATCAAATAGGATTGATTGGTTACGTATTTTTCTTAAATGTCGCTCCACACTAGGAATTTTATCCTGTGTCGAGGGTGCAATCACAAACAGAATCTCACGTGAACAATTAACATACACCCAGACAAATATCTGTCCCGTGCGAGAATCAAACCCACGACCCGTTGCTTAGTAGCCGACATCATGCTAAATAGATATCCTTTTCAGTGGCACTTTTTTATATTTTATTATGTGGTATATTTATTGTATGTGTCACTGTGAATAAATGTTGTTCTTTCTTTTGATCATTGCGTACGTGCCCTCACAACTGAAATAATTCTTGTGAAACATATACCTAGACAATAACGAAAGGCTAAATGCATTAAAATAATTATTATAAGCCAACTAAATGGTTGCAGTAGCAGTTGCCGTTTTAAGCGTAAGTAATTTATCTGAAGCAGAGATTCTCTCTGCAGTGGAAAGTCAAGTTGAAGTAAACAAGCTGAGATCACGTTCATTTCTTAACTGTCACAATAAAACGAACAGTTCAACGACACACAAATCGAATGTAAACTTTAAAAGAAAATGTAAAAAGCTCGTGTCACTCGGCCGCAGATCAAAAAGCAAAGGGGCACAGCCGACCCTACGCGGCCAATTTGTTTGCACCCGCGTCACTACTCTTGTAGAGTTGTTGGCTTTTTTTTAATATGTTTGCGGAGCGCTGAGTCTATACGGACCACACATGGTTAGACAGTTTCTAGATGAAACAGTTTTCCAGCTATATATTGACAGACAGACTGTTAATGTTGAGGTAAGTAGTTACAGCTGCAGTACAGTGACTTGTGTAACATTCGCTGCAAATATACACACTGCTAATAACATTGCCAGGTTTTTTAAACGGAACATAGCAATGTGGGCACTGCTATCTCGCTGCACAAATAGCTAAGATCGAGGCACCGACCAAAGCAGTCTCTGTCTGAAAAGTTGTGTCCTTTTTTACTGTTACATACATAAAACAAAGTCATGTAAACATCACTGAATTGACTTATATATAATAACTCAAGAATAACTTTTAATTATAATTAGGTGCCAATAAAACAATTACCAGAGAGTCGCCATTCGTTGCAGTATAACTGTTATAGTTCATCAGACAAAGTCAATTACAGTCATTTGTTAAAGAAAGTTTAATTCGTTGTCGTATATTAGTTCTTGTTATAGTATACGTGTTAAGAAGAGGGAATGATCATGTTACTATGAAAGTTAGACATTAAAGTTATAGACGTAAAATTATTGAAAACTGTAATCATTTCAAGAATAAATTGACTACATGGTTAAAAGAAAAATGTTACTATACCAACAAAGAATATTTAAATGACATATTGTAATTATTGATTTATTGATTGCTATTTTAGGAAATTAATGATATAATTTGATTATTAATTTTTAAATGACATGAATTATTAATAGGAGTTTTTAACAATTTAACATTATGTATGTGACGATTATAATTTCAATTGCATATATTAATTCGTAATAGGTTATTACATTTTAAAATATAAATGTTTGCACGTCAGCTTGCTGACAGAATGCATTTGAATATAATGACTACATCATCTAAAATACTGTATTCTTGCAAATAAAGATATTATTATGTAGCTTAAATCACGTGTCTTTATAACACGGTCCTTTATAAGGCGTGCGCGGGGATACAGATCCAACGCGTAGAGGCCATTTAAGCGAAATTTAATGAAAGTGTGCATGGAGTGTACTAACTGGGTCTAATCTCTATCTGTATTATGAAAAATGCAGCTAAAGACTACAGTACAGTTAGATGCACAGAAACTATTGTCATTTGTGGTCATAAAGTCTGTGACCTATTGCATTTCGATTTAGGTGGTAATGAAAACCGGGCTATGGAAGAGACTCCGTTCACCTGCCTTCTCAAAGCCTCCTAATTGATTTAAATATGGCAGGTGGTGACTCGCCGCTCACTAAATGGGCCCCCCAAAAAGCAGACCAATATTGGTGCGAAGAGAGCAATACTGGTGGGAACGGCTAAGGGTGTAGAGAGGTGTGTCTGCGATAGCGATCGAGATGCCGTCGGCGTTATGACATTATTACACTTCCACCCTTCGAGCATCTGCTCTTGCGACTCCACTCTGTCCGGCTGGTTAAGGTAAGACAGAGGCGGGTGGCATACGCCCGCCTGAAGCACGAAGCACATCGGTACCCTCGGTGACGCAACTCACCGACAGCTCGCCACAAGCTGCCCTGAGGGAGACTGACTGCACTGATGGGGCATTTATGGCAATTAGGGGCATTAAATGCCCAACGAGCGGGTGATGGGGTCGTTACTTCCCTACGCACTTATTATTATTATTATTAAAAAGTGGATGGGCGTGTGGGGAGAGAAAGACTGAAGAAAAGATAGATGGACTGTGTGAATGTTGATATGTTAAAGAAGGGAGTGAGTATCAGAATGGCGAGTGATAGAGGAGCGTGAAAGAAGAACATATGTTGCGCTGATCCCAAATAAAATTGGGAACAGGGCAAGAGAAAGAAAGATTAGCTCTTGGTATAGAAACTTGGAATTCTAGAACAAGATACCCTATTGCTGCAAAATCTCAAGAGTTGCCATGACATGCTATAGTTATGTAGATCGCAATACAGGCCCCGTATGGAGTATTGCTCTCATCTGTGGGCGGGAGCACATGGAAACCCTTTGAATCTTTGAAGATCCTTAACTCACAAGCGGAATTGAGTCAGTAAGTCTGAGTAGAGACTTTGCCTCTATGCGTGTGTACAGTAAGTTGTGTTCCGAGAATTGTTTAACTGTCTACGATCATATTCTATTATCGCATCGCATGCCATTGGCAGGGTGTTCATTCTTACATACTGGAGCTTAAATCAAGCACACTGCGGTTTTTTACGAAAGAAGCACCCAGCCGTAGTTTTCCCTGAGAAATACAGTACGGGGTTCTTCATGATCCTTGCGTTGCCCCTGGTGTAGCAGGCGTCCATACACTTAGGACTTAGGTTAGGCCACGATAACTGCTTAGCATCAGGAAGCTGACGGCTTCCTTTTTACCACCATAAACATATAAAAAAATATCTTCAGGGTGTAAGACTCAAAGTCAGTTAGGCATTGACTTTTAGTCTTTGACATTCATAAAAAAAGATAGATAGTCTGTGACATTCTAGTAAGGAGTTGATATTCGAAAAGTTCAGCCATATTAGCGTATCTTTATTATTCAAAATGACAAATAACAAACGAATTAATTCAATTTAAATTCAAAGAGCTCAGAACGCGCGAGTGTTTGCCAATTCATTTGAGAGTTCAAAAATTAATAATACACCCCCAAGTTAACCCTCCGGTCCATTCTCGAGTGATTAGCGATAACCCTACGACTGTTGGCGATTGTTCGCGACACCTATTATTTACTGCGGTATCAATATCTGCAATTTTCGAACCTAAATGCAAGAAATAGGGTTCATATCCGTTTACACATTTGTACGCTAAACGTAGTAACTTTGAATCGGCGGGTGGTAACAATAAAACCAATTGTTGGGCAGTTCTATTATGCCATTGAAATAAATTAATTTCAGCGCTATTATTAATAGTTTAAAGTCCAAATTTGTATGGAGATGGCGCACAAGTATATCTGATTGAGGAATTAGTATTCTATTCCTGCAATCATACGGCGGATTCTTTGGTAGGGCTGCCAAGCGATTGTTAATTGATATATTTTTTTTTATATAGCTTTGTGACAGAACTGAATTTTAATCAAGATAATCAGACATTGTTTTTGCCTTTATTAACTTGCAATAACAGAGTTTACGTTTTGATAATACTACTAATTTTGAAATAACGTATTTTATTGAATACAAACATATACTTACGCTTCTTTTCTATAGGAATAAGCAGAGATCACAGATTTCCCCTTACTATGATTCAAATATATTTTCCTAGCTTAACTGTCCACTTATTTAAATTAAGTTTAATGTTGATACGTACTTATTAACAGTGAATAAAGTCTATCTTAGCATTTAAAATAATAGATAAAGAATGCAATAGAAATTTTCGATTGAGCAGCATAGTGCTCTCTGGCTGGATGGAATGGCTTAAGACCTGCCCATCTCGAAAATATTGCATGAACTTTTTTAAGTAACCAGAAATTCTACTAAGCATAATTAATTAGATTTCTACATTCTTTTCTCTCTTAATTATTTAAATATTAGCAGAGTGCTTGAAATATGTCACCAGTTATATTGCACGAATAATGATCAATAGAAATTGTCTCATGTTGAGGCATTTCTTTTAACACGTCAAATTCGGAAAAAGCATTATTAACGAATGAAAAGGAGCGGAATACCAGGAAAAAGCTATTTAGACAAAAAAAAATATTAATCATACATGGTGCGGTACAAATATATATATATAAAAAATAGTTGACAGCTAAATTGGAGATTACTCTAGCGATAGGATCTTTAAAATATCTAAATATAATGAATAACTGTTTTAAATATTATTTAAGATTTAGAAACTAATTTGTCAATATTAATATAATAAATTGCAATATTGTTCCACATTTGCTTATAGGATATAAGTAGATAATATTTTTGGTAGTATGTTACTTGTTGTGTAATGCAACTATTCCATACTATAATATTTGGTTGGTTGGCGTGTATTATATATTGTTAATACACTAGCGAAAAAAAATGGCTTATCTTATTAATTATTTTTACGAGTTTTTTTCGTCTTGTTGATGGTAGCCGTAACGCAGAGATTTCTGTTTCATTAAAATGATATGTATATATGTTAAATACAAATTTATATAATTATTTAAGCTTATAAACAGTAAAACGAATAACTTTTTGCTCACGATCACATTTTATAAGGCTATAAAATAAGATGGCATTAAAAGAAAATTTGTCGACAACCCTAACAGCAGAATCTATTCAATGAAATTACGACTCCTCTTAATATAGATTAAGCGAAGCGAGCGACCGAAGCAAATAATAAATAAATACCATTGCGATTTTGTAAACTGTGGGTCTACTATTATATCATAATATGTTTCGAGGCTTGTTGTATATTGCTAGTATTGGCATAAAAAAAAATAAATGAAAAAATATGCTCGCATTCATCACACAATTATCTATCCTTACCGAGATTCGAACCCGGGACCGCAGAGATGGCAACACCTTGAACCCGGTGTACTAACTACGGTGGTTGACAACTTGGGGTACATAGATCTGATTGCGAAGTTATTATTTGTGTAAGATAATATGGGTGGTACTCAACATTTTTATATAAACTCTTTATTGAACAAAAAAAAATAACAATAAAAACAATGTCTAAAGGCGGACTTATCTCTCAGAGAGATTTCTACCACACAACCCAAGATGTTTCGTGAGAATCACAAATTGGCGAGGACACAGGATTAAATAATATTTATATGAAATTGTTTTTAAAATATTAATAACACAGTATACCATATTTATATACATTATCAAAATAGATATTATAAAAAAAATATTTGATTGTAATACTAGCCCGCGACCTACGCAGTATTAGTATTTCAAGTAATATTATATACTATTTTGATATTTAGGCTACATTATTGTAAATTTTCATTAAAATCTGTTCAGTAATTTTTACGTGAAAGAGTAACAAATATCCATCCATACTTATAAACTGTCGCACTTTATTACTCGTAGTAGGGATTTCGGTTTCTGGTAGTAACAGAACATAATATTGTTCTGATAACACATGGAAGTCGATACATGTGTCTTTCACAATTAATAACACCCATATTATAAGAACGAACAAGTAAAGCAAGTAGTGAAAAGCGAAAAACGCGAATTATAGACATCAATGTTACCCTAATGGTTGAAGAGAGCTTTATTAAATTTGTGACAAACGCCCCCTTGCAACTGAATGAAGCGGATACAATAGTACAAACGGATTATGATACTGCTCATTAATTTGAAAAGATGCATAGTTCAGTTGATACCAATGATAGCTTTTTTATAGCATATATTGACAATGAAGCTGTTTCCCACCTGGTGGTAAGTGGTGGTACTGTAACCACTTACAGTCGCCATTTTTATAAACTCTAGCGCAGTGTATCGAAGACCCAGTAAACGCTGAGACGCTACCAGCGCTAGAGCAGAGCCTTGACTTACCACAGAGAGACTCTATAGGGGTTTAAAGGGGGATGTGTTAGTGAAGTTGCTACATACCCTGACTAATTTTATATTAAGTTGGCATCGTATAATGTGGTTGTTGTGGAGATTGCAAATTTGCTGCGAATCTCAGAGAAACCACTTACTATTAGGTAGGCAGTGTTTGTTTGCCATAAACAATAATACAAAGTATTTCGGTACTTTTTTTGTCTCAGTATTTTTGTGGCTAATATCTGAAACAAATTGACAGATAATGATAGGGTTTTCACTGGTACATGGCTGATTTTATAGAAAGTAAAAAGTGCATTTGTGCTTAAAAATAAATTTAAAAAATTAAACATAATGTAACTTTCTATCCAGTTCATCCATCTCACTGAGTAAAGCCGCGGACGTATCTTTAATAAAACATGTAAGTCTTCGTTGAAAACGCAATAATAAAAGTATTCAGCAACCCGACACCGCAATCGCTTAATCAAACCTACGAAAAAACAAACGCCGAACGAAAAATTTAATAAAAAAAATAAACATTAAAGAAGCCTATCTCTGTCTCAAGTTACTTTCAGGCACAGACAAAATTGATCTCTACTTCCCGAATATAGAGTCTATTGTAATTTGTTTGATCAATTTTCCCCGGATCGGAATACATTGTTTGCCAGTATCCGGCTCTTATTGGGAATGTAATAAAGTTGTTTTTCGTTTAAGCTGTACAGATGAAATAAATCGCTGGGCAAACAACAACGTGTATCAGTTTCAATTGGAAATAAACGGGAAAAGTGGATGTAGAGTCAATAGAATCGGTTCGGTGAAAGCTCTACTTGCATCACTATTTGTTTGTTTGTACACTATATTTCGAAAAGAGTTCATCATATGAAGTTATTTTAAAGTTTCAATAGGATTTTTAATGATAGTATTACGGATCATTAGTTTATCATGAATGAATCATATAAATAAAGGTTAGAATACAGTTTTAAATAATTATCTTTAATATACTTGGATATACATATGTTTTTATTATATCCTTGAAATTATACTCAATTTATAGGGCAATATAATTAGATATTACACAAGGAATAAAACTTGCCGAATATATATATACTTAAAATTTTGTTGAATATATAATATATATTCAACAAAATTTTAAGTTTTTAAAATACTCTGACTTAAAAGAAAATATTGAAAAGTCTACGATATTTTAAAATATAAAATGTGTCGATCCCATTTTAATGATCAATTGCATCGCGTATACGCGATGCAAATTGTGTAATAGTTTTGTGAAAAATATACACATAATACTATTGTTATTATAGAGATCAGATTCTTACAATGTGATCTCAGCCTAAACTAAACTAAAGAATAAAGATAGTAAAAAGTTAAGATGTAAAGTAAACTATGTACTACTAAATAAGATCAGTACAAGTTTAGCTAACTAAATTTTTAGTTAGGAGTGCCAAAGTTTTCAAACATGTTATCGATATCGATTGCAAGGGAATGTGAAAGCTTAGTGGTGTTACATTTATCTTATACTGTACTTGAAACTGGGCTTAAATTATTTGGTCTGACGATTGCTTTTCGTTTCAAATATGATGATGTTAAAATAAAATTATGTCTTTATAATTTTACGCACGAGGAAGTGGTGTATTATTAAATAAAATCTATAAAAAATCCTTGACATTTTTTTTGTGTCATTCAGGCATTCACATTATGTTTTAAATCAATAAAATTATATTTATCTTTAACACAATATAAATATAATTTTATAAAACTACGGTATATATTTTTTTAAAACTACGGTAAATTATCCTGGTATTTTATATTTAATTATTTCTTTATATTATAAAAAAAAATTCTTTCTCGCTATCACAGATTTTGCACTACTTACTTCAGTTAAACGAATAAAATTTTGCTCTATCTTATGGAAGAACATCCACCTGCAACATATCAAACACACTCTAAGGAAACCCTTGTATCCGTCGATTACTCAACCATTAACCTCCCTCGGATGTTAAGTACGCAAAAAAGTTCTTAGAATTAAGTACAAGCTAACAGATACCTTATACAGTCTGCACAAAGAAGCAAAAACCTTGTCTCTACATCCACAAAACATTTAAAACATCTTCCACAATTCATTTGAAAATGAACTTAAGTAGGAAGTGGTAGAGTATGAAATCGCGGACAGGGTTTTTTGTAGAGTTAAAGATCCCTTGCTCGTTTTAACAGTGATTCCGATTTTCCGTGAAGTGGTTTCGATGTAAACGTTGGTCAGTGGAGTTGCCCTTATTATTGTAAACAACTTTTTAAGTCGAGATCTCATTATTGCGAGGGCCGATTCAATAGACTTTTTTGTGTGAATGAAATGAACACACTTTCCTTTTTATTTTCATTTCCTAACAATTTTTTTTTTCGTGCTCTATTGTGGTAGAGTGCCATGAGTAGTATGAAAATTTTATAGTTATAGAAATGCAGAATTGAGCATTTATTTATAATTTTGCTTAGAAAAATAGTCTCTTAGGAATTATGGATCTTAAATATTTTTTATTAAAGCTCATTTCTTATCTGAGGTAACTCATAAGATTAATGGAAAGTTTAATAAATTTTTATTTTAATGATAATATTGTATAGGTACCAATATCAATCATATGGAGAATTACCTTTTAAAGTTTAATTTATTGAGTGTTTTTAATTTTATAATTTTACTCGTATTCATTTCTACTTTATGCTGGATGAACATATGTATAATAAAAAACATAACACAATTTTTATATTGACAGTATATAAAGATTGTGTTATGTTGTTGTATTGACTAATTATAAACAAATGAACAATAAAAATATATTATAATAATAATGGAATATCTATTTGAGCATAAAACGTCAAATTGAGTTAGTTTCATTCACCGAAAGCTTAGCAACCCTTCCACGGGAATTAAATCTAAAATATTTTCAACAATTAGAAGTCAGGATGCAATGCTCTGGAGTGGACGGATGCCATTTCCAAGAGTGAAAGAGATAAACATACAATTTAAGTGCCACTCGATTTAAATGGTATCGGAGTGGGATGGGAATACAGGTATTGGCGAGGTAGAACGGGGTAGGAGACTGCGCTCGAGTGGTCAGTAACCGTAGTTATGCGAAAATGTGAAGTGTTGTTACTGATCTCGAGTCGGGATGGGTCGCGAAATTCTTTGTGCCAATATCTTTTTATAAGAATTAATAAAATGACGAAGGGTTTTGAAGTTTAACAGAAAGTACACTTCCGAATTGAAAACAGATTTCTAATTGGTAATGTGGAATTTATAATTAGTTTGGTATCTGATTTTTGCTTAAGTCAGCCAACTTAGAGATTATTGATATTGATAGTAGAGATAATAAAGATTGAGAGTAGAGATACCCAAAGATAACCTGATGGTAATTGAAACAAAGAAAGAAATAAAAATATGTATTTTGGACCACACAACAAAAACAAAACAACACAATACATAATAATAACACACACGGCTATATGATACTCGTATATAACAAAACTGTGGCAAGCATGAGCATCACGCCTGTTGCATTGGTATTTTGCTTTACCTTTAAAGTGGTGATACCAGACCCAAGAAACAGGACAGATCATGAATGTGAACTTACAATTATATGTTCAACAATCACACGAGAAACTTAAAATACGGTCCGTAATACTGAGATATTTCTGGTACATTGACACACGAATTATATGTAGTACTTAGCTTTCTGCCAGCGGCTTCGCCCGCGTTATATCGGATTATTGAAAGTTCTTCATGCAAATCAGTTTTGTTGATTAAAATTGTTGTATGAGTATTTTCATATATATTCACATTTTAACTCAAAGAAAAAAACTAAGACCAAAATGCGAGACTAAAGAACAGTAATTCATTTTATTAATGTAGATATAATAAGTATGTTATATACTCGTATCTGTTCCAACAATTGTACGTAATTTGATAGATCACCAGTTGGGCAATTATCGTGTAGAGTTACAGCCTCTTTGTCACCAAACAGCGGTCAGATGCTTATAGTCATTTTTTATAGGGATTCGTCCCAAATTAAACCAAGGGCAGTCCCTGTCCTCTTATCTCTTGCACATGATCAATTTACGGCATCATTATGAAAAATAAAGAATATTATTGCGGTTAAACTCCAGATAAAATGTTTTTTGAAACAACATCCAGGAAGAACATATCTTACTTTCTACTTTTCATTGTTAACTCTTATTAAAAAAGGTTATTATAATGTTAAGGATTACTTAAATGATAACAATACTTGCGTTAAATTTTAATAACTCAATAGTTACGTTACAAAATATTTTGACTATAGTAAATAGCACAATGAAATTATAGATTTTATTTATATAATTTGAACTTGTTTAAGCTTGTCAAGGAATTTGGTTTCAGACCATTTATCTAAGGCCAGCTTCTAGTTGACGACTTTGTAAAAATACAGCAAGAAATAAATAGTCTTTGGTGGTTATCTTGCATATTTGACGTGCAAGTGATTGTAAAAATTCTAGTTTAGAAATTTATTTTTAATTTTAATTCTGATAATAAATCACCAATTTTTGGATTTCATCTTATCTACAAATTTTGAGTGGTAGAGTCAATTCGACAAAAAAATTAATATGCGAATATAAAAATGTATACCTAATGATTTTTCTTTGTTTTAAGGCTGTGTGGCTATATTAGAAAATAAATAAAGCGCGCTTGTGTTGTCTGATGGGACAATGTATATAAGTATAATGTAAATAAGTGCCTGCAAATGTTTTGGTTGAAATAAAATATGTGTTATCAATTCTTCTCCGTATGAAACTGGTGTTTTTTTTATATTTCTATGTTAGCCCACAAACTCGTAGTTTATGTACTTTTGAATTCTTCTTTCTTTTCCCTTTACTCCGTAATTCGTATAACTGACATGTATTTAGTATTATTTATATTATTTAGTATTATATATTGTGCAGCTATTTAAATTAACAGAAATACAACAATCCTTTTTTATATATTTACTTTAAACCAAACCTAACCTTAGTTTTTTAACTTAATTGTTTACGATTTTTTTCTTTTTTCATGTACTCGTAGGTATGTCAATAAGAAAGTATTAATCCTTTTTTATATATCTTTTTATACGTACATATATACCTAATTATGACAAAAATCACTAGTATTTACAATACATGAATTTACATATAAATTTTATCCATTGTATAATCAACTTTTACCTTACGTCATTTTTTTCAAGCTTGTACTGTAATGATTTTTGGTGTTTTCGCTTTCGAATGAGCACACACGAACATCGGAAGGGCTTCTGTGTTTGCATCCAATCGATCGACAAATTGCAAAGGGGAGCTATGGAGCTGAATCAATTAGCTTCAATACCATTTGTGATTGGGAGTAATAAACATGGAGAGCATCTTATTTATATTAATTTATTAATGTAATAGTCTAATTAATCTGGCCACAAATACGTTTACATAAAACTTTTATCTCTCTTTAATTATTTTGAATTTGGAAATTTTTCCTAAATTAGTATTCGGATTACAAGGATTGCCTAGCTCAGAATCTACAGCTATGATTCTCTTATGAAGCAGAAAGGCAAGAAATGTGTGTTAGATGAGAATAAGTTGCAATGAGAAAGAGTTCAGTCAAGTGCGAGTCGGCCTTTTGTAAGTTTATAATAAAGTAAATCACTACATATTATAAAACAAAATCACTTCCTCTGTCCTTATGTATGCTTAAATCTTTAAAACTACACAACGGATTTTATTAATAGATAGAGTGATTGAAGGAGAAGGTTTACATGTACAGGTAATAACATCCATTCGATAGTGAAAAATATTGTTACTTTTGAGGTTTGTAATGATATGTCGTTAATAAAGACCGTCTTTAAAGACTGGGAACGCATCTGTGACTCCTCTGGTGTTGCTAAGGCTTGGTGGTACTAAGATTTGAGTATATGATATTAATTTTAATTTGATTCTTCTTCGCATTCATGAGAACAATGACCTTGACAGATGAACAACATTATTCTATGAGAGTTACGTTTTTTGGGACTGTTTACAGAAACTTAAACAAAATCCTTTTTCATTAACCTGTAGAACAATAACAGTGATTTCGTTAGTATAATAGGGCGGTTACAAGTGAATGGTTTTGCAAAGTCTGTCAGTCGAGTTGAAAAGCAAGTGCTCAAAAAGCGGCGTCCGGGACATTGTTTTTCACCAAGCCAACGAATCCGCTCACACAGCAGCGGGAACAAACTCATAGTCCATGGATTATTTATTCTTATTTAAAAAAAACTGTGCAAAAAGTATACACTGCATTAATCATATATCTATTATTTTTTGATTCGAGTCATATATCGATTTTAATTCTAAATGATTTTTTAACTTGTCTTTACTTGTAGTAGTGGTGAGTTATGTTTGTCACCTGCTATGAAGTCATCGATATATTAATGCCATCGAATAATATTATAATCTAAACATATTATGAAAAAGAGAAATGATACTAACCTAAAACAACAATACTAATAATTAAGTATTTAGAATTGATCCTTCCGATAAAAACCCGGTAGTATCATCACTAAAACAAAACTGATTTGACTTTATATTAGAAAACGTACATAATAGTTCAATACTAAACTGCATTTAACACTAATAATGGTTTAATATAGAGTAATATTAATTTGGAGTTAATCATTTATAATTTTATGTTTCTACACTAGTATAGAGTTAATAAAATACTACAGATGACACTGGTTTGCAAGGTATTCAATTAAATATGAGATTCTTAATTGCTTTCACGACGGGTGATGCATGCGGATTAGAGAGATGCTCGCTGCTTTATTAAATCAGTTCTTGCTACCAAGGCAATGGAATTAATTCCTTGCTTTGTGTTGTAGGCACAACGCTATTTTTACTTTTCATAGTAGTGTACAAGGTGGGGTTATATTATAGTCTTATTGACTATTGTAATGCTAAGCCAATAATCATAACTTTATTAAAACTTGGTTCACGTAAATGGTCGTTATAGCGTTCTATTTATAAAATTACACAATACATTAGTTGTAAAGAAAAAAATTGATTACATTGAGATACATTCCTTAATATTGTAATATTATTTACAATAATATATCAAATTTAAGTTGGCGTACATATTTTCCGCCCTTATCGTACACAACTTGACGTAACCCTGAATTATATATTTAATGATCTATATTTTGTCAATAAATCAAAAACTAACCTGAAGGTATAGTACAAGTAAAGATGTTTCAATTAAATTGAGTGCTGTAATGTTTCATTAGACTTTCTGAAGCATTTTAAGGGACGCATGATATGGGTGTTGATAAAGAAATAGTTTTATATGTGGCATCGTGAGGGTTAATATCCAACAATGAGTGTATGGGGTGGTCAATAATACAGTGTTGCGAGGCACATTCCTTCGCGCACTGCAATATCGCTCAGGGGTGGGACCGCGCTACAGGCTGCAGCGTGGTTGCAATATTCAATTATTTCCAGAAATCTCAAAATTATGTTACATAATGTAAGAGTAAAGTGTATTAATTATTCTCAAAAATAAAACCAATTATAACGTTTATTTTAAGTTACTAATGTTATAATATTACGCCAGTGATATTTAAATTAATAGTTTTTTCAAGCGTCAGCACAGAGCCAACAGTCTAAGGATTACTTAACTTTATAAGTGATTCGTAAATAAATAACAAAAATAAATTTATGGTTTATGCAGAAAATCAATTATAGCAGGAATGTTAATGTCAGAATTTCCATGCAAAATTCCAATGATAAATGTAACTTTTTTTTATTTTAAGAGATAACTTACCTTAATATTAAATATCATGAGGCTACAGGCTCTCTATGGTTTATCTGTGTATTAAGTTATTGGTTCATCTGGTGTTAAGTGACAACTGCTCTCAAAGAATGCTAATATCAGGGTCTTAGACCTGGCTAGTGGTAGGGACTCGATACTTTAGGTGACGTGCTGAACATCGTCGATTATCGCTTGGAACAGAAAGCCCGAGCAAAGAGGGGAAAATGCTTGAGGACTGAACCCACTAAAAAGGTAGATGACCACAATCAAATCGTGTTCACAAGCTTAGCCAAGCAGTTGCCAACTGAAAGTGTAATTCTCCTCTTAAACCTCTTTTGACTATTAACTAATTATTAATAGATAGATATTATATACACGTGGGCGTACAAAATTACTGAACGAGGCGTCCCTCACGTGCGTACTTTGCACTCTCAATCTCACAGTTAACAGCAATTTTGACGGGTATTATATATAATTTGCTATAAAATATAATGTATATATTGATCATATATTTCTATACTACTGCCTTAAGTGAAATTCTGTAATAATAGCTATAAGTTACGGAAATAAATAAATATATAGTAGTATAATCAGAATTAGTCCGCTACATCTTACCACTTGCACCCCAACTGTAGGCACGCGGGGGCCGCAGCCACAATAAGGAGCGCGCATATATTGACACTCATGAGTCTCCCAACGCCCATTCTAGCTTTTATACTGTCATATAATCGCACAGTCAAGTCTCTGTGCTATTAAGCTTTTATTACAACGTGGGAGAAAGCATGGTTTGCATATTAATATCTATAAATACATTAGATGTAATACGTAGTTAAATTTTTATGGCGATTCCCAAAATACGATTAGAAAAATCGTAAAAAGTCTAATGTAGTCGCCATCTTGAAATTTATCCATTATATTTTTACAGTTCATTATATATGATCAACTATAAAAATATTAACACCACAGCATGTTATATTGTATAGTAGCTGTGCCCACGATTTCGTCCGCGTGGAAACGTAATTTTAGGTAGCATTTTTAATGACTGACAGTGTTATAAACATAAGAGTAGACAAATATAATCAGAAAGCTTCGAACTGCTGAGTTATCGAGAGTTATTTTATATAATTTTAAGGAGAACATTTCTGTCATACATGATTTCTGTGTAGCTTTAACCATTAAGGTTGCACACGCGACGGAAGCTAAAAAAAGGAGTGACTTCTCTCGTTTTTCCAACATTTCCTTTGACTACACTGCTCCTATTGATTGTAGCGTGATGAAAGTATACTATAATCAACTCAGGAGTATGAAAAATATTTGTACCAAGTTTCGTTAAAATCCGTCTAGTAGTATTTGTTTCTATAACGGTTATACAGATAGACAGAAATTTTACTGATTGCATTTTTGGCATCATTATCGATCCCTAATCACCCCCTGATATTATTTTACTAATATATTACATGTACAGAATAAACCTATCTATTACAAGTATAAGACAAATATGATGACTGTAGTCATATTATAAGACAAATATGATTAGGGAAGTTGGTAGGGGACAATTTAGATGAAAATACATATATTGACTAAATATGTGATATATTGAAATAAGGTCAGGTCAAGGGTCAGAAAATATTAATTAAAGCCATGCGAGTATTGATTTGGAGTAGATAATTAGAATAATATGAGAAAAGTTAATCTAGATAATTAGCTTAATCTTAATAAGTCAGGTCAAGAGTACTTGTAACTGTCGAGTGTACATGAATGTATGAATCAAAGTCTAGAAAGCTACGGAAGTAAGTGTGGATCGTAGCAAGTGGAAAACTGTGATCTCTGCCTACACCCATGGGAAAGAAACGTGAGTATATGTGTGTATATATGTACTAATCCTTGATGATGTGACGAAATTAGTTGTACATAAACTTAATTAAATATTTAGAAAGATAGACGCATAACACAAAATAACTAGTAAGTAACCAATTTCGACTGATGCGCTCTTGTCGCATCACCTCTATATAGACTAGTAAACCGCAGCAAAATACTCGTAGACTCATTGTAGATATATTGCTAGAGTCAACTCCGTGCATAAGCTGGACTGCATACCTCATCTATATATCTTAAAAGAACCAGCTTCGCTTGTGCGATTGAGTATTGTTTTTAATCCGAGGTAGTATATTTATCAGGGTCATCCAAAGTTCTTGTAGAGATTGCAGACTTGCTACGGATCTCATTGGATCCACATGTACTGTGACAGCTTACTTGCTATCAGGTTAGCAGGGAAAAATTTATACGAGTATCACCCACACAGAAGCGAATGGATGGATGGAAAATGAAACGAATCATGGTGTAAGGAATTGTAGAGTTACCAGCTATAACACAACATTGTTTCTTCTTCTTATTCGATAAAAATATCTCTGTTTTATCCTATCTTTGCTTTAATTCTATATCATACAACAGCTTACTAAATTCCATTTGCTAAAAATAATAATAATTTTTCATCTACTCGTATCTTAACCGACCTCACCAAAACGCAAGTAAATTATATGTGTAATTTATTACTCACAATCTTACAAAACGAAACACCAATTTGCCTCAATTTCCTCACCAAAGGAAAGCTTGAAATGCGGAATGGCATACGTTCGCGTCAAAGAGGAGAAATGACTAAGTTGAATACATTTTCATCACTTAGTCGCAGCCAGGCGGGCCTTAATAAGCACCAGGGCGAATTAAAAACATTTGTATATACGAGCAAGTCTAATTGCTGACTTTACCCTTAAGATGTAGCACGGAACTAACTTGGTCCTCGTCGAGCGTAAAATTATCAAACTGTATAAATTGAGAGCTGTGATCTCGGCACTGGTC
Organism: Scirpophaga incertulas; assembly: GCA_036419045.1. NCBI lineage: Eukaryota > Metazoa > Arthropoda > Insecta > Lepidoptera > Crambidae > Scirpophaga > Scirpophaga incertulas. The sequence goes on along the minus strand of CM071631.1, from coordinate 24,222,101 downwards.
TGTAAATCGAATGATTCGGGCCCGGGGTCAATCCTGATATTTCGTTTTTTCGATTTTCATATGTGCATTTATCTGACGCTCCTTTGGTGAAGAAAAACAACGTGAGGTAACCTGCATACGATGAAATTCAAAGATGTATGTATGTAGTCAACCAATCCACACTAGGCAAGTGTGATTGACTCTTTTGTTAAAAAGACTAACGAGTAACGAGTAAGGTCTATTACAAAGTCAATGATTATTTAAATGATGCCAATGCTTGGTGTTGATTTGAAGACATTACATTCTAAAGTGTAAATATTTGTTTTCCCGTATAAATTGTAAACACATATGTACGTTGTATGGTAACGACATAATTTATTGTAAGTGTTGTTATCCCTTTTGATAAAGCTGATAGGTTTCTTGAGCCTATTCTACTTATCAGCTAAAAAATACGTCCTGAATGAGTGGTAGGAAAAAAAAATTTACGATTCAAAAGAGCTTTCTTTAAAGTCATATTTGAATAAAGTTAATTTTGGTTTTTGATTTTAAGGCCCTAAAATAATTTAGGGTAGGCTCGTGCCCCTTCGTGGGAACGTATATGGATTGTGATGAAGATATAAGCTTTTTATTTTATACAAATAGTGTGATATAATCGTTCGTTGAAGGTTAAATGTATCTCTGAATTAATCTTTAAGATTTAGAATAAATCGCTTTTAGTGTTACTGACAAAGTATTGATAAACCTTGTTCAGATTAATTAATACCTATTGGCTGCTAAAAAGAAGATATTATTAGTTCGAAACGTAATTATGTTTTCTAAATATATACGTTATAAATACACGCCTTTGAATTTTCTTATAAATAAATATATTGCGTCAAATTCAAGTTAACTTTACAACTTGTTCGGAAATTAGAAAAATCTTCTGGAGGACGTTATTCAAGAAATTCGGAAGGATTAATAGTTATTTTGTCTTTTTATATATAAATATTAGACTAATAAAAATGACATGATTTAGATTTTTTTAAAACTATAAAATGCGTGGTGTAGTGTTCAGAACAGTTTGTCACATCAGATATACTGTATTGGTATAATTCTTCATTCTTTTACCCTGTTCCCAATATTATTTGGGGTCGGTACAACATGTCTTCTTTTTTCACTCTCCTCTATCAATCGTTATTTCGATACTCACTCCTTTCTTGAACATGAAGAAATGATAGATGGACTGTGTGAATAATGATTCACACAGTCCATCAATATTTTCTTCCTCTCCCCACACCTACTCCATCTACTTTCATGGCCATAACTTTTCTAGTAACTTTCATTATCTTTTCTTAATACGTACCTGTACAAAATGTACCTTAATCCTGTACAAAATCAAAGTAATCTTTATTCAAGATTGGCCTTTACAATAACTTATTAACGTCAAAACAAATTTCAACATAAGGGAACACACAACCGTGTTGTTCGTAATACAAGAAAATAAAAATTAACTCTACAAATTTCGGAAAATCGGAGACCTTTATAAGAATCTGAAAGTCTATTTACTAAATTATTAAAACATATATCATACACTCACTTGTATACTTATATTCATAATTATTTATTTATTTCGTGTGTAAGTCGGGGTTGATATGCATCACTGCGACCTATTAAGATCTATTGTGACCAGCCTCCTATCTGGGCACTGACCAAGAAAGATAGGATGTTTCCAGTTCGGATTGTTTTTATTTCATCTGGGTCAAGGATGTGTTTCCCCAGGTGTCTGTTTCTTTTGTGAATCAGCGGTTCACAGTAGCACAAGAGGTGTATTGGTGTTTCACGCTCTTGTTCGCAGACTCTGCATGTGTCAGTGTCCTTAAGTTTCATGTTGTAAAGGTGTCTATTCAACTTGAAGTGACCGGTCAAAGCCCTAACCATCACGCTCAAGTTACTCCTGTTAAGCTTTAATAGCTCGTCAGTGCGTTTGTGAGAGTATGGTTCGATTAGTGTTTTTGAGTGTGTCATCCCGGACGTACTGTGCCAGTCTGCTTTCGCCTCGTTGAGAAGGTGAGTTTTTAGGTATTGCATGGCCTGGTTCTTTGACATACCACAGATAGGCTCTGGGCCGAACTGTATTCCTTGAGCCCCAGCCCTGGCTAATTCATCGGCCTTCTCATTGCCGGTTATTCCAGAATGACCTGGCACACATTTGAGAGTGATCTTGTTCTTTTCTCCCAGGTCATTGAGTTTTTTCACACAGTCTTTTATTAGCTTTGATTTAAGTGTGATATTGTTTATTGCTAGTAAAACTGCCTGACTGTCTGAATTAATTACGATATTTTGGTTTATGTAGTTTCGTTGGCGGTTCGCTTGTACACATTCAATTATGGCACAGACTTCCGCCTGGAATATAGTGGCATACTTTCCCAGGTTTATGCTTTTGCTAACCCTGGGTCTGCCCCATATATGCCACATCCTATATCTATATTACAATGTGGAAACTAGTTATTTATAAATAAATTATTATCAGCCATGATTCAAAGAATACTGTCCCCAGATCTACACATTGATTATACGATCATTTAGATAATTTAATTGTTCTTTTTTTAAATAATCTGTTTTCTAGACGGTAAATACAATGACAATTTATGAAGAGTTATTTAAATGGATATGATACAGTTTTAACAACTGCTAGCGTCAGAAAAATGAACAGTAAATGTTGTTAATTTGTAACTTAGTTAAATATATAGTATGAATTTTTATTTGATGGATCAAACTGATAGCAGAGCTGGCCACTGCTCTTAGCTGGCGGTTTGATCAAGCCGGTTTACAACTGGGTTTCTTTTTTATTTAGATAAGTTTATATATCTCTTTTACTAATTAGTTAATTTTTAAAATTAGGCTATTTAATTTTAGTCAATTTATTTAAACATTGCTTTTAAATTATGATATCATTATTTATTAGATATTATATTCATATGTAGTTATTTTATAAGTTTTTGTCACAAATGTATACTTTGATGCAATTAATTTACTAACTGATTCAAACGAAATGAAACAGTCATTAGATTTTAAATTAAATTTATAGTAATGTTGTAAATTATGTTTTTTCTATCAAGAATATAAATAATATTGTAAATAGTTAATTTGAGTTGCACAACACACTCGAACGAATAAGTGAACGAATTGGTAAGTAAATTAGTAATTATTATAAAATAATTTGATTCATAAGACAAAAAATCCAATATGACACACAGGCCACGATTCTGCGGAGAATATATAAAAAAAATGTTACGTTATTGTACATAATGTTTGTGTTCGAAATTGAAATCGAGGTTGACACCATATCGTCATTTATATCGCCATATATCTCAAGTTGAATAGGGCGTGTTTCGATCATCACAACGACAAATATATGTTGGCGGATAATATAACTATCAAAATTGTTCCAGCCTACTACAAATTAAGGCAAGCCAAGTGTCGCCAGTTCTATGAATGCCGTCTTACACTTATAGAACTGAGTAGCGTGGAGAGGGTTGGTTTTACAGCCTGTACTAGCGATGTGTCGAGTACGGTTTGACTGGAGTCAGACTCGATTTCTGCTTTGGACTCGCACTACTCGAATACCAATTTATTTTGATTCGAGTATGCCGTACTCGATTCTGGTACTCGAATCAAGAAGAATCGGTTCGTACTCGCTAACTTGATTCTATTTATACGGGTCCTACTGACTTAAATCTAGTATTCGAGTTTGGTTAACTCGCTTGTACTCGCAAACTGTTAACATAAGCTCCTATGCTCTATGTCTTGACGCACGCTGTTTGAAGCTAACTCCTTCCTTTTTTTTCCTTTTTGTTCTAAAATCGGACTCTATCTCAGTTCTGGACTGGACAAGAATTTCCAGACTCGAATTTCTCGACTTCCGATTTCTCTCGAGTCTAGAAATATTCGATTACCAAACACAGAATTCGAGTACTGCACTCGAATCAGGGAATCGAGTCCTGATTCGAATAACGTATAAACTGCCTCGAATCGACTCGATCCACCAAAACGGTGACTCGGCACATCACTAGTCTGTACGAACTTAATCTTCTTGGTTTAGTTTATGCTTAATATTGCAACCCAGATAAGAACCATCACCACCGCATTAAACTACGTTGTCATGTTGTGACATCCCTACTAATATTATAAACGCCAAAGTTCGTATGGATGGATGTTTATTACTCTTTCACGTAAAAACTATTGAATGGTTTTTAACAAAACTCTAAAATAATATAGCCACAATTTATAAAGATACACACAAGCTACTCGAAATACTAATACTACGCAGACGAAGTCGCGGGCACCAGCTAGTAATATATAGTCACCAGAACACGGCAGCAATGCGGGCACTGCTATTTTATATGTGAAAGTTACGTTAGTTAAAGTAAACTAATGGAAGATCATGGTGAGATCTGTCATGATACGAGTATACGAATTAGTGTGAGGAAAGGAAAGAGGCAGATAAAAAATTGCACGTGGCAGAGACTAATGTTATTACAGAATATTGGTGAGACTAAAAAGAATTAAAATAGATTAGAAAAGTTTTATCATGATCTATTTTAAGGAGTAAATTAAACATTTTCGTTGCCCTCCCCATTTATTAAACATTATTTTCATCTAAATTTTAATAATAACTTCATAAGACTACAACTGTATGAGCTTATATTCTTTTGCCTTAAAAAGGACAAAAAGAGAAAAACCGCCGACTGCACAGCCGTCGCTGCTCGTATTCTATTTTTTTACAGTGTTAATGGCTCTGTTTCTCTTTTTAGCCGTCGCGTCGCGAGCGAGTGGCGCAACACTTACCTTCGCGTTTAATTGGCTGCCTCTTGTTGCCCTTTGCCAGTTTGTTGTGAAACTGTTGTTGCCGCGGCCTGAGCAATGAGTTAGGATTTGTTTTTAAATTAATATCAAACTGTACTATTTATTCTCAACAAAACTTCTGTCTATGTAAAAAAAATATTCAATTAAGGGTGCGGAATGACAGAGAGGTCACTGAAAACATCAGACAGCGAGAAAGCGAAAGATGAAAACTATATACTGAAAACCGTAGGCACGTTTTCTGTTTCATTTCAGAGGTATTTATGGGCTAACCTTCCTAATTAGGCTTATACGAACTCTAATGAGAAGACACACGCTTGACACGATTCTAATCTGTTTCATATGTTTTTTTGAATATGTATGTAGTAGACATTTTATGATTCTCTTAATATTAAAACAACATACATTTCTGTGTCTATAACATAAAAAAAATAGTCTACAATAAAAATTTGTTAATAACATTGTCAAAAAAATTAGTAACACGCTGCAAATGTAGTATTAGGTTGCAAACATACGGAACATTGTTTATTATTCCACAATTATTATTAAAGCGTGTTACTAATTTTTTTGACAATGTTAGTAACAAATTTTACAGTTTTTTAATAATAAACAATGTTCCTTATGTTGCAAAACGCTGTAAATTTTAAAATATTTCTGTCCTGCGATTTCGTTTTATTTTATCTGCGTAAGACTATGCTGACGCAGTCGGTTTTCTAAAATCAAACAAAAACTCAAATATCTACTTGAGTATAATAAGAAAGAGATGACGCTACGTGGCCTCAATAGCACCATCCTTTTCTAACTGTACTCAAACAGTGATATAGTTTGATTTTAAAACACAAGTCTAAGAGTATCAATACTCATTCCAAATTATTATCTTCTATGGTGTGATCAAAATTTCAAATGTCTGAAATTTGGTGTTCTTAGCGTCAGACAATTCCACAACGAGCCTGGATTGTGTTGATTGTTCTTGCTGCTGCACACACGTCCATTTCTACTGGACATTTCGTCTTATCTGTATAATATAATATTTTATGTAATATGTATGAATTTGTGTGTTGTAGCAAAAATAACTCATTATCTATCTATATAAATTTGATAAATTACTTTTTAAGGTATATCATGAAAATTGTGAGTCGAGTTTAGAATTTATAATCGCCAAATAGAAAAAAATTCTACGTCGATATGTAGTTATTAACAGTAAATGAAGTCTAACAAAGTAATAGACAATGGAGTTTTTGAAAGAGAGATAATAATACGGAAAAAAATTGCCATAGACAGTACATATCTATGGCGGAGTATACAACTGATATCTTGTCTGGGACATGAAAGGAACAGTGGCAGAAAAGGGACGGAAATGCCAATTTCCTCCCAGAAACGCTTCTGGCAAAGATATTCCGTCTTACGAATTCTTAGATCTTGTATAACTATAAACAAAATATAATCGTTGATGTACATCTATTTATATATATACATACACTCACGCCTTTTTCCCACGGGGGTAGGCAGAGATTACGTCCTTCCACTTGCTACGGTCCTTACATATCTCTTTCGCTTCATCTACTTTCATAACATTCCTCATACATGCTCGACGATTGCGGGTACTTCTGACCTGGCCTTTTTGAGGACACTTTCGATTTGTTCGAAATATGTTCGCCTAGGTCTTCCTCGTCCCGTGTCTCCACTCACTCCAGCTTCATAAATCATTTTGGTTAGTCTACTTTCATCCATCCGTTCCACATGCCCAAACCACCCAAGCATCCCTTTCTCTATTCTTGTCACGATATCCTCTTTCAAACCACATTTCTTTCTAATCACTTCATTATACAATCTGTCACTCAGTTTTACTCCTGCCATACTCCGCAAAGCTCTCATTTCTACTGCATTTATTCTGCTTTCATGTCGTTTCTCCCATACCCAACTTTCACTTCCGTACATTAATGTTGGGACCAGCACGCCCTCATGCACTGCTAGTCGCGCTTTTTCTGAAATTTTCTGACTACTCAGAAACGTATGCATGGCCCCATTCACCATGTTACCAGCTTTCACTCGCTTCTCTATATCATTATCACACCTTCCATCCCTTGTAAACATACATCCCAAATATACAAACTCTTCTACTTGTTCTACTTTTTCTCCTTCTATCATAATGTCACACAATGTCATATTTACATATCTTTCAAACACCCAATACCTTGGTCTTACTTACGTTCACTTTCATTCCTTTATCATTTAAAGCGTCAATCATAACAGTTACCATCTCCTGCAACTCACTGGCCGATGATGCCATATTATATATATATATAATATATATATATATATATATATATATATATAACTACATCCATCCATCAAACAAACATCCATCCATACTTACAAACTGTCGCGTTTATAATATTAGTAGCTTAAATTATGCGTCTTTACGAGTATAAGACACGGTTCTTTATAAGATTACTAGCTGGCCCAACAGACGTTGTCCTGTCAAATGTCTCAAATGTCACGTTGTCTCAAATGTTTTTAAATAAATAATTTAGCTGAAAAACAATATCTATATGACCGTATTGTGAATCTAAACCATTCTCAAGCCCCCTGGAATACACACAAAAAATTTCATCAAAATTGGTCCAGTCGTTTAGGAGGAGTTCAGTCACATACACACGCACACAAGAAATATATATATTAAGATTAAGGAGCAAAAACCAAAAGGCAATCTTATTTTTTTTTTAATCGTCGTCCTATGACTAGGATTTTTATCCTGTATCGTATCACAAACATAGTATAGCATAGCCTGTGGTATTCTGATGTATATCGACATATAATTATAAATTTTCATCAAAATCCAGTTCGCGTATTTAATATTAGTATTTAATAAAATTTAAGCATGAAATATGCAGCTCACAAAGTTACATCTTGAAAATTGCTTAGTAAGCAAGAAGAGTCATATGAAGAATCTAATCTCCGCTATCGAAAGTTTTAAAATATTTCACATATTATTGACATAATACCTATATGATAATATGATAAGAAGAATGGGCACATGAAGTTTATCAGCTTTATCAAAAGTTATAACAATATTTACAATAAATTATGTCGTTACCATACAACGTACATATGTGTTTACAATTTATACGGGAAAACAAATATTTACACTTTAGAATGTAATGTCTTCATATCAACACCAAGCATTGACATCATTTATATAATCATTGATTCCTAATAGCCCTTACTCATTAGTGTCTTTTTAACATGTACCGTTGGACTTGTGAAAAGGCAATTCAGGTACACTATGTGGAACCTTGTAATAAAAATTTATACATTTGTCCGTAAACGAATCTCTAGTTTTTGTTTCTTTCATGATTTAACGTATGTGAGGTAATTAATAAATAAGAATAATTTCAATTTGGAGAGCCTAAGCTTACACACCGCAGCCAATCTGCTTAATATAATAATTGAATGTATTTTTAAATAACTGACCTATGTACATACCTGGCGAGTCGTCTGGTATATCCGTATAGTGATGGGGCGCGGAGGCTTGCCCGGCGTATAAGAGATTCAGTTCCCGGGCCTCGTTCTCCTCCTGGGCTTGTTGTCGACGCAGAGCTACCTGTAGGACAATCTCACATTAATCGTCTTTACTTTTACATTAGGGTTTAGCTGAAAATCGACGCTGCAGCTAACTGGAGCATTATGTCGAGCTAGAAGCCTATTGAGCAACGCACATTTAATTACTCAGTACATGTTCATATGTGTATGCATTCCCCTGTATATGTGTAAGTATATATGTATGTATATTTCTTGACTTATTTTTCCTGAATTTTGTGTTTAATTTGTTTTCTTTTGTGTGTGCTACTTTAATGTATATGTGTATCTCAATAAATCAATTTCATTAATTCATTTCATACTTCAACCCATGTATCATAACATTGTAAGGCAACCTGCATAAGACAGGCAAAAGTCTATGTAAAGCGGAGCAAACCACAGAACCTCCGCAGCACGAGTGACGAAACGAGATATGTACAATAAATAGTTCGATTTAAGAGCCATCTTGAATTTTTTTGACAGCTTAAAGTGATAAGTCGCTCTAACATATCGAGTTTCGATGATCACAAACACTCCAACATAATCAGGATAAGTCTAATTGGGGCGTAGGCCTTACTACGACCGCTTAATGTTAAAATAATACTGAAACAGAGACACCGCCCTTGCAGCGTACGGCGCCATCTTGCTTGTACTGCAGTTTTATTCCTATTTTAAACGATCAAGGTAGTCCTACAGGTTTTATCAAAACAAGTGATTATTTGGTATTTTCCAAATATTTGGGGTTGAAATATGACATTTCTGTTTTGTATGGATATTTCAAGGAAATTAAGTTATTCAATACCAACGTCTTCCTTATTTATTTAATAAACAAGCGAGAAAATTTAACGAAATTTTTACACATACGTTAATAGACATTAAACTAAGTAATGAAATAGTTTTGAAGGCAAGAAAATTACTTGTTATAAAGTTATAGTCAATAATGTACAAAATTCTGACGTGAAACAACAGCAGGTACTTGTTGAAATTTTTTTGTTTAAAATATCCTGATTCAGAGATTTAATTGTAATCAAAACTTAAACTTTGAAGATTAAAAAGTAACGAAAAAATATATACTTTCTATGGCGTATAGCTATAAAAAGTTCTTATATTTTAAAACACAGGCAAAAAAAACGCATTTTACGTACGTACGCAGAAGATTCTGAGTCTTCTCTTGGCTCTTGCTAAAATTTTGACAACAAAGCTAGAAAACTGTATTTATGCATTGCAATACAATGCATGCAAATGCATTTGTATTGTCGCAATATCATTACACACTGTCCGTCATACCTAATTAATTATTATATTCGGACAAAGAGATATCTACAAAAACAAAAAACGCGATGGCTACTACACTGCATTCGTAATGCTATAACTACGATATTGTACTCGTAGCCCCTTAATTTGGTGGTTTTGGTAACTTGCACATTATTTCTAAACAATGTTTAAGAAACTACATCCGCTTAGTGCAAATGAGCAGATCCGCCAGTCAGTGATGTTAGCGTTGCAAGACCACACAATTGTGGTCTTGTAGCGATGAAATCACAGCATATTTGTGGTAATATAGTTTTACTATAAGAATGATTCTTTAGATACGACACTGCTCACATAATGCCATGTATAGTGCTGACTCAGATTCCCGCACTGCACACTAACTGCAGCTAATAAAACCTAAGTTATCTCTGACTGCTACGACCGTACAATTAGTGCAGCTGCAGTCTCGTCAGCGGCTATATAGTATGTAAACTTTCAGTGCTGACACAACACAGTAGTTGCTGACGTACAGACTAGTACTACACTCATCATGCATCAGTTAGGGTTTGCGTCACTACATGTAATGATACTATAAATTTTCTTTGTAAGTTCCTAAATAAGAAATCCTTGATCTCGAATTGCTATTTATTTGTCCTTGATTACAAATTGTACACTTGATTAAATGCGCGATGTAATACGCAAATTATGCAGACTCGCGTAAAGTGCAATGTTTTATGGCAAAAAACTACACACTACATTCATGACAGTGTTCATTCATAACATCACACATGTCATTTCAAAGTAGATATTGACTGCACTTGCCTGCGCAGCCATAACGCGTTGCCGCTCAGCTATGAGCGTACACTTCGCGCAGACGCAGTCCCGCCAGCGGCAGTATCGCTTGTGGCCTTTCAGCGCTGACACCACGCCGTGGTTGCGGCACCGAGCGCACTTTGGTGTTCTCTGAAAAGAAATGAATGATAATTTATCCAGGCCAGCGTTTAATTGGCGACTTTGTAAAAATACAGGGAGAATAGCTCTTGCTGGTTCTTTCCAGTAGGGTCTCCAGCCTTAGACTTGTGAACAAATAGTGTAGCATCTATGACGTGCAAAAGTGATAAAACAAATACTATTTGAAGAATAAATTATTGATTTCGATTTCAACAACGTCATTACAATCTATAGATATTTAATATAAAACAAAATAAAACACTTTGAACGTAAATCAATTGCATAATCAATAATCAAAAAGTAAATCCCACCACAAACATTAATGTAAAAAAGGAGAGCCAGAGAGAAAAGGAGAGGAGGCTTTGTCCTAATGGAATGGAATGCAAAGTCCTATGCGAAATCGAAACAAGTATTTATAGGAATCTATTTTTAACAATTGCTTTTATAACAATTGTTGTTATTTAATAATGAGATCTTAAAGTAGGTTAGATTTGACTTGGCCAGTTTTCATTGTATCATTTTATAAAGTTATTCAACATTTTAATTCTGATAAAGATCACTTATTTTTTTATATTTTTTACTACGCTTACACACAATTACCGAGCTGGATTTCAAATTTCATCCTTCTAAGTCATCTGGAAGAAGAAGATTTAGGTAATACTAGCTGGCCCAACAGACGTTGTCCTGTCAAATGTCTCAAATGTCAAATGTCTCAAATGTCACGTTGTCTCACGTTGTCTCAAATGTTTTTAAATAAATAATTTAGCTGAAAAACAATATCTATATGACCGTATTGTGAATCTAAACCATTCTCAAGCCCCCTGGAATACACACAAAAAATTTCATCAAAATTGGTCCAGTCGTTTAGGAGGAGTTCAGTCACATACACACGCACACAAGAAATATATATATTAAGATATGTCAGTCAGTCAATACTAAAATTTACGACTTTTTGACATTCATATTTTTATAACCGTTTGAGCTAGCTTCATGAAATTTGCGCTTCTACATGTCCTTGAGGATATAATTAAACACACGTAGTTTTATGTGTTTACGTTAAAGAGGTTTCGAGTTATAGAAGGGTCAAAAGTGGCACCAACTGGTTTGTATAATATTACACTCGGCGCTGGCTAGCCAGTTCCTTTGCTTGAACTTGGCTTGTCTGAACAGATATAAATATACCAAAATATTATCAACATTTTTTACTACAAAAATTTTGAAATCAAAGAAATAATGGGTAAGAACTGTATCCGCCTGTTCGTCCGTCTTTGTATCACTAGACTGTATCTCATGAACCGCTACAAAAGACAAACAGCTGAAATTACAACACACAGATGTATGTGTATGTGTTTTTGATACAACCAAAGATAGCAGATACTAAAAATATCAACACGCAATAAGTGAGCAAAATTTTTTTTATATCCGTTTTAAAATCCTGCCATCTTTAAGATCAGGTCGTATTAATTCAATTAGTTAACTTTAAGCGATGGCTAATATATGATGCAATTAATTATTTTAATGTTCCAAAACGTGAACTAAAACTTGGTTTCGAAATAGGTTTAAGCAATGAATAAAAATATAAGGTATTATTAAATCAAAACATACAAAAAGAGTCTTTCACGCGTTTTTACTTATTGATGACAAAACAAATTAAACCATGAAGATCAATGCTAGTCCAAGATTCAGTTATGGTACTAAAGGTGAACGTTCGTGACTCCCTAGTTTAGTACTAATTATGGAACTAACCGCAATGATGTGTTTCAAAACCATAATTTGCATATAGTATTTTTTTCGGATAAGCTTTTTCGCATAGTTTCCGAAGACAATTCAGAAATTCTGCGTCTCCAAAAATTTTTTTTAATGTCTTTTTTTCGTCTTATTTTAGAATGTTTTGCTTACCTATAATTTAAATTCATATAACATTTTTTTATTGAAATATTAATATAGTACCTACTCACGTTTATGTATTTAGTTGGTAAGCCATAATTAATAAAATAAAAGTAAAAATAAATTATAGACATTCGAAAGATTTTATGAAAAGGTCGCATTAGGGCTTTGTTAATAAAATCATTAAAATTGATGTTAACACAATTAATTTAATGCATCAGGAAGATCATGAATTATAAATATCGGGAATAATAGCGTAAATCCTTTTCGATTTCACAATATTTTAATAGCTGGAACGAACTCTTATTTTTCGCACATAATATAAGATTACAAACAAAATAAAAATAATCTTCATTTAATTTTGCACTTTACAGGCACTTATTGACGTCAAACAAATAGAAAATTTAAGGACACAGAGACCTTAAGGGCTGTATAACCTTGTACACGGATACAAGAAGAAAAATGGTATCTACACTTGTTTGGAAATTGAGAGAGCTTTACGAAGATGAACAAGCAAGAGAAAAGAGACGAAAGCAAGAGTTAAATTTTTTATCTCACCGTGTGCAATTAAAGCTAACTTATTCTTCTGATTTCCAATTGCCACGTTCTTTTCTCTTGTTTTGGTAATTTATATATTATTAAAACACGATTCTACCATTACCATATCATTCCTTTATTTATTAATAATTTCTGTAATAAATGGAGTCGGTGTTACCGGTCCAGTTTTAATGTAACTTTAGGCTTTAGTCTGATCATAATACTAAATCTAAATTATTTTTATACATCAAGACCTTTGCAGGCACTTATTATTAAAACAAATTTGAACATAAGAGAACGTAAATCATATACGTGCATAGTTACGACCAAGTTAAATAATTGACTACACCGGCTTAAAAATTGGGATAGCCTTCTTGAGTAGAACAAGGCAACAAATTATATAGATATATTTTTTATCCCTTCTTCCCAAAGACCGACGAACTAAATATATAAAAGTACCTATGGGTAAATTCGATAATTCGATATAGAGCGGGCGAAACGTAAGCTCAAATCATTGAGAACAATAATAAAAATAACAAATCATTTTATTGCTTATAAAAGTTAAATATTTATAAAGTCTCCGGCTCATAAACCAGCCAAGGTTGTGTTACAGGAAACATCGGCCACTCACAAAATTATTACAAACATGTTTTGTTTAAACACTAATTTACATAAACAAGATAAATGTTAATTAAAATACATATTTTACAATTAACTCCTTTTCAAAAAGAAAAAATATAATAAGCATAAATATAGAAATACGAAATAAATAATTTAAAATACATATAGAAAAATATATAAATTAAATTAAGATAAATTATTCGTACATATACTTATATATACATATATACACACCAATTATAATTTATTTTATGTAAAATCTTCGCAAATTATTGGCATACACAAAACCCTCGGGTTGTAGCAGAATACCAGTGCTTTGCTCACATTCTATTGTGAATAATTCTAATCACTGAGCTACGACTTGCACTTCTGCAGCGCACACAATTTTTGATTTGTACTGGATTATTGTTATAAGTAAGTTTAATTTGAGTCATGTGATGAAGACGTTTCGTAAATAAAGATTTTATCTTTTTATCACTTATATGAATATTCATACATTCAGTACTCATTATCAATAACACATCACAACATATAACATAATACAATGATTTCCAATACATCACATCCTGCAAAGAGAAGAGCTTATACATATGTAAGAATAACTACATACTACATACATAGGCTACAATTTATAAAGATAACGCCACGCTAATATAAACTACTTGAAATAGTAATCCTAAGCAGACGAAGTCGCTGGCACAGCTAGTTATAAACAAACAGAGTGTTACTTCCTGCATTAATATTTAAGACCTTGTAAAAACTACTTAGTATTAAATCTTTTGGCGTTACGGTCAATTAATTATAGAGTCCCAATTCTGTTGAGATGTGATCAAGTAATTTTCATGTTACCCTCATAATGCCATACTCTCATAAACCCGAATAATATGGGCTTGCCCGAAATAATTTTTTTTTTATTAAGCCTCTTTATTTTCCATTCATAAAAATCATTTATATCTCCTAATCCTCCTAATCCTTACAATATAACTATTCATTCTTATCTTATCTAAAATATTATAAATGATATTTTATTTCTTTATTCTGAATCTTCTTCGTGTAGTATAGGAACCCCTCTTCGGGTATAGGTCTCCTCCAGTTTACACCATCCTTTTCGGCTTTCTCCAACCACCGTCGCCCTGCAGTTTTAACGATATCGTTAGACCATCGTTTCGTGGTTGTCCCCGTTTTTGTTTACCGCTCGCTGGCCCCTTCCATCTAGTTGGCACTAAGGTCCACCTCTTATCGGGAAAGCGCGCGACGTGGCCAGCCCATCGCCATTTCAACTTCAGTGCATAGTGTAAGGCATCAGTAACTTTTGTTTGCTTTCATATGTGTTCACTCTTTATTTTATGAATTAGATTTAAAATGCTTTATTCCATTGTTTTTTGGCACGAGACAATCTTGTTGGTTATGTTTGCTGTAGGTATAGGACCAGGTTAAAAAAAATAATTATTAATATTATAATAAGTTACAGCATAGACTATCATAGACTATCCGTGTTAAAGTAACTAGTTTCCGCGATCATTCCACGTGACCAAACGTTCACCTACATTAGGGATTCCCAAACTGCTCTACATCGACCCCTAGGGGTCTATGACAACTGGCAAGGGGACTACGTCAACGAAAGAAAAAATTGGGGGTCCATGAAATGAAAATGGGGGTCCATAATAATGGATCTCAACATACACTAATATTTACTTATATTATAATTTCTTAACCGTAAAACACGGCAAAGGGTCTACGACACAAAAAGGTTGGGAATCTCTGACCTACATCATCAGTAGAGTTGGTAGTCCACAACAGTGCGTTTTTCCAGAAACTCTGCCTCGCACTATCAAATTGTACAATGAATTGTCGCCTGCAGTATTTTCAAATCGATGCGATATTCAAATTTAAAAAATGTTGCAGATTTCTTTATAAAAGGCGTCTATGACATCCCTAGTGTCTAGGGGTTACGGTAATCGTGTATTACCAGATATTATATTTGTTCGTTTACCCCACTTTTACATAAAAAAGTAATGATTTCAATTTCAGTACACAAAATTTATTTATTTTTATTTATAACTTTATTATACAAATGTTGTACATTTAAATATATACAATTATTCGCCAAGTCTTCTTCTTCTTTCTCTTGCCCTGTCCCAAATATTTAGGGTTAGCGCAACATGTCTTCCTCTTCCACTCTCCTCTATCACTCGCCATTGCGACACTCACTCCCTTCTTCTCCCTTCTTTAACATATCAACATTCACACAGGCGATCCATCTTCTTCTTTGGTCTTCCTCTCTCTACATGTCCATCCATTTTCATGTCTATAACTTCCTAGTTACATGATCACTCCCTCTTCTTAATACTTGACCATACTAGGAAAGTCTCCTTTCGCTCAATTTTACAACAATTGGGGCTACTTCCAGACTTTCCTCGATATATTCATTGCTCACTCTGTTCTTTCCTGTCACTCCACACATCCAACATACGCATTTCAGCAACATGCAATCTTTGTTCATTCATCTGTTTAACATTTATTCGTCAAGTAATTTTAGGTATTATTTAATTCCCTCATAATTATTATCATATCCCAGTGTAATAGAGGGAGGGCCTGTTGCTTACGGAGTTTCGTGTACGGTAACTACAATAAATTCGATTAATCGACTCCTACGACACCAGTATCACAGTACTTTTAATCTACCAGACTGCACTAACAGACAAAACTATTTAATCTATACTAATATAATAAAGCTGAAGAGTTTGTTTGTTTGTTTGAACGCGCTAATCTCCGAAACTACTGGTGCGATTTGAATAATTCTTTTTTTGTTGGATAGTCCATTTATCGAGGAAGGCTATAGGCTAAATAACATTACGCTATGACCAATAGGAGCAAAGACAGAGCGGTAAATGTGTAAAAAACGGGGAAAATTATTCATTTTTGAAGGCTTTCTTTGCGTGCGCTGCGAAAACGGTTCAAGATACACAAAAAATATGTATGAAAGAATTATTCCTCTATACATGATCTATGTGGGAAAAACCAAAAATCTGCCGGAAGTCACTATTCCACGCGGACGAAGTCGCGGGCAAAAGCTAGTATATCATATTTCTAAAATAGTTTCTCTCTTACGTACTTAGAGTTTTGTAGTAAAATACATTATATAAATACTGCGACAGCTCTCAGCTAATAGAAGTACTGATAATAGAAGTAAAAAACTGATTTTAATACTACAGTTAGATATAGGATAATTTAAAGGAAAATACCATAGTTACATACAGTTAAATAAATAATATGTAATAAATATATTTTCGAAGCATTAGAAACTATATCATAATATTTATGACTTCAATATTGTTTAGTAAATTTTTGAAAATAATTAAATACCTACAAATTACCTGACATCATGTTTAATTTGTTTTTTAAATTAAATAGACACATATACTAGAAACAATTCTGTTTTGAACGTTTCGAACGTTGTTGGTTTGAACGAACTTCTGTTTATAACTGCACCTGCAGGATAAAAATACCGGTGTGATGCGACATTTCATTTTTAAAAAACAAAATTCTGATAAATAATACATTTTAAATAAATTTTATCCGAATCCATGGTTTCGTTGAAGATATATTTAGTTGGTAAAGCCTCTGAGCCCGCCTGGCTACCACCAACTGAGCTAGTCGCCGTTAGTTTGTTTCAAAATTCAGAATCGATTATCTGCACACCACAGAAATAAAAAGAAATTCAGAAATTTTGCAAATGTATCCAAGAAACAGACATTAGTTATCGATGGTAAATTAAATTATTTGAGTGAATTAAATAAACAGGAACCAAATTTGATTAATTGAACTTTTGATTTATTTATCTAACTCGCAATTTAGCACGATTGCTTAAAAAATATTGTTTTCTGTTAATAATCAACATTGATTTGATTTTGAATTGAATCCTCTGTTCTGTTTGAAAAGAAGATCTTTATCTTTGCAAGATTGCGTAGATTTTAGATTTATAAATATTCCTTATACTTACTCCAATTAGCCTATCCCAAAGTTAGCTCTAGAAGGCTTGTGTTATGGGATCTAGGGTAACGGATAGACATACATAGGTATATTATATATAGGTATATGTTTTTGATAGAAATATAGGTATATTAACCACCATGACTAAGGCACAAATGCTGGCAGTACCTATCACATAAACATTTGCCCCCACCAGCACTTGAATCTGGGATCTCAGAGATGGTGACAAGTTGAAACCAGTGTTAAGACACACATAAATACATATTTTTGATAGTATTATATAAAAGCAACCATGACTAAGGTACAAATGCTAGTTTTCATCACACAAATATCTGGGGGGAGATTTTTGTCTGATGAATACTCGGGACTCCAATCCGGGACCTCAGAGATTATAGAGAGATCGTCTTATAAGCTTGAGTTTTTAAGAGCTTTAAGGTTCCGCAGAATCTCCTAAGTATGAGATTATAATTTCCATTTGATACCTTCCCGCAAATGTGATACTAAAGGGATTTGTTTTTACTTTTAGGGAAATATTTATTTTCCTAAATAAATATTTACCCAAATAAAAGAGAGCAATTGAGGCTCTATTGTTACATAACAACGACAGCCAGTACAGAGTGCTGTATTATAGATTGAACTTAAAGCTCTTAAGTAAGCTTTTACTCAGAAAACAAAGCCCCGAGTCAATACCGTCGGCCCCTTTTGTTCGCTTTCACACAATAATTTAATATAGCAACACTGTCAATTAAACGGTCATATTACATTTCATTGAGTTATTCGGTGTTACATTGTAATTACATGTATTGAAACATATCTAACAACATAATGTTATTATTATAGTATCGTGTAACACCCCACGTTCAATTCTTAGGTAAATTTTTGTTTGTTACTTTTAACGTATCATTATTACGGTTAGGAAGTGTTATGGGATACTGTTATTTTAATTGTGAAGAAACCCTTGTAAATAAATTAGATTGTATTTTGTGTGTATGTGATAAAAGGGTCTTGACGAATGAATAAAAAAAGTTATTAAAAAAAAGTTAGTTCAAAACAGCTAGATGAGTTGCAATCTTTACGGTAAGTGGCAATATTCTTATTTTTAAACAAGCTTTTGTTTTTACTAGTACATTAAAAATGTTACATGAAACCTTTTTGATATAATCTATCACGTACTCTAGGTATACAAAGAAAATAAAGGCTGTATGGCGCGGTTCCTTGAGATGATAGTTCTGTCTAACAATTCAGAAATGTTAATCCACTCGATTTAAAAAAAAATAAGATTAATTTCTTTATCCCCTTAGCTTTTGTTATTATTAATTTAAACTAAGAATAAAAGAATAATAGATAGAAGAAGATAGAAGGCATATTATAAAGGTAACGTAAGTAGTATCATTTAGGTAAAATAAAATTTGACCGTCTGTTATAAATCACTCAAAGAAATATATTTAGTTTAACAATTACACATTTATATTGATCAAATATTACATTTTATTGCCTATATTTTTGTAAATATACAAAATTAATATCATAAATCATTATAATATAAAAAATAACGAAACGCTCATAATTGTATTTAATATTTATATTTATTACTGCAACTAAATGTTTATTTTCTGTATTTCGATAATTTGTAGTAACTGCGAAATAAATATTAAGGCTTCTTGTTTTTTTTTAAGTTAAATACTCACCATTTTTCTGATAAATTTAAGAATAGTAATTTATTAAAAATATTGTACCTGATATCTCTCAGAAGCTCTGAGGAAGAAGGGCGGCAGCGCAGCCAACACCGGGTGCTGCACCAACTGAGACACATCCACGCCGTTCGGTAGTGACATTTCCATAGCTCTATAATTCTACTTCAGAAAATATAATAAAACCTCAGACACAATCACGCATCGCAAACACTGGCCGAAAATAGAAAAAGTGAAATGTCAAATTGTATCAATCGTCAAATTGACGGTTTGAAAACCGAACACGCAACTGTTCAGACGACGTCGCGCCGCGGGTTGTTACCAACACTGTTGCTTCCGAGCCGAACGACAGTTGCGGCGAGCGAGACAGCGCGAGTGCGAAACGACACACTGTATTCAAGAGCTAGCTCTCTCCCTCTCTCTATACTGTTAACTGTATATGTTGTATCATCCGGTTATATAAAATGTAGTCAGTCAGTCAGTCATGAGAGCCCGCGCACGACCAATAGGGAGCCCCCGCGACCCCGCCCCTTGTCTGCCATTGGTGTGGCGAGATGCTGAAACTTAATTTATAAAGGTGACTTTTTTGAGAACCAGTTTTTGTGTTACCGGACAAAGCGCTATTGAATGAAGCACAAAAAACACAATTATGTTTGTTATTCGCATCGAGGAATCCAAATTCTTTTTTAATATTTATTGTAGAGGTTTTTGTTTAGTGCGGTCAATATGGAGGTTTTGAGTAACGTTAGTATTTTTGATCTTTGTGCGATAGCTTTGTTGATCGTTTGTCTATGGAAATCTGTTTAATTTGAACTGACACTGGGTAAATAGTGATGATATCTCAATTCTTTCCGATACCGTTCCATTTAATTATCGTAATTTAATTCATGCATTGGTTCTGTAAAAAAACAATAATGGAGCTAGTATACACACGTATGTAATTTACTGAAGAAAAAATATTAACAGAAATGTCACAATAATGTTATCTCCTAATATCCATACTGAGCGCTTGAATACACGAGGCCCTTTATTTTTCTTGTTTTTGTAAAAATATATTAATGAATACATACCTACATTGATCTTAACAAAATATAATATAGTTATTCTCTATTTTTTATAATTTTAAGCAGCTTATTACAGCTCACTTTTTTAGCACAATTTCGTTTATAAGTAATTATCAGAATTGTTACAATATTATTTCAAGTCGAATACTAAATGAAGTTTGATATGAGAATTGGCTGCATATTCACAACAACCTTTGCCTACACTGACAACGTTAATGAAAAAAAAAACATTCGAACATCACGATGACGGCACGGAATTTAATTTGAACTCGCGAATTAAACCGAACCGGAGATAACGGTTGCGATCTTAATTCCAAATTCGAACGTCGAACGTCGGAGCGGAAGGTGCGTCCAAATTGAAATATTTCAATTTAGTTGTCGGCGGGAATTCGATTTAAATTACAATGAGAGCGAGGGTTCCCTGTAATTATTAATGTATAACTGAATGTCTGCGCTGGCGTTTAATCTGCTTCTGAATTCACGGTTTTATGGTAACTATGGTTGGCTGTGTATGAAACGTGTCGAAATAATATTCTATACAAGACGAAATATGTCGATTCCAAATTTAAAAATCTTGGTTGGACTTACTAGTTTTGTTAAGTATATGTAATTTTCGTTTGGTAGCTTTATATTTTCAACTTTTTAGTCTGGTTTTATTCGTGATAAGAACAAGAAAATCAAGTTTCCATACGTTCACCATTGCTCTACAAAAGCTCTCAAAATGTCTTCAATAATATGTTTATTAACTTTACAATTGTTAAAGCAGATTAAAAACATATTCTTGTTATCATCACCACTTCAACACTTACTTCGCTGCTAGGGTTGATATATCTTACTGCTTAGATTAGAGTCTTACATCGAGCTTTCCATTTGTGTAGCGATATCATTTTCTAATCTCCCTATGGAGGCTTTTATGATACAATAGCTGATACCTACGACTTTACCCGCAGAAATAGTATTTCGAGTAACTTATATTAGCGTAGCGTATATAGGTATATCTTTATAAATTGCATGTGTTTTTCTGATGTATAATCTATATTACCGTATAGTTTCATTAAAATCCATTCATTAGTTTTTACTCGAAAGAGTAACAAACATCCATCCATACAAACTTTCGCTTTTACAATTTTAGTAGGGATTATTGCATAGACTAGTTTAAAACGGTTGCTTCGCTTGCAATAATCTGATATTTCATCGATGCTATTGTTTTGATATGTTTTTGTAGGGGAGCGAGGGGCTTGTTGTAACAGGGGTAAGTAGTAACAGGCCCTTTTCACTAGGATCTTAAACGCTATTAACGTATTTCTTTGACTCGATTTAACCTATAAACCGCGCCGCATCATGTTGCCATAGTCAATGTCCCGCCGGCCGGCGCAGTGAGCGAAAGTGTGCACGTGCTTCATTTCTGCCAGGTAATATAAAATTGTACTGTCGTAAAATTTCGGTTTGCGTATTTAATATCGACTAATTTCAAATTTTCTATATCTTATTTCCATTCAAATTTATCTATCTCTGATAGTGTGTAACAGTTTTTATGATTGCTAAATTGTTTAAATAGTTATCTTGATAAATGTTGAAAATCATACCATAGGGTTAGTTGTAACAAAATCCCGGGGCTTGTTGTAACGTGTTACAACATGCCCCAAGTTATGATGTAGATACCTACTTTTTTCTTTTGTTTTAGAATGAGAGTGTATAAAAGAAAGTCAGAGCGGGCAACACAAAGCCAAGAAGTGTACGAGTTAGCGGCAGCTGAAGTTTTAGAAAACAAATGCAGTATTCGGAAAGCTAGTCAGACTTTCGGATTATGTCACGTCTCTCTTTATAGATACATAAAGAAAAAGAGAATAATGAAAGATTAAGAGTTGGTTATGTTAAGCCTAGACAAGTATTTACTGCAGAAGAGGAAGATAAGATAGCTTCGTACCTACTCAAGTGCGCCGATATATATTTTGGACTACTTCCTATAGAAGTAAGGAAACTAGCTCACCAATGCGGTGTGCAGCTTAGTGCTAAAAACATTCCTCCTTCTGGCATCAAAATAACATGGCTGGTACTGACTGGTTCCAAAATTTTATGCGCAGAAATTCACATTTATCTCTAAGGACACCAGAAGCGACGTCTTTAAGTCGAGCGACGTCTTTCAATAAGACGAACGTTAATTCATTCTTTGAAATATATCAACGACTTCTCCAAAAATATCAGTTTAATGCTTCTCGAATATGGAACATTGATGAAACAGGGGTCACAACGGTTTTTTTAAAAAAAAAAAACAAAGAATAAATGATTAGAGGTATTATTGTCGTTTTTTTTTGTCGTTACTACTTGCCCCAAGCACGAGGTAAGTTGTAACACCGCACTTCTTCTAGAAAATAATTGATTGTAAAATAATGACCAATAGTTATGGTATTATTTTTACTTGATTTGGTAGAGGAAGAGTTACAGTATTCATCCATCTTTATTTAGTAGAAATTTAATCAATAGATTTCAAGATATATTAGTTTTAATGAAAACTGTTACAACAAGCCCCTCGCTCCCCTAAAACATGCAGAAAATGTTTCGTTACTTACAAAATGTACTTTCCTTACTTTCATCCATTTTACCGAGCTTAATTATTTATTTGTATGACTGTTGATTTCTTACACTGCACCTCACACCAGAGTGAGACAAACTTTCGCGCTTATAATATTAGTAGAATAATTGGCGATCTTTGACAATAGTACATTTCGATACGAGTGGGGAAAGTATGCAATTTCATCACAAATTTCTATTACTTGGCCCTAACCAATGAGTAAACAGTAGGGATGAGTGAAAGTGACGTTTAGACATTTCTTATTCATTTAAAACATTGTAGAACAAAAAGAAATCAATAGAAAACAGTTTAAACATAACAGTATTTAATCCATGTATTAACTTTTTACACTACACACTGTTACAATAGTGATTTCATACAACATGTGTACGGATTTTTTTTTATCTAAATACCGTCATGCATGGAAGTTGTACGCAGCAGGAAAATAAACTGTTAATGCAGAAACTCATTCCTTACGAAAAATAAACGTAATATTTAAAAATATTAAGTAATATTGTCAATGGTATGAATTATATATGTATTGACGGAGTAATACCACTTGTATTACGTCTCCGGCACAAACCGATACAGGTGCGAGGAGGTACGTGGTGGGGGGTGGGGTGTACGAGAGGTGCCTGAGGCGCAAATGAGAATTCCGAGACTCCGCGATCAATTCGTGAAATGTTCACATTTCGTAAACGTCTCAACTTGGCAGAGTGGAGCACCCCTTTGTTATCGATATAGGTAGCGTCATTTGTTATAGGGCTATATTTAATTAATTTATACTGGAAAGAAATAGAATTGGATTGTTTTATTTTCGTAATGAAAATAAGCTTTAAAGTATAAAGAGTTTATAAAACTTCTATTCAAAATAGAAAAGAATAAAATGATTTTATGAGATGAAATCCTTTGCTTAAAAAAACACATAAATAAACTTTGTATTTATTAGGTAAATATAACAGATATAGCTGCACAGACAGTAGATTTATTCACACTTACTTGACAATTATCATCATATTTTGGACAATTAATACAATATCTTTATAAATTGTACCCTATATATTATTCTGATGTATAATCCATATTATACAGTGTTTACTTGAAAGATACTATATAAACATCGTGGAGATGCTAAGCATATATCACCTAAGATGATCATATATTGGTACCAGAATCGGCTGCTATATAGACGGTACTTGTTTAAACCTCATTAGTTCTGCCATGACATGGTGCTGTTGAGTCCCTCGGTCGGTGCGGAAGGTTCGGCACCTTGCTTTGGGCACCCAGGGCACGATATATGAATTTATTTTATTACCTGGAGTTTATGCAACCGAAATTTGGGGATGTGCGAGAAAACTACGGATGAATAGGTTAGGATGGGACGAATGGCTCCCCTGTATTGGTAGGGGACCGCTCCCCTACCAATACAGGCTGGGGGTTCCCGGAAGTCGCTTGACGTTCCCGGGGGCTCCCTACATGCCTGAGGAAGGCCATCCCTGAGGTTTTTAGTGGGTAGGCCTGCCCCTTCTGGGGAGGAGAGCCCCACATAACCGCCGGCTCGCCACAGCCGCAATAATGCAATTTGATGCATTTTTAGGGGAAGAAAAAAAAATGGATGGGAAACTTCGCTTCCTAATGAGGCGCATCCACCATGTTTGCGGAGGCATGCGTAGCAGATATCTGTGCAGTGATGCCGCACGTGCCGCCGCCGTAATGACAGATTGCGCCGCAGCTTTAAAACTCCTGAGGGTATTCACTGAACGATGGGATTCACCCATGCTGAGTGTATGGATGGATGGAAGAATTTCATATCCCATAGCACCCAGTATGGTGAACTATCCAAATACTGTTTTTTTTTATACTACAACGGTAGCAAAAAGGCTTACGGCCTGCCTGATGGTAAGCAGTCACCGTCGCCTATGGACGCTTGCAACACTAGGGACATCACAAACGCTTTGCCGACCTTTTTAAATACCTTTTTGTTTAAATGTAGTGTTTTTATTTATTAGTCTTTAGTGTAAGTTTTAATAATTGTATATTATATAACTCTTAGTAGATTTAAAATGGAACTTGTTGTCTTCAAATAAAGTTATTATTATTTAATGGTAGTCGAGTGGCTAGTATATCGGTTTTAAGGTATCACCATCCCGGTCCCGGGTTCGAATCCCGGTGGGGGCAGATGTTTACATGATGAATTTGTATTGAATTTGAATTGCATTTGTACCTTAGTCATAGTTGCTATAATATATTTCTAGCAAATTTATTTACATATGTATAATATATGTGTCTATCCGTTACCCTTCCCATAACACAAGCCTTATAGAGCTTAATTTGGTCTTGGCTAATTGGTGTAAGTAAGAGTTATTTATTTACATTTATTATTATTATATCATTATTTTTCTATCGCCACAAAGCTCTTACATCACTAGAGCGTGGGAGCGTCGGAATATCTTCACAAGCGTTAAAATGAAATGTTCGCAATTTGAATAGCGTCCCCCGTTGCCCCCGCCCGCCCCACGCTCGGGGCCGACGTTAGCATGTAAACCGCCCTCTATTTGTTGGTTTCTTGGACAAGTTATAAGTATTTGTACCATACTAAATACACCAAGGTCACGGTACTAAAATGACGTACCTAAACGAATTTGGTAGACACAATCTTTATTCCAATAATCTTATTTATAACGGAGTGCTTAACAAAAAATAAATCTATATACGAAAACGTAAAAAATGCTTGCGAATTGATTTTTATCAGTTTCAATAGTAATATAACTTAACTTGTTTAAGTGTCACCTTCACCTAAATACCAAATTTGTACTTAATTATGTTTTATTTGGTATCCACACTTAATAAGAACTATGGCAATAAGACATACTATAGTTAAAGTCTACTGTAGTAGATTCCAGCGACTTGCCATCAGATGGGTATTCTGCTTGCTTGATATACGACGACCGATGAAGTCGAGTGGTTAGTACACCAGTTTCAAGGTATCACCATCTCTAAGATCCCGGGTTCGAATCCCATTAGAGGCAGATGTTTGTGTGATGAATGCGAGCATTTGTACCTTAGTCATGGTTGTTAATATACATTTCTATCATAAATATATACGTATAATATATGTATGTCTATTCGTTACCCTAGATCCCATAACAAGCCTTACAGAGCTTATTTTGGGCTAGCCTAATTGGCGTTAGTGTAAGAAATATTCAGACTCAGATATTGTAAATAAAAATAATAGGTATTTAACTACGATCCCGGATGTCGCTTGGCGTTCCCGGGGACTCCCTACATGCCTGAGAAAGGCCATCCCTGAGGTTTTTAGTGGGTAGGCCTCCCCCTTCTGGGGAGGAGAGCCCCACATAACAGCCGGCTCGCCACAGCCGGGGTATGCAATTTAATGTATTTCCTCAGGGAAACAAAAAAAGAGTATTTAACTACGAAGTTGTGGCTAATTGTATGTATTTAAAACTTTATAACCTTTTAAATTTTAAGCGCCATAGAAACTATATTTTTGTATTACATTTTAACCTTAAGTTGCAAGCTTAGTGCAATAAACGCGAATGTGTGTAAGTTCCTAAGTTACGTGAAAGAGTAACAAACGTTATGGACATAAAAACGACTTATTGATTTTAATGAAACTTTACAATAATATAGTTTATACATCAGAATAACACATTAGGCTACTATCTATGAAGATACTAGCTAGTGCTCGTGACTTCGTCTCTACAGATGTTAGATTTCTTCTTACTAACTTGACACTTACAGTCATATTTTGGATAATTTACACAACATCTTTATAAATTGTAGCCTATATGGTATTTTGTTACATAAGCTATATTACTGTAAAGTTTCATTTAAATCCATTTAGTAGTTTTTACGTGAAAGAGTAACACATCCATGTATACTTAAAAACTTTCGCATTTGTTATTAGTAGGGATTGTGTTAATTGATAATGATAAGTGTCGTGTTGACAGTAACTAGGGAACAATCTACCATCTGTACAGACAAAGTCCCGGGTCCAGCTAGTATGGACAATGCCAAATTCTTAAATCTCCATACAAATCAGAAATTTCATACGTTAACCCCTAATATTTAAGCATTTTCGATGTAAATCGGTAAACCGTAAATAAGGGCAACTGCCAAATCTTCAAGAAATCTAAACACAGAGAACTACAAATCGTTAGCGTGGGAACGAACTGTTGACCCAGACCACTGGTATTAATTATATTCTTGGATCTACGCGTTTACGTTCTATTATCGCTGCCGGATATTGTGTTGTTAAAGTCATTCCAGGACAGATCCCGGCCAGGGACTTATTTTGGTCCGCTCTTAGTCAGATTTCTGTTTATTTATTAAGAGATGAGATGAGAAGAGATGAACAAACAGTTACAATATATAAAGGTTAATTTGATTGACGATATCTATGATCTATCACAGATTAACAAAAACAAAAATAGTGGTTTGACTTCGTCACACATACCACATATATACACATACACCACAAACAGCAACCAATTTGTTTTATGTTAATGCTTAAAATAAAACAAATTAAATAAAATATATAAACACATAAATAAACAACATTTGACCAATTATCTAATATTAATTACATACATATGATTAGATGTTATTGTTTGAATTATCATGTAATATTCTTAACAATTCCAATTAAAATTTAGTTTAATAAGTGTTATAATTCTTAAAATTATAACACTTACTTAGCTCTTACGTCAATTATTATGCTTTAAACATTAATAATTCTATTATTAGTTTAATTAATAAATTTTCACGAACTCTGTAGTCGAGTGATTAGTATGTGCAACAGTTTCAAGGTGTCGTAAAATAATGTAAAAATGAAATATTTCTTTATTTATAACTGCACCGTTTGTACTGTGACGTTTTATTATAATTGGACTAGATTTTTAGAATGTATAGGCCTATACATACATACAAACATACTTTACAAATTATCATACAAAATTAAGTTGTCATTCTATTAGAAGATAAAAATCATAAGCTTCATTAGTACTTGTAACCTGGCGTTTCTTGGCGCTGCAAATTAAATTTGCAGGAAATTGAACTTGACAAAGTTTTGTTTCGTAAAACTCTCAGATATAATTAAACTTCATGCCCAGAATAGGGGCCCGGGATGTAAAACGATCACAAAGTGACTTGCTCCCGTGCTCCGCCGCTCCTTGGAACTCTCTACGAGACAATTTCACGGTTGCATACTTTCATCATCTAATTGGTAAAATATGATTTCTCTTAAAGTAAGCAAATTTCACAAGTGCTTTTATTGGCTTAACGGACAGATAAACGTGTAAAATTTTATCTGTCCCTACAGAAAGTATCAATAAAATGTAGTAGCAAACATTTATTTGACACAGGTACGACACAACAGCCCGTATGTGAAATGGGAATAACATCCCTACTATAACACGAAAGTTTGTAAGTATCGATTGATATTTGTTACTCTTCCACGTAAACGTTACGACTGAGTGAAAATTAACAATAATATAGCTTATACGTCAGAATAACACTTAGAATACAATTTATAAAGATATAAATTATGTGAATTGTCCAAAATGTGACGAGAAGTGTCCAGCGCAGACGAAGTAGTGGGCACCAGCTATTGTTAAACAATTACACAAATTCGGGAAGGGCAGCCATCTTAGCATTTTTTTAGTGATAGATACCTAGCGCTGATTTACAATTAGCATCAGCAAAGACATACGGACGAGGGTAAGGAAAAAACAGTAAAGTAGATTCGAATAAACTTAAATTAATACGTTTATGGTATATGGTTACGTATATGGTTAAGCAATAGTCAAATAATTTGTGGATGGGTCATACACAAACACTCGAAAAAAGAAAACGCACAAAATAAAAGTCACGCAATCGATTCAAAATGTTATATTTTATATTATACGCACGCCGTGACTTTGCCTACGTCAACTTACCTCGCGGGAAAATTATATATATAAGCAAAACAAAGCTAGTTTTGAATAAAGTTGATAGTTATTTGTCGGTAATACTCTAAATCATCAAAATTAATTCAGTAGCAATTCAAGTGAAAAGGTTATAAACAATAAACTATGTACATTATACTTGAAATTAATAAGTCAAGACATATAATAAAGCTTATTTAAATACCAACTTATCAAAAGAATAACACAAAGGTCTAAATTTCACTTCTGTAGAATTTATATTTTCTGTAGACATGATATCTGCAGAAGAGATTTCTACAGGAGAGACAAACGAAACAAAAAAAAAATAATGCAATCAAAATTTTAACGTTAGAATCTTAACAATGGCACAGTTATAAACTAGTTCTTAAATCACATAATGCCAAAGTAGTTTAACATAAGAAATAGTCATAATTACTTTGCAATAAATCACTAAAAAAGATGCACTGATGTTTGACAAAATTGTGTATTAATTATGATAATATTTTATCAAAACGTATAGGACTTCTTCTCAGCATTCAACCGCGACTGATGCGTGACTCAGTGTTTACCAACACAAAAAATAAAAGTTGAATATGCGATCTGTTACGAAAAAAATATCGTTTATTTTTTTAGTATACAGGAAAGATGTAAAATTTAGAACAACATTTTTATTTATTTTAAATGAATAATTAACACACTTATTTCTGAAAATCTTCATTAAGTGTGTACTACATACATACATGTCATTATAATAAAAATACCTGTTATTTTAAGACCACAAAAGTATTTTTTATTGCCCTCCAAAGATCTGTACTCAGTATCTGAACAGTCTACAGGAGGAGAATTTTATAATGATAAAGTTAAATTTAAATAACTAATTGAATATTTTTATTTTTCTTTTTATATAATTAAATGACATAAATGTGATTTTCATAAATTAGAAAACTAAGCAAGTTAAGTAAATACTAAGTTAGCGTTAAAGTAAGTGAACGCTTTTTTTTTAATTTTTGTGTATGACCCGGATATATCTGGTTTATGCGAATAACACGATAGAAGAAGCATTTATTGACCAACTAGCTGTGCCAGCGACTTCGTCCGCGTGGAATAGTTATTTTGAGCATCATATTTATTTATGCAAACAACCACCTCAGCTGTTACCCGATCTTGACAACGCGACATATCCAAATTTGATTACCATAAAAACGATTCTAGTGAGTTCACATTAAAAGATAGACATATACTGTCGCGAACATTTTTTTATATCATTTTAAGAGGAATAATTCTTTCATACATATTTTTTTGGTATCTAGAACCGTTTTTGCAGCGCACGCAACGGAAGCCCTCAAAGATTAATAATCTTCCCCGTATTTTCCACATTTTCCATTAATTCTTCGCTCCTATTAGTCGCAGCGTGATATTATGTAGCCTAAAGCCTTCCTCGATAAATGGGCTATTCAATAAAAAAATAATTTTTCATATCGAACCAGGAGTTCCAGAGATTAGCGCGTTCAAACAAACAAACTCTTCAGCTTTATAATATTAGTATAGATAAGTCAATTATTCACAATCGAAGTAGTCCGTCATCGTCATATGTCAAATGTGACAGATATATCGCGGGAACCCTCAGACGCTGTCAGCTGCCAGACTGACGTAACTGTAGTGTTGCCAACAGACAGGACACATTTTCATAAATAAAATGACGAAGAGAAGTAATTATGACACAACTACAGACAGCTACTTGGTTACGTTTGCTTCGATCGTACATTGTTTCTATCAGTCACAGATTATATTGTCACTAGTTACTACCGATATGAAAGCCTTGAACTTGCCTGACAGAAATATTTAACAGTTTCTTTTGAGCATAAAAGTCTATCTCACATATTTATTTCACAAGTAAAAGAAACCTGGCAATTGTCTATGGTATTATATTTGTATTTTCTATTCTGCTTTAGTTCCCTTGAAATTTTTTTTAGTATGATGTTGGCGTTAGTAATCATTAGCCTCTTTCTTTGTCATCGTGTTTTATTAGAGGCTTTTTATGGGGAAATGTATAGCCTTTTTCAACAAAGTTCCACAAAGTGTTACTGATTTGCCTATTCACAGATTTAAATCATGTGTCATAGGTTATTAACCTACTGTTAAGTACTACGTAAATGATAACAATTCTTCGGTTTAATTTTAATGACTTAATAGTAACATTGTCTAATGTTTTGACTATAGTAAATAATATAATGAAACTATAGGTTTCAGAGATACAATGTAAAATTGTGTAGACTTGTAAAGGAAGGTGGGTTCAGACTATTTATCTGAGCTCAGCTTTTAGTTGACGACCTGTAAAAATACAGGAAAAATAAAAAAACCCTAGCTGGTTTCTTGTTGGATTTTCCAGAACAAGGTATAACACAAGTGAACCAATGGCGTAGCATGTTTGACGTGAATCAGCGATTGTAAAAATCCTATTTCAAGAATAAATTTTTATATTTTGTTTACGTATATCACTACGATGTCTTCGACTTTAAACGAGGATTTATCATTACTCATATAGGTAGTAACTGATCTGTGTTTTTGGTACAGACGTCTAATATATTCAATAGTTACTGCTTATCATTAGTCAGACAGACTCATGTATCACCTATAGCAGTGTTTCCAAACAGTTCCAGTTAAATTTCCAAAAACGCAAATCAGTACGCAGCTAAAACTGTAAAAGCTTTGAGTTATATGTAAGCTCCCAAGAATCAAGTTGTAGGCAAAGCTGGCATACCTACGCTAGCTATCGACACAGCAACAGTAACTTAATGAAGTGGTCCCGCCTCCCAAACGCTACAGTAGCGAGCCAATGGGGTATCCGTATACAGTTGCGAACTACGCCATTGGTGGGCGCTTGCTAAATTTTAATGTGGAGACAGAGCTTTTGTGTTGTAAGCTTGCGTTTGTAATAAAATTTCTAAGTTCTGTAAGTAAGCGTCTGCGAAAACATAAAACACATATAACAAATATTTATCAATTTAATAAATCCCCAAATCCTACAAATATTATAAAAGGGAAAATTTGTTAGTCTTTGATGTAAAATCTACTGAATGGATTGGATAATGAAACTTTATAATAGCTTATATTACATCAGAATAACACATAGGGGAAGTCCGGGCATAGCGAATAGCTCAGGCAAAGTGAATACCCTGAATAATTCCAAAATTTCGCATATGAACATGTCCGTCTCCTGTTGGGAGTTTCGCTCCCCACCCCTCAGTCGTAAACAAAGAGAGATATTAGCGGAAGGTCACGCGTCGTTTGTGAATAAAACAAAAAAAATCAAAAAGTAGTCATTTGTTACGATATTTCAAAGTAAGTAATTTCCTAATTATGTATTTAAATATATCGTTATCGTTTTGAAGTGATAATGTCTGTAAAGGGCATGTTCTTGTGTTGAATTACAGCAAGTTTTGACGATATATTGTTTGTTGTTTTCATCTCAGTTTAGGTTGAGTTCAAAATGTACCTATTGGGCAAAATGAACACGGGTAAAGTGAATATAGTATCCACTTTGCCCAGTAGTATTCGATTTACCCGGTAGACATTTTGATCATTATTGATTGTTTATTTTACACATTTTTTTATTAGTTTATATTTAGATAAAATTTGATAAAGCAAGCACCAAAGTACTGCAGAACTTTAACAGAGATACAAAAACAAAACCTACGCTTAAAAAAAGTACTGGCAAGACCAAAAATGCTGAAACGACCAAAGATATTGAAACTACCAAAAATACTAGGAAGAAATCTAAACATATCGAAAATACTGAAAAATACACATGCAACTTTTGTGGAGAAGACTATATTGAAGTCAATGGGCAACCACTTGATGATTGGATCCAATGTATTTCCTGTAAGCAATGGAGTCACGAAAAATGTACGGCCTTTGAAGGAACGAATACGTTTACTTGCGACCATTGCACTGATAACTGACTAGTTCCTATAATTTCTCATTATTTTTATTATAATTTTTTGATTTTTGTCTCTTTTTATGGTAATTGTTCCTTAATTAACCATGTGTTCACTTTGTGTTGGGCAAAGTGGATTGTGATACTATTTTTAATATTATAGATAATTATTGGTAAAGTATTGATGTTACACTGTTTTTCTTGATTTTATTTGAAACTTTAATAAATGCTGATTCCAAACACCTTTGCCTTTAATTCTATGTCTTTAGATTTTCTTTACATGGGCTGTCAAAGGTTAAGGTGTCCACTTTGCCCGGACTTCCCCTATATTACAATTTATAAATATATACGCCACGCTAATATAAGCTGCTCGAAACACTAGTCCTGCGTAGACGAAGTTGCAGGCACATATGTTTATTATGAACTAGTTGATAAACTTTCTATAAGAATCATTTGATGATGTAGTTCGATTGGCTATTAAATATTCACAAAAATCTCTAAACGATAGATCAAATAAAGGTGGTGGATACTCATACTCATTGTCTACACAAAAACAAAAAATAGATTGTACCAATATGGAAACTTTGTCATTACATAACTCTTAAGATGTTATGATTGACAAAAGCTTCAACTAAGCTTTGCATGTAGATCTAATATATAGGGGAGCGGGGGGCACGTTGTTACAAATATACTATCAAATAGATAATTTATACAATGGATTACTTCTTAGTATGTCTACTTAGCTATTAAAATATATCTGAAAAGTTATAAAAATAAAGGTATTTTGTTATAATGGAAAATTTTACGAAAAATGTTGATTGTTCAACAACTTACCCCCGAATCAGTTAAAAGTAAATTTCGACGTATAAAATGCTTTATCAGCTAACATATTACATTTGTATTGTAACACTGGCTGTTGGTAATGTAAATAAGTATATAGTTTTACTTTTAATACTTTGTTTTACACGGATTTTCCTATTATGTGGGTAAACAACAAACTCGCGAAACCGACGGGCGAGTAGAACTGCGAGCATTGTACTCGTAATAGCGATCGCTGACTGACTCTCTCGGCGGTGGTGCGAGCTTCGATATTCTTTCAATTTCGGTGTGATTTTATCGGATTTTACGTAAAAATATACATCTGTGAAATTAATGTGAGTTTAATGACGTCGTCAATTAATCCTAAAAATCGTAAAAAGATCTGTTACGGTACGTACGGGTCGATTCCGACCACGTACGTACAGGTACGTGCTGGTCGGAATCGACCCCTCACCACGGAGTACCAGCTCAAGCTGAAAGTGTCAAAAGTGACTGGTTTATCTAGTAGTGGAGAATTCTGTGCCTGGAATTAATAGTTAAACTAAACAAAGTAGAATCCGCGGCCACAACTCATTTTCTCGGGAGCTATTGAGGGCGTTCTCGTGAACAACATATATATAAACTATTGGTAGATAAAAAGTAAGAATCTCTTTATATAATAGCTGTTTTACTATTTAAGTTAAAACCAAAAAATATCTGCATGTTATGGTTGAGTAATAGAATAAAATTGTGTATTTGCGAGAAGACATGCGCGTGATAGATTCGAAGTATTTTTGAAGTTTTAAAGTTTAGTTAATTATAATAATAAGCTGTCAAGGTATGATGTAACTCATTAACTACTCAATGATTTTCCAATACGGATATTTGTAAAATCATTATTATTGACTTTTGTCATCGGACATTTGTCTTAAATAGTGAAAAGACGAATGAAAACAAAACAAAACTTAAAGAAGTGTTATCATTAATTTTATATAACAAATAACCAATAATAACCTTGTTGATAATAAACAGAAACCAGATTACTATTTGCTCTTGTTATAATTTTAGTAATAAATTAAATAATAATAAATTCATGTTGTTTTATGACGAATCTATATTTGTGTTATAGCTTAAAGACCAACTTGTAGGTGCCAGTCTGTCGCTGCGTTGTTAACGCTGTATTAAATAATTATTGTACTTTCTAAATAAAATTTTATCATTTTAAAAAGCTTTAAAAAAAGAAGGAAGATGGTGTAATTTTAAAATTACACTTATTTCCGGTTGCATCTGCAGCACAAATACGTTCCCGCTATTTGTTTGATATAAAAGGATGGAAGGAAGGAAAGGCGATCCCTACCATCGAAGCCGTAGGGTCCTTAATGTCAATTAACATAGTTAATAGTACTGTTGTAATGCGACAATTATAGGTCAGGTAACCAGATCCAGAACCAGATGTTGAGGGGTTATTTATTTATTATTTGTGACACAAACAATAAAAACTAAACGAACTTGCAAAACATAAACTAAATACGTCCAAAGAAAGTTATTACATTAGATTCTGAACAAAATCAAGCACTTCTGAGCAACATTGCAATATAAAACAATACATTAATTAAATCTTAACTTAGTGAATTTATATTATGATTAGGTTTCTTAATTTAGTCTTACTTAAATTGAAATCAAGAATATCTACTTCTAGAAAATTCTTATTATTTGATTGACATGCACGATATAAAAACACATTTTCGCCATGTTTGGTGTTAGTGTAGAAAAAATGCTTCGGTAATGTGGAGTCATGTAGTTCATTACGTTTCCGCTAGGAGCGCTGTAAAAAGTTTCATTACAAAAATTTAATCTAAAATATCTTAACAAACGACTCGTGATAGTTACATTAAGCATAAATATAAGGGCAGTGCTCAAATAATGCTTAATCATCACTGGTAACGATTTAAGACTCTATGCCGGTCCGTTTAAGTTTGTTTTTGCAGATCCATAATTTTGTATAATGCTGTATCAGATATTTATGTCATCTGATCTATCTGATAGATAGTAGATAAGAGCAGTCATATAATATAGATAGCAATAAGTAGCAAAAACGATGGCCACAAAGGGCAGTGCTTCATATGAGATGTATTGTCACTTACTCACGACCTCAAAGGATGATCAGTTATTTTTAACTATGTTACTTGTTGAAAAGACAAGAATTAAACATCAAAATCCTAAAATTCTGACTCTATAAAATAAACCGACAAAACCGTATATGGCGTACTTTTTCGACTGTCAAAATCCTAAAGCACTCTTTATTCGTACGTCGGGTCTGCCTGCAGTTTTGGCTGAATGATGAAGGCTTTGAACTACCTCGAAACCCAAAATGGCCGCCAGAGTTATGCCGCTGTCAAAGCGAGCTGACGAAGCATATTGGAGGCTTAGGGTAGATAAGACACTGCATGGATAAAACAACATATGTTAGGGTAAAACAAAAAATAAAATAAATCCATCAATTACGAGTATGATGTTAAAGTGTTATCACGTTTAATTATTGCATATGTCAAATTGAATTAATATGTGATTGGTTATAAACTAAGAAACTAAAGGGAGTTTCTTCTAGCAACGCATCTATGACTTCTCTGGTGTAGTGTGTCTATGGGCAGTGTTAGGTGGCTTACTATCAGAGGGGCTATCGCACTAATAAATCGCAACCGAAACGCAACCGAACCGTTCGGCTTAACCAATCCGAACGCCACAATATCACGTCATCTGTTCGATGACGTGATATTCTAGCTCTCGGATTGGTTGAGTGGAACGATTTGGTTTCGTTTCAGCTGCGATTTGTTAGTGCGATTGAGGTGATCTATTTGCTCTACTATGAAAATCAAAATTAACTTTATTCAAATATGGCTTTATAGAAATCTTTTTTGAGTCGTCCAATTTTTTTTTCCTACCTGAATAGGTATTCGGGAGTATCTTTTATCTGATAAGAAGAATGGGCGCAAGAAACTTATCAGCTTTATCAAAAGAAATAACAACATTTACAATAAATTTTGTCATTATCATACAACGTACATATTACAATTTACAAATTTATATGAAAAAACAAATATTAACACTTTAGAATGTAATGTCTTCAAATCAACACCAAGCATAGGCATTATTTAAATAATCATTGACTTTTTAATAGCCCTTACTCATTAGCGTCGTACATGTTAAAAACATGTACCTTGAACTTTGAAGTAACTAATCACATAAAAAAAGTTAGGATAGGCTTGTGTCCTTCGGTGGCGACGTATATGTGATGTGATGATAAATTATGAAATTTGGGTGAAGCTTAGCCAAATCATCTGAAAATTAAAAATTATTTACCAATTTCATCATATTCTATTCGCATATTTTGATGTGAAAACTTAACAGACTTCACATTTAAATTAGCATGAATTATTAAACTAAAAGTTATCTCACTATTAGATCTTGATTAGCGGAAGCTGGAATACTTCGAATGTGTCGTATCCACATTACCTGTCCCTTCTGTCCAGCTGACTAGAAAAAATTTTCGTCGTTTTTGGCACTTTTTGCGCTGCGACTGACCGTGATAGAGAGTCGCCTGACTTATGACGTGCCGTTTGCGGCAAATGTGACTGATGTTTGGCAATTCGCCTAACGTTTTGTTGGGTTGCTTTGTTTTGACTTTCGTTTGGGCTTTGCGTTTGGTTTTGGGATTGGATAATTTATTTTTTATGGAATATTCTAGAAAATTCTTTTTCAAGTAAGTATAGTAAAAATTTGATATTAGGCTATAATGTAGTAGTGTATATGTGTATATGTATTATATATGTATGTTATCTGTTACTGTTTTTTGTACATCTACCTTTTATATCTCTGCATTACTTGAAGGTTGACTGGTAGAGAATGCCTAAGGCATTAAGTGCGCCTTTGTACTCCATTGTACATGAAGTTTAAATAAATGAATGAATAAAGAGATAATTGCTTCTGCATTTTACTTGCAAATAATACTTTCACTTACTTAAATATAAGCTAACAGAAATCCAAAAAAGGATTGGTAAACCCTTTTTTGGTTTTCTGTTAATGTTTGCGATCGAAACCTGTATTAAAACTGTATTTTCATTACAAATAACTTTGCACTATAAGATTTGAATTTTTCATTATCCTATATTTTTACAACCTCTAATTTACACATATGTATTTTTGTTATGTACTAATAGTGCCTTGTTGCACTTGTAGCAAAAACACATCCCATAAATGAAAAATCTGCATTATGCTTTTGTATTCTAATCGAAATCCTTAGGATATGTATGGTACTACATCGCATACAATTAAAATACGACGGGTTACACCAACACTTAACCACAAATCAAGAACGGAGTGTTAAACAATAAAAACAAATTATACCCACGCCACAAAGTGGTGCGGCCGACGATTTGCCAGAGAACTATTCAATTATGCTTAGCCGACACACGCGACTTTTATTGGTAAATCCATCAGGGCTGCCAGCATTCAGTAAAGTCGTTAAAAGGTGACCAAAACTTTTAGGCCCAGAAGTTATCAAGATGAGTCATGCACAAAAGATCACGTAAATTAAGCTGAGATAAAATAAATAAAAACAGTCAATTCTGTAATCTTCTCCTCCGTTCAAGCCGTAGGGCCCATATGGCCAAGGCTAAGGCTGAGTTTAGTTGGTAGGTCACGTGGTCTGACCGCTCTGGCCAGCGTGGGATCCGACGTAATCACCGTGACACTTGCCGTTGCGGTGGTATCCTGGGCAATCCTGATTCTATCTCAAAGATAGCTCATTGATCCCTTTACTAAAAAAAACACGGGGGCGAGAATGTATAAACTTTTGAAGGCCATTGGGACTGCCGCATCGCAGTTGAATTTTTTCCCTTATAAGAAGTTGTCCAAAAATGGTAATCTGTTGGAGCAAGGTTCAGAGAGTACGGTGGATGTCGCAGACATTCCAATTGTAACTCATCTAATTTAGTGTTTATTGTGTGGTGCAGTGTGTGTGGTCTTGAGTTGTCGTGAAGCAGCAGTGGCCTAGAGCTTTTGACCAATGTCGGTTGCGCAGCAGCTAGTTCTTCCTTTATGGTTTACAGTTATTAACAATAGATATCGATAGTTAGACAGTTATTAACGATAGATAAGCTACAGTGAACAACACCGGCGCTAGTCCAAAAACACTCGCAAGTAATTTTTTCTGAGTCAATTTTCGCTTAGAGCGGGATATGGCCAGGTCTCCGGAGTACAGCCATTGCGACGAGTGCTTTGGATTATCGTACTGTATCCACGTTGATAATAAGTAATGATTCGATTTAAAATCCCTGCATTACTGTGTCGGTTGAGCGAAGTAACACAGCAGTCGATGCGTGTTTGCAAGTTCGATTCACTCAGTTCACAAGGTACCCATCGTTCAAGCTGTTTTACTTTCCTGATTTGTTTCATGTGGATTATTACAGTTTCGTCACTTACCTCGAAGCCTGCAGCTATCGCTGTAGAGCTTTGTGATGGATACGCTTCCACAGTAGCCTTTAATTCTTAGTTTTCCACTTCGGTCTCCCGCCGTCCACGGGGTTGGTTCTGAAGGTCGAAATTTTCAGAACGAAAACATACCCTACCGTGCTTTCTTTTGCGATACTGGAACTGTACTCATCATTAATCCTTCGAGCTGTTTTTGCAGCATGAAACTAAAAAAAACTCGTACTTGTTTTGTTAAAATATATTTCTATCAAAAATATTTATATATGTTTAATATATACGAGTAAATAACACACGCCTTACAGAGTTTACTTTGGGCTAGGCTAATTGGTGTAAGTGTAAGAAATATTAATGTAATAGAAGAAAAAAATGTGAAAGAAATCTTTCTTTATGTTTGGACAAATGTCACAGTACGGATTAGTCCTTTTTCCCACCAAAAATTTAAATGCATTCAATGAAATATTAGAATTCTGATCCATGGAACGAGTTCTCGTCGATGTAATATAATTTTATGATACTCTTTAAAAGGCAAATAGGTCGACGTAAATTGTCGCAGGTATACGGAGAATTTAAAATAATAACTTAAAGACGTTTGGTCAAATCAAATTGTTGACGAGAATTATTATGTAGTGTATTGTTCGTACAGAAAGCCTTTAATTATGTATTTACCTTATTTTAATGTTAAGCAAAATTCTGCGTTAAACGTTTAAGACGGTTACGATTTCCATTTGCCAGCCCTAGCGCTGATCCCTGCCACGTGCCTCCACAAAGATACGTCGAATAGCATTCTAATTGGGAAGGGCGACGGGTTGCTCTTGACAGAAGGAACCTGTCCTCTGCACACAGGAATAAACTGGCGGCTTTAATAGGTCACCAATTTTGTCATTTGCGTTTGAAGTTTACAATATACGCAAACAACAAAATAATGAAAATTATTTCTGCCAATATAATAAATAGGCCATTCTTGAAACAAGGATCTTGACACTGATCGGTTCTGCGCTGCTAGCCTCATTCGTCGTCGTTCTCCATAGTCGACCGACTCTGCGGTGTCTGGCACATGTCTGCTATGTCAGTGACCCTGGTTCTGTAGATTTAATAATTTCTTATACGATCACGCAAAGAAACTATGAGTAGTCTTCTCCATTGTAGTTAAAATTATTTAGATATTTTTATCACATATGTTTCAGCTGAAATTTATTTTTACTATGAAATGATTAATTTACTATGAATATATTTGAATACTTACGAAATTATGGTGTTTTTGCTTGTAGGTACCTATTCAAAATTTTACAACTTTTTCAATTGAAGTGCCATAGAAAATATGTTTTTGCGTTACTCCTTATTCCTAAAATGTAAGTTTTGGTTAGGTTGAATTAAATCTTCGAATCAGAATATAGTAAACGCAAAAAATTCTCAAAAGTACCTGGTGTCGTTTTACGTCAGATATTTGTACATTATTGATTAAACTTTATAACACTTAATTTTCTTGTCTTCAAAACTATGTTCTTACTTAGTTTAATATCTTTGACGAGTGTGTAAAAATTCCTTAAAGTTTTTTCTCTTGATTATCAAATAAATAAGGAAAACGTTAGTCTATACTAATATAATAAAGCTGAAGAGTTTGTTTGTTTGTTTGTTTGAACGCGCTAATCTCCGAAACTACTGGTGCGATTTGAATAATTCTTTTTTTGTTGGATAGTCCATTTATCGAGGAAGGCTATAGGCTAAATAACATTACGCTATGACCAATAGGAGCAAAGACAGAGCGGTAAATGTGTAAAAAACGGGGAAAATTATTCATTTTTGAAGCTTTCTTTGCGTGCGCTGCGAAAACGGTTCAAGATACACAAAAAATATGTATGAAAGAATTATTCCTCTATACATGATCTATGTGGGAAAAACCAAAAATCTGCCGGAAGTCACTATTCCACGCGGACGAAGTCGCGGGCAAAAGCTAGTATGGAATAAAATTCTTTGAAATCTCGATACAAAATAGTTATTTAATACTTAAATACATAAATTAAGTATATGTCAAACAAAACTGTTTTATGCAATTTTTTTATATATGAAATATATTATAGAGAAATCATTAATTAAAAAAATATAATTTAAATTTATCTAGAAAACAGTTGTTGAAAAATCATTAAGGATTATTTTTGTTTTCAAATATGTAGATTTCTTGTTGACAGCGCCATCTAGTAATGAGTACTTACTGGAAAATTATTGTAGCGACATCTAGCGTTGAATAGGAACTGAAGTCAGCGTTAGAAGTAATTAGTTTTTCTTATTAAACACAGATGGCTCTTTTAGCATTAATACAATAAAATGCAAATGCAGTGAAGATAGGCAGTGAAATTAATAGGCACTGTGATTTTACATCTTATGTCACTGTGGTTTTTGTGTGAGTTGCATTATGCTGCGAATTTCAGAAGTATATTTATGTCTTTGTGTTCTGTCACAAAGACAGGTACTCATATATGTCACGTTACGCTTGCCATGTACGTGAAACTTTTTTTTGTAATAGTCCGAAAACAATAAAGTACGGTTCAATACTGCCAATATGAGAAAAAATAATTATTGAAATATATATATATTGCTATTGCTGTTGATTAAAGAATGAAAAAGAATTTTACGAATACAAAATATGA
This sequence comes from Scirpophaga incertulas, assembly GCA_036419045.1. Taxonomy (NCBI): domain Eukaryota; kingdom Metazoa; phylum Arthropoda; class Insecta; order Lepidoptera; family Crambidae; genus Scirpophaga; species Scirpophaga incertulas. The sequence goes on along the minus strand of CM071631.1, from coordinate 24,180,319 downwards.
CAAAAATTACCAAATAAAATAGAAAAATGGCTTGTCTAAAAAATGTATTTAAATACATAATAGACATATCTGATATTACAGAAATAAATTAGGCAATTGTAGTTGTTTAATTACATAAATTAAAACAAAACTATTACTAACATAATAAACCTACCTATTACTATCAAAACTATTAACAACATAACTATAACAGTTACAAGTAATACACTGAAAGTAATCTATAATTTAATATCGTCTATCGCCAACGTCCATACCACGTTGAAAACACCGGTTCTCGTCCGATCACCGAAGTTAAGCAACGTCGGGCGCGGTCAGTACTTGGATGGGTGACCGCCTGGGAACACCGCGTGATGTTGGCTTTTTGCATCTTCAAATTATTTTCTCATAATACCTTAGACAAAAATAACTATGCTTTGATTACACCGTAGATTAATTTTTTAAATCACCTACAAGATTCTTCATCATTCGCCTTTTTAGTAAACAGACGCTTACTACTACATAAAGAACTTAATTATAAAGATGACGAATGAAGATTAATATAGAAAATCACTCATAACTTTCTATGAAAATTCACTGCGTCTAATATATTTTATTACGGCACAAGATCCTAGGCCATAGGCCATCGCCTACGGTTATATAACACGCCATTATAAAGTACATGATCTCCTGTGCACTTACTTCTACCGGGGCACTTGTTTATTTTTTTGTTTAAATAAACTTTTTGGACAGTGATTAGAATACATGATGTTATTACTGAATGAAATTCACCAATGAATTATCTTTCGAACTTATCAGTAATCACTTATCTCCAACAGTGATTTCTTCCAGTCAACCCGTGGCAGTAGAAGTAGTGGAGTGGTGAGGTGACATTTAAGTGTATAGAAAATTAAAAATAAATATATAATATAATCCACATATTCGATTATTAATAACATACAATGTATTTGGAATTTGTCTATTTGAGTTCATAGTTTACGAGAGATGACAAGTGTGATGGTGATATTGAAAGAAGAGTTTTGAAAGGGAATCAAGTAAATGGGGCACTTCATAACTTCATGAATAGCTAGAACGTATAACACATAAATATATTAAATGAATTAATGAATATCGGAGACATGATGTGTTGATATGCAAAAACTTTTGAGTTGACGTTTTAATTGAATATACAGAAAATAATACATAAATTATGATTTTGTTGATAGAAATTTATATTAACACTTCTGACTAAGGCATAAATGCTCGTGTTTGTTACACAATCATCTGTACCCACCAGTCGAACCCAGAACCTCAAAGATACACCGGCATAAGGTTGTCATTAAATAACAGCACTTTGTAATTAAGTTAATTTAGTTGATTTAATACTTTTACGTTAATGTTATATTTTAAATACCCTCCTTGCAGTACAAAAAATATAAATGACTGTTCGTCTCTCATCCTAGTTCGTCGCTACGAAAATAGTGCAGTCATTTGAAAGACTCTAATCAATTAGAACACTTATTGAATTTTCCTGTTGTCTTTGTGCCCTCACAATGAATCTTGAACATAATGTTTCCTACATAAAAACAATATACTACGGGTAAGGTCGGCTTTTATCAACAGACATACAGAAAAGTTTACACTAGCTATGAAAGAAATAGGAAATGCAAGGTTATTTACAACCGTTTTCTTTTTAATAATGTCTAAACGTTCCATAGATATAACAGGTATAGTTTTGTTATCGTTTTGTAACTCTTCACAAAAAATAAATGTTAGCCGCTTTCCAAATACATAGAAAGAAGTTCTCAATTTGATTGCATTTTATAATATTTGTTACCTCAAAACTTTCGACAATCTTATTTTATTTGCAACTTCGCCAAATTCTGATCTTATCCGTGAGAAAACCATGTACCTATATCTTTTTGCATTAAGTATGTGCGCGATAAATGGACGAAGAACGACATCACGCTGAGTAAGTGAGTGTACTTTAGATTCACTTAAATAAAATAAAACACGAATTAAAACGCGTATTAATAAAATCTATACCAAAATTAAAATGTACTAAAAAGTAAAATATAATTATAATGATTCAGACTTGATGAAGGATAAGGGATCGTTTTTACCATTGGAAAACATCTCTTTCTTATTGGAAAATCCAATATAACACTGAAAGATAGTCAGCAATAAGTAACAATTGTGTAATTGTTTTCAGCTATTTTCACAAATCAGTGTTCTATTTTTAGCAAAAACTTCGTACACGAAACAAGAAAATCTCTTTCCAAACATAATCTGTGTGCAAGCGCTGATAACAGAAGATGAGTTATGTACTGTTTGCAGCCGGTCAATTGAGTGTTTGCATAATCTATTGTGATGCGGGCTGCTGACAGCTCTGGCTCAGTCGCTTCTGTGACTGTGCCCGATACAGCAGCCAAGGTGAGTCCTTATCGACACAGTTCATAAATTTCAACAATTTATAGTGAGATAAATAAACATGTGTTTGTTTAAAATCCCTATGTTTATTGTAAACTCATAACTCATGATAATTTTCATTATTATAAATAGTTTTTGTATCCTATAACAACAGAAATACTGACACTGTCTTTTTTTGTGTGACTTGTTGATACTATCCGAGAAATTCGGGATCAAAAATGAAAGAACTTTATTACGTTAACATTTTATTTTTTGTAAAGAACATCTCATTTAATTTGTTTCAAGTTGTATGTCTTTAAGGACTTAGATTTATTATTACGTTATTCCAGTGAATTAGATAATCTCTACAATTTTTCTATGCGTATGTGTTTACTTCGAGATAAATTCAAAACCTATCAAATATGTGCCTTTCATATTTTTTTGTTATAATTAATAACTACAAATTACTTACTTAACTTTATTATCTCGAATTTCATTTGTTTTTCTGTAAAATACTTCTGAGTTTGCCGGCGAGAAACATCATGTGACGGTAGTAACGAGCATTCGCCGCTAGAGGCGCCACTAACGCATATAGCCTACTATCTAAGTACGTATTCAAAGATTGGCTATGAATAACGCTTTACATTTCTGGCTGGTGTTAGAGTATTACTAAAGTGCTTGCGGGCTCACTGCCTTGTACAGTGAATGTTGAGAACGGAACTGATTCTGGGCTTAGTGAGTAACCTTCTATTATACCGAGAGTTCAACATCTTAACCGTGATTGACACAGATAAAATGGTCAACAATAGATTTATACAATTGATGTCTTTATTAGTTTGTTGTGCACACATAAAGCAATAATTATTTATTTATTAAATGAACCGATAATTAAAATTAGCATTCGAAGGCAAAGTTTATTTATCCTTTTACTAATTAATATTGACTAACTAGCTGGTGCCCGCGACTTCGTCTGCACAAATGATAGAATTTTTCCTACAAACTTAACACTTATCGACATATTTCGGACAATTCACACAATATCGTTATAAATACCTTACTTACCTTTGTGTTATTCTGATGCATAAGCTAAATTATTGTAAAGTTTCATTAAAATCAATTTAGTGGTTTTTAAGTCAAAGAGTGACAAACATCCATCATCATCATCTATCATCAAAATTTTTGTAGGTCATAAATATCTGTCCGATGCAGGAATTGCACCCGCGACCCGTTGCGCAGCTGCTGCGCCAAACATGTCGTCGAAATAATTTAAACTATTTTATACACTTTTGACTTGAATCTATTCGTAAACATAAATATGATTGTTTTGTATTATTTGTGATAGTTTTAAATAAGTATTATGATATTGTAAATCGTGATTCAAGAAGATTTTTCCATTCATATCTGTTCTTCTCGATAAGACTGCCAATTTACGAACAGGTGTAGTAACTTTCTTTCTTGTTCCTATGCACTTACAAAGTAGAGTAGTTCTTTTCGTGTTGACTTATTTTTAAATTTATTTTCACGCCTACAGTACCAGTTACGGCATGTGTTAAATTAATATTATTTTGTTTTACAAAGTTTGTACAATACACTCGTATTTGTCATTTTTAAGAAAGTTACAAATTAAGTAAATTATTAAAAAAAATTATTTAATACTTGAACGCTTAATTTTCTATGAACCCAGCATTTTAATAGAAATGGCAGCCACAACCCATAAACTAAGATTTACTAGCGTTTCATATCTACATACGCGAGTATAGACTACTCTAAGTCTATGCTTGAGAGAGTTTGGTTATGGCATGTGTAACTAAATGCACTCGTGTATTCTCATCTGCTGCAACAATACTAGTATAAAGAAAATCATTACATTGGTTCCATGGCCACTATTTTGTGCCAACTTAATTCTACATTACCAAAATAGTAAAAAACAAAGTCACAGAATTGAGAAGTATATATAGTGATCTTATCTTACCCTAAAATGTAGTTGATTATACTCGTACACATGGAACTAAACAAAATTGTCATAACACTATACTCCTAAATCTGTCAACTGTCATCATATGGTACCACCTCTATATTTACAAAAAAATCCTTTTAAATTCAATTTTTTATAAAGGAAATTGAAACTTTATATATTACATATATACAATATACATATAGCATACGACAGCACGACAGAATTTCACTTCGGCCTTATGAAGAAGTGTGTCGTTGTATAAATGTAAACCTTGAAATGTGATGTATTTTATTATGGTGCCTTAGCTCTTACCATCTCGACAAGTGCTCTAAAAGAACTAAGGACCGCTCTAAAGGAATTAAGGAATGCTCCCAAGAAACTAATGCACGCGCTAAAAGAATTAAGATTAGTGGTAATGTAGCGACGAATGCAATTTGATTGTCAACTATATTAACTATTGATAAGACTCTACATTCTCAGTACCAATACAATGGCGGACACAACCCAAGCAACGTTAGAGCCTGCGGCAGCATACAGACCGGTCATAGACCACGAGGGGGTGAAGCTCCTAGCTGAAAGGCTGTACGGGATCTCTGTGTTGGAGCTGACAGACCTACCTGGGTAAGCTGCTCTACCATAAGTACATATTGCTTCTCATTATCTCCCTGAAAAGCTTGGCAGAGGTATTATTAAAGCTTACTGAACTGATTAGAAGCTTTAAGTTACATCTGATGGCGTGGAAAGTCTATGAAACTAATTATAAAATAGTTTTAGTTTAGTTTTTATAGGCTTTTTTTATGAATTCACCGTATCGCGTAGAGTTTTTTAAGAATTTTTAATTTTTATTTGTGTACCTTAATTACGTATAAATCAGGGACACCGACATAGCCCAGAGATTTCGTATCGAAGATGACAGTAAGCTTATAGGACTGATGGCCGTTGGGTGGAGAGGTCCTGGAGAGAGAGAGAGAGAGAGAGAGAGTGATAGGTATGTGTCGGAAAGCCCAGCATCGAGCATCGGTAGGCCTTCCACAAAGTGGTTCCACAAATTGGTGCAGATCGCAGGATAGCGTTGTGCACTAGCAGCGCGAGACTATTCGGTGTAGAGATCTTGAGGGGGCTCACGTTTGAAATGATGACAAAATGCATGTGTACCCAAACTCTTTATTGTTGATGTCAACAGCCCTAATAATTGTTTCTAGAAAAATATGTGAAAGATATCTTTGAAATAAACATATCGAAAGACCCCCAATAATTACAATAAGTAACATTGACCACCTCCGCAGCCGAGCAGTTGGTACGCCGGTTTCAAGGTGTCGCCATCTCTGAGGTCCCGGATTCGGGTCCCGGTGGGACAGAAATTTGTGTGATAAATGCGAGCATTTGTGCCTCAGTCATGGTTTTTTATATATATTTCTGACAAAAATGTGTTTAATATTAGTCTTTCCATAACACAAGCCTTACAATGCTTACTTTGGGCTAGGCTAATTAGTGTAATTTATTTATTTATATATTATGGTTATACAATATACAGGTACGATGACAAGAACTACAAGATCCTGGAGGATCCGAACGTAAAGAACCCGCTCATTACGATCCACAGCCCACAAGGCTACGTGCTGAAGATCATGAACTCCATGGACTCCAAGAACGCGAGCGTGGTGGAAGCACAGAACGAGATCATGAACTACTTGAGTAAGTATTTAATAAAATAGTGTCTTTTGTATTAGATGTATTGCTTTTCGTTAAAAAAATTCTAAATCACATTTTTTGATCAAGGAGTTAAAATTCTATGGAAAAAATGGTTAGCGCTAAGCTTTTTTTCTACAGAATATAGAAAACAACACACGAACATATTTTTGTATTACAGACACTTTATGCATTTATTTAGTATAGATAGGGTTGCGATCTCTAAGCCGGATTTCTACCGGAACCGGAACCGAACCCTGAAGAATAACCTGAGTAACTGTCACGCAGACACAAGAAGCGTGGTGTGCCCCAAGCCCGTTCGCAATGTCTACGGCCACCTGCATTCTGTAGAGACGATCAGCGGCAAGCAGCACATCGTTCGTCTGCTGGAGTTCATCCCCGGCCAGATGCTGAAGGACGTGCCTCTGACCGACGCGCTGCTGTACCAGCTGGGGGAATTCGTCGCTAACCTGGACAATAAGCTGCAGGTAAGACTCTCAGACTCTCTATCTTCAGTAACGTCTTCTTTCTTAATGATATCACTATCCAGCTAAAAGGAGCAGAACTTGTATAGACATTTCCACAAGTAACGCATTTTTGGAGAGTCGAAACTTGTTTTATATATAGACTAGCTGTGTCCGCGATTTTGTTCGTGTGAAATAGTGACTTTTTACGTATATCTAACTAATCACTACACAAATCCTCATGGGTATAATTTTTTCAAACTTTAAATGAAATATTTAGTTATATTTAATCACTAACCAAAAAAATAAGTTTTAAGCTTCTTGCTTTAAAAACGATGATACATTTATATAACTTTTCATCCCCCCTTTCAACTACTTACAACCCTTTTTTCAATTAATAATATAGCCTTTGATTTTTCTCAAGTTCTAGTCTGTTAAATGAAATTGGTATGCAGTAATTTTGATATAAAATCACTATAGACAGACAGACAGATTGAGTTACTTTCTTCTATTTATTATACTCGTATTAGTAAGGATGGGCAAAGAATCCGCCACTCCCGTATCGGTAGAGAATCCACCGGAATCAAATGATACTAAACTGAGCGCTTTTGAAGATGTTTCCTTCTATTCTCTCTCAGGCTGTTGACGGAGCTGGAAAGGTTTTCTCAAGAGACATTTGAGACAAAAGTTACAGAAATCTTTAAGATTTTAGGTAATATTTCTAAAGAATCGGCAAGCAAGATATCTCAAGATATGGTGTATGTGTCCAAAGTCGGTAGTGTAAAACATGAACTTTATAGTAATAATTTATTGAACTTTATAAAAAACTTTATATATTATTTATTAGCTAAAGTTACAATTGCCATCGCGTCCCGTACGAATATTCAACTATTCCGTGTTTTTTAAGACCAGACAACCTATGTCAACATCAAACTAAAAAAAAAATTTCATCAAACACATACGTGTGGGGTATCTATGGATAGGTCTTCAAAAATGATGTCGAGGTTTCTAAAATATTTTTTTTCTTAACCGAATAGTTTGCGTGACAGACGCTTCCAAAGTGGAAAAAAGATGGTCCCCCCCTCTAACTTCTAAAATAAGAAAATAAAAAATCTAAAATAAACATATGATAAACATTACTATAAAAATTACCAACGAAAATTGTTTTGTACGAGATCTAGTAAGTAGTTTTTTTAATACCTCATAAATCGTAAACCGCTTCCTTTAATTTCATAAATCAATGGTACGGAACCCTTAGTGTGTGAGTCCGACATGCACTTGGCCGGTTTTTTTATTTTGACTCATAAACACATTATTTGGGCATTCGTTAAGTAAAGATCCCCATCCAGACATATGCGCTAGAAGAGGCACGGTACATACAAATGGTTCCAGCCTGTATTGAAGAGAATAAAGGAGACAATTTTTTCTTGTATGGAGAATAGGCCCACTACAAAATATAACGTTTATTAATGAGACATACGTTAAATAATTTCTTATTAACCCTAGATATTATAAGGAACATTACCTTGTTTTTATCTAACGGGAATATTGAGAAATCAATTAAAACATGAAGATTAAATAACCTAAAAATTCTTTGTAGTTATTTTGATTTGTATTCAAATTGTTTTTTACGTAAATGCTATTTAACTCTTTTTTATTCTTGAAAAATACAATCATCTTTGGCCACTACCAAACGCCCGAAATCGTATTATTTTTTACACGCTTTTTATTGACTTACTCTGTCCGTTTGTTTGTTTGTTTTTGCATTCTAAATACTGGATACGGGGAAGAAAAAGAAATCAAGCCGTTGAAAACGTAAACACAGAATTCGGTTGAAAACAAACCGACGTCAATTGGATGTCAGTGTAGATATAAAAATGATGACGCGTTCCGTTTCACGACGATACTGGACTGACGAACTAATAGTTAAAATAATCTAAAATAGTATTAAAATAATTATTGAGAGTTCAATACTTTTAAATAAAATAAAAAAGAAATAATACACTATCCTTTATCTATTATTATATTTATATATTATTTGTATATATATTAAACCATCTTTCATTTTGACTTAAAAAACGTTAGTTCCTTTACCTCAAATGTCAAAAGTCATTACTAAGTTTAATTAATTGATTTTATTATTCCCGTTTCATTTTTACTCATAATATCGTGCAATTGCTTTTAATAATAAATTGATATTTTGGAGTTCAGTAATATCAATAAACGTTGCCGTTTTCTAGTGGGCCTAAAAAAAATTATCTCCTTTCTGCGGCACTTTGCTGCGGTGGGAATTCTGGACACATATTCTGCTTTTTATGACGGATTCTCAGCCTCTTCTTCCCAGAGGAGGATGAAAAGGAATCTTGTAAATGTTACAGACACAGTATTGTCGGGATAGTTAATTCGCAACAAACAGCGACCGTGGCCGCTAAATTACCTTGGACAATAGAATACTACACTTCATTTATATTTTTCAAGGTCTCAGCGTAGGCTACAGAATTCATAATGTATTACCGCTATAAATCGTAAATGCAATTTACATGTGTAATATAGTTTGGTCACGGTGTAACTGATGTAACCAACCCATCAATTCCCATTTCGTTTTCACTTATTCCTATTTAGATCAACTCCGGAATTAAATTTCAATGATAATAAATTCAAATTCAAAATTCTTTATTACAGGCTACTACAGGCTTCTTCTGAAGCTTACTGGAGGATCTCAGAAATTTGTATGTAGATTTAATATAAGGCTAATGAAATAAAGAATTTTGAATTTTGAATTTTGAATTTGAATAAATAAATATTAACTACCATGACTAAGGCGCAAATGGCCGCAAGACACAAACATCTGCCCCCACCGGGACTAGAAACCGGGACTTCAAAAATGGTGACACCTTGAAACTGATGTACTAGCCACTCTACTACTAGTAGGTACTACGGAGGTCGTCGTTTCGGTCGCAGATATCCAGAATTATCCATTATCTCATATTATATCTTATATTCATATTAACTGTTCGTGGAGACACCACGAGTTCAATAACATGCAGTATATACACACTGATTAGCGTCTATTTTTACGGCTATGTCATATCACCCAATGTAATTTGGTTGTTACATGCATACAAAAAGTTTGCACAGCAACGGAAACTTCAATCTTTTCTCACAGAAACAAGAAAATGTAAAAATTGAGAAATACATTTTTACAAATTTATTCTCCATAATATGCATATTGCATGAAATATACAGAATACAAATTTCTCTGACATTTCAATAAATATTTGTAACTTGTTGATTACTGAAACCAAGTTGCTTAATCCAGATTTCTGTTTAATTTTTAAATACCGCCACTGCACATTGAGATTTTTATTCTGTTTCGTTGGTACAGTTATAAGCATAGAGATAGACAAGCATGTCACATGCGCATACATACCCAAAACAAATTTCTGCAAGCCATATATAACATTTGTACCGTGTGGGAATCGAACCCGTGAGCCATTGCATAGTAGCCGACCACACGACCACTGCTCCAACTGTGTCATCTATGAAAATTTATAATGGATATTAGATGAAATGCTTAATCCAGGATTGTATGAAATTTTAATGTATACTTAAAACGGTATATATAGCTTTATTACAAGGGTTTACATAGTATACATTTTGAGAGTTATCTTATATCAGTCACATAATCTCTTCAGAGGTCACCTCTAGCAAGTGTTATGTGACAGTATTAAAGATAATCTTTAGATTTCTTATCATATTTTCAGTTAGAACGCGTATATTGCACTTGCAAATATTCATGTTTACTTTTATTTATTTTATTTATACTTTTTCACATTACATTAAAAACGGACTTAATGTCTGAGGCATTCACTACCAGTCAACCTGTAAAATATGTTAACAACAGTGGACGATGTGCAATTTCCATAAAATAAATATAATAATATATAATAATACATAAAGTAACACTTATAAATTTTAAAATACCGAAATACTTTTTATTCTAGGAACACAAACATACATAGACTTTATATAGATAATACACACACACCCACACACACACACACACACACATATATATATATACATATATATATTCTTTGTTATAACAAAATTTAGAAAGATTCCGAAAAATGTCTTCGTAATAGTTTTTAAATGAAGCCTTAGTACTGGCTAAGCTCGAACTAGATTTGATTTTAAGCTAGAAGGATTTTGGTTGGAGGTAGAGCTGTTTTGCATTAAAAGCACAAACATCTATCTATATATTAGCAAGAGTTTCTATCTTGAGGTATGTTTGTTCCAGAACTTTAACCACTCCGGACTGGTGTCTCGGGAGCACATCTGGATGATGACGGCCGTGCCGCAGCTCGATAAGTACAAGCACGTCATCAAGGACTCTGAGAAGATGGATTTGGTGGAAGAGGTAATTATCTTCTGTATATTTTATATGGACACAGAATATCGCTTCAGATTTTTTATGTTGATCTTGAGATGCTTTGTCTCTGTAATAGAGTCGGTTTTCGTAGTTCAATCGTCAAGGTCGAAGCGTTGCTAACTTGTCATTTACCTGACGCTGCTACGGTGAAGAAAACACCGCGAAGCAACCTATACTCATCAGCAATTCTGACTAGGCTAATAGTTAACTTTTTTTCAGTCAACATCTAATTACTGAGCAATCTGCTGTTACGTTTTTAGGGGGTTGTGAAGTAAAAAGACAACCCTACAGTAAACAAAAATTTATTAGGCGTGGTTCGAACCGGCTACTATATTGAATCTACTAGTTCAAAGCTAAAACTCCAAAACCTTGTTCATTAATGCTGGCGTTCCACAAGGTTCGGTGCTCTCCCCAACACTGTTCATTCTGCATATCAATGACATGTTGTCAGTTGAGAACATTCATTGCTATGCGGATGACAGTACGGGTGATGCGCGGTATACCAACCACCAGACCGTCCCTCGGATTGCATTACACGAAAGGCGCGGTTGCAACTTGTGTCTGAAGTCGAAGACTCTCTAGGGCGAGTCTCCGAATGGGTAAAGAACTTAGTCAAGTTCAACCCCACGAAGACACAGGTGTGCGCGTTCACTGCGAAGAAGGACCCATTTATCGTAGTGCCTCAGTTCCAAGGAGTTGCTCTTCGAATGACAGACTCTATTGGATCCTCGGTGTGGAAATCTCTGCTACAGTGCAGTTTGGGAGTCACTTGGAGGACAAAACCAAATTGGTGAGCAAAAAACTGGGAGTTCTGAACAGAGCGAAGCGGTACTTCACACCCAGCCAGCGCCTGAAGCTTTATAAAGCCCAAATTCGGCCTCACATGGAGTACTGCTCACACCTCTGGGCTGGAGCTCCCAAATATCAGCTCGACCCACTTGACTCCTTGCAAAGGCGTGCTTTCCGCATCGTAGGAGACCCCAATATTACAGCCTCAACAGAGACCCTGGAGCAGCGGAGAGACCTTGGATCTCTCTGCGTCCTATATAGGCTCGTCAACGGGGAGTGCTCCGAGGAACTCTTTGCAATGGTGCCCACATCACCTTTTTACCATCGCACCCACCCGCCACCGCAGCAAAGTCCATCCGTACTACCTGGAACCGATCTGCTCCAGTACAGCTCGGTTTCAGCGTTCATTTCTCCCGCGTACGTGCAAAACTTTGGAATGAGCTCCCTGCTGCGGTTTTCCTGAGCACTACGATATGGCCGTCTTCAAACGAGGCCTAAAAAGAGAGTATTTCTCTCCAGGTAGGCAGAGACTGAGCTGCCCCCTGGCATTGCAGATGTCCATGAGCGATGGTTACCACTCACTATCAGGTGGGCCATCTGCTCGTCTGCCGCAAAGGCCATAAAAAAAAAAAAAAAAAAAAAGTTCATCTTCTAGTAAAGAGGTTTCACTTTCGAGGTCCCAATAAACTAGTACTCTCCTGGCTGAAATAGATGGGTGCACGGGTCCTTGTAGTCGAGGGGTAGATGAATAGGCCCAATCAATCCTTCTTCTTTCTTTTTTTTTGTTCTGTTCTAAGGATTCGTGTCTGTGGTCACGGACGTCAGCACGAATCGGGGACCCTGGAATGCCACACAATAACAATATTGAATCCAGGCTTAGATATATAAGCTCGGAGAGTTCTTCATCATCTACTAGCGCTTTAAGGAGGTACTAGTTGTTTGTAGTGCTGCGTGATTAATCAGCAGTACGGAGTTACAAAATAAATTAAAACTAAGAATTATTAAATTGTATAACAATAAATGTATTGCAAAATAACTACTTTCGGGAGAATCAAAAATAAATTAATCTACGAGTACCTGCTAACAATTAAAAGGCGAATTACTTGTTCAACACTTACCAATACGTGGGTTTTCAATTTTATTAAGTCGCTTCACTGTGAGCAAATATAATAGTTATAAAATCTAGATATTCACTAGAATAAAACTTGTGATTATTTCGAGAGCACGTATGATGACGCTATTAAAGGCGAACGTGCATCTCCCTTGGAACGAAGGATGAGCGTCTGGCCGCCGCCAACTGTCCCGGCGCAGGCCAGATTGCCAGCGGGTGAGCGGGGCGAGGAACTCCCAAACTGGTTCAGCAAGACCGCGCGCTCGCGCATTGCTTGTAATATGTTTTAATTTATTGTAAAGATGATTAAAAATATATATATATATAAAAAAAACTATTTGGTAACGTTTTACGTTACAATACCCCCTCGCGCAAGGAAGGATTTTATTCCTCGAAACGAAGAAAATCCGCTTGAAGGTAGAAAAACACTTGTCAATTCTTTCATAACCATCATCTTTCATTCTTCTCGCTAACGTAAATAAATCAGCAACTGTAATCAAAATAGTAAGCTACTGACTCCTAACTTCCAGAATAATAGGTTAATGATTGTATAAAACAGAAACCTTACAAATGCTCTCAGAAATTAGATGAAAAAAAAAACACGAAGTGGTATTTAAAAACAGTTAAATTAACCTAATTACTAAGATTAACTAATTTGAGATCCTTAATGTGCCAAGAGCCAAGGTCCTTCCCAGTCATATCTTTCAGAACATAGACTAAGGGAGACTTTTTCTCTACTATTTTAGCTTTTAAAAACTTTGGAGCAAGTTTCTTAGAAAAACAGTCATCCCTATTGCTCAAAAAATATGTTCGCTTCATAACTATGTCACCAACGTTGAATTCAGCATATTTACGACGTAAATTATAGCGCGCTGTGTTCTTATCATGGGCCTGCCATAACCTATGCTGAACGATATCAAAGATATTGGACAATTTCCCTAAATTTTCAGCGTAGACATCGCGTGGTAAAAAGACTAATTCATTATCCAAATCATTGTCCACATAATGTGAACCACAAGTAACGAGTTCTCTGCCAAAAACGAGAAACGCTGGTGTGAATCCAGTAGTTTCATTGACAGAATTATTAATTCCAAACTGGACTTGAGGAATAAATAAGTCCCAAGACCTATGGTCGTCGTTAACATACATCGAGATGCAGGTGATGATAGTTCTGTTGTATCTTTCGACTAAATTGACCTGTGGAGTGTACTTTGGGTATAGTGAACGTTAGGTACATTATACTTCTTGAATAAAGCATCAATAACTTTGCTTGTAAATTGTGTCCCGTTGTCCATGATAATTGTCTGGGGTATACCGTGAATCAAGAACACATGAAATTCTAAAATTTTAACGATAATATCAGAAGTGGCCTTCTTTATGGGAAATATTAAGCAGTACTTAGAGAAGCAGCACGTAACCACCAGAATATAACTATTTCGTAACCTAGTTGTGGGAAGAGGGCCCATAAGGTCAATTGAAATAGCTTGAAATGGTCGTGAACAATGTTTAGGACGACCCATTTCTCCTAACATTTGGTGATTTTGAGATTTATAGGCCAAACACTTGTCACAAAATTTCACAACGTCGATATACATCCCAGGCCAATAAAAACGTAAGGCGAGACGTTTATAGGTCTTGAATATGCCCATGTGAGCTGAAGTTACATTGCTATGGTTTTCAGTGATAATCTTCTCACGGAATTCAGTAGGAACGACTTCCTTCCATGAGAATTCAGATGTTAGTTCATGTTTATTTTTTGAAAAGCGAAACAGTGTATTATTTTTGATAAGAAAATTTGGAAAATTTTGAGGATCATTTAGACAACCGAAATATATTTTTTTATACCAAGTGTCATTACTACTTAGGTAAGAATTAGAGGTGTTAATGGCACTGACGGGAATACTTCTAGATAGGGCATCAGGAATAACATTGTCAGAACCTCTTCTATGTTTCAAAACGAAGTTAAATGATGACAATCTTACACCCCAACGTGCCAAGCGACCAGTGGGATTACTAATGGACAAGAACCATTTCAGCGCACTGTGGTCAGTGTATACAGTAAACGTTTGACCGTTTTCTATATAGCAGCGCCAATATTCGAGTGCTGTTATGACGGCTAACGTCTCGCGTTCCGTTATACTATAATTTTTCTCGGCTGAAGTAAATGACTTGCTCATATAGGCTATAGGGTGTTCTTTACCATTAATAGTTTGAGTAAGCATTGCACCCATCCCATAACTGCTAGCATCTGTGTGCACTTCGAATGGCTTACTAAAATCTGGACAAGACAAGACAGGGGCAGAGACTAAACACTCCTTTAACCTATTAAAAGCAGAAGTCGCCTCAGGAGTCCACTTAAAAGGAGGAGTACCCTTCTTCGTCGTTGTCAATTTGTTTAAAGGCCCTGCCAAAGTACTAAAATTAGGGACAAAACGTCTATACCATGTGGCCGTACCTAAAAATCTTTTAAGCTCCTTACGACTGGTAGGTGTCGGGTAGTTCAAGATGGCCTGGACTTTTGCAAAGTCTGTACGTAAACCATGGTTATCTACAACATAGCCTAAATATTTTAGTTGAGATCTAAAAAATTCACATTTGTCGAGATTAATTGACAAATTCGCCTTTTTCAATTTATCTAGTACACGCAAAAGTAACGTCACGTGACTATTAAAGTCATTAGATACGCAAACAATATCATCTAAATAGGCGAATACGTTATTACCCAAGTCAGAGAACAACAAGTCTACTAGTCTTTGTTGGGTTGCGGGTGCATTTGTCAAGCCAAAGGCAGTTCTTTTAAAACAAAACGTTCCCCTATTAGGAACATAAAAGGCTGTCTTCTCACGGTCTTCCGGGACAATAGGTATTTGCCAAAAAGCCTTTGACAAATCAATGCTAGACAAGTAACGCGCATCACGAAGATTGTCCAAGATTTCCGCTATGTATGGAAGATTATAGGCATCGCGCTTGGTGACAGAGTTAAGTTTGCGGCTGTCAAGACAAAATCTAGGTTGCCCGTTCTTTTTAGTTACGATGAGGACTGGGGAAGACCAAGCACTTTCACAGGGCTCGATAACGTCCAACGTTAGCATCTCATCAACCTGCTCTGCTAATATGCGCTGTTTCTCAGGTGAGAGTCTATAGTAACGTTGTCGCACAGGTTTGGAATCACCAGTATCTATTCGATGAGATATGAGGTGAGTAACACCAAGACCTTTACTCTCAGTTGAGATGTCCTCAAATTGTTTGATAACATTATTAGCTAATAGTTTTTGAGACTCATCTAGGTTTGAGTAACCCTGAAGAGAAGTCGGAGGTATACTATCTGACAACGGTTTGTTTGAATTATTTATATCATTATTTATTAATATACTATGTATATATTTAGGGCAAATTTTAAATTTAAGCCAAAAATCTATTCCCAAAATTATATTAGGTAAAATATTAGGAATCACAAATGCTTTTAAAACATGAAATTGGTTCTCAAAATTAACTGGTACATTAATATAACCTATACTTGTAAGAGTTTGACCACCAGCAGCTATAATTGAAATGCAATCATTTTGAATAAGTGTCAAACCTTCCTTCTCAAGAAGTTTGTACGCATCATTGCCTAGAATGGTAATGGCAGAACCGGAATCTAATAATCCTTTCATAGATATGCCGCAGACTTGAATAAAAGCATAAGGTCTATTGTCGTATTCTAAAGTTTTCTTGAGAATTGTATGAACTTTATAAGAATTAAAAAATAACTGAACTGTGTTAAGCCATTGTTGCCAATCGTCTTTATTAAATTTATCATTCATACAACTCTCACGTGCTAGTTTTTTGACACAGAGTTTTTATTTTTAAGGCAATTGGGACAATTAGGAGTCTTGACATCTTTATGTCCACAGACAAAACAGAATATAATATCTTTGCTTGCCGTACATTGTCTGAGGTTATGAGAGTCAGTACGACAACGTGGACAATAACGTGGCTTACGATTAGAAATGTCTAGTGCATGAATATAATTATTAGGAGTAGTATTAGGTTTGTTGTTATTGCCTATTTTATTATTATTATAGTATTTATTGTTAGAATAATTAGTATTAGGATAAGAATTGTACTTTTGAAAATTACCTTTATTATTATTATTAAAATTTTGTTTAGAATTAGAACTACCTTGATAAACAAACTCAGGTGCCAAGGTATGCACTGTAAGTCGTGGAGGTTCTTTAAAATGAGAAAGACGTTCCTGCACAGCTTCATAATTACGACAAAGATTTCGTAGCTCCTCGATTGACTTTAATTCCGAAGCAGAACATAAAATATTCGCATAACATGGACGAATGTTGTGGAGAATAATTTCCAGTTGATCTGACTCTGATAATCTTTTTGACAATCGTGAAAATAGTCCAGACATGATCGATAGGTAAATCACTATGTTTTCTGATTCCCCTTGTGTACGAGACCTGATCTCGGAAAGCAGTCTGTAGTCAAAATCAGACTGATCGAAGTCACGTTGCAGTAAGACAACAAGTTCATTCCATGTAGATACGTTATCTCTAACACTTCTAAACCAGTGAATAGCTTGGCCGGTAAATATCTCAGTAGCATTAGTTAATACTTTATCATGCGAAATGTCTTTGGCTTTACAGAATTCGTCAATACGTTGTATAAAAGCACGAACACACGATCTTCCATCAAATTTTATCTTTGAAAAATCAATACGACTATTGCCTTCGCACTTAACATTAATATTGAACGGCAAAGCGGAATTAGCAACTGGCGGTTGGTGCTCAATACCGGAAATAGCTAACGGGTCTAAAACACCATCCTCAAGCGAATTTAATTTTGTCATAGTACTTTTATATAGATCTACACAAGCATTATATTTCGGCTTCAAAACATCATTACAAGCAATGCGGCTAAGTCGATGATAAAGGTGATTCAATAAGTTTCTTGTACGTAACAAAATATTTTTATTGATCGCGCCATCTAAATTAACATTAGCCCTGTCGAGAACATCTGCAACACCTTTCAGGTCATCAACAGCGTCATAAGGACTAGTGAGAATGTCCTCTGAAGGGAAAAGAGGACCGCATTTTGCTATTTGTTTCCGTAGTTCGAGAACTGTGGAAGCGGGAGTTTCGCCTCTAATCGCCACTTCATACTCTAATTCCGACTTTTGCAGTGACATAAACTTCACCGGATAAGACATCGCAAAAAAAAAAAAAAACAATTTAAAAGAAAAAATTGAAGAAAAATAAATAAATATAAAGGTGAATGTTGAACAAGTAAACAACACTATAGTGTACTACTAAATTACGCTACGGTAATAACTACTCCGTCTGTTACAAAAACTACCATTACCAACGTTATGGTTGCAAAAAAAAGGACAGGAATAAAAGCGTATATTAAAGCATAAGAAGCATAGTTAAAAAAAATAATAATCAAGTTATGACTCAAACAAAAGAAAAAAAAATTATTGCAACTAAAGTGTACTTATTAATGTAAGCAACTGTACTGTAATTCTAAATAAATACTTAAATCTAATGCAAACGAAATAAAAAATAACAACAAAAAAGCAACTAAAATGTAACTACTAATAACTAGTTCACGTAACTAACTGTACGTTATATGAAGCATAAATAAACATGAAAAATAAAACCAAAAAAAAAAAAAAACGCATAAAATTAAAAAATAGTTTACGATTACTTTATCTATATAACATTTTTTTTATCGCTAATTAATATGGCTAACTGTACTTTACCAATATCAAGCATAAATATGAAAATAAAAACTAAAACCAAAAACACAAAAGCGCAAAACTAAAATTGCAACTACAATGTACTTAGATATAAATATATACAATAAGTTTATATGCAAGTAAAAATTTTAAACAAAAACACAAATAAAACGCGTACCTAGTATAATAAAACTTGCAACTATAATAACTATTTTCTTTTTTTACAACAGACAAGTATATCATCTACTTTCTTAGTAAGCATAAAAATACAACAAAACCAAAACAATTTAAAAAACAAAATAACTGAAGTGTACAATTCCGCAATAATAATATTAATAAAACATTTTTTTTTTTGTAGTGTATGTACTATAAAAATACCGATAATTTATAATAATAACAGTAACAAGATAGGCAATCCAAGAATGACTATTTAATAACAAATATCAATCCAACAAGTGTTACTAATTTAAGTTGTATTAGATTTTGTTTTTACTTTTTAATACTAAAGAAACCACAATAACTTGTGTTTTTTTTTATTTTTCAGATTAGCTACGGACTGATATTAAATTTTTTTTTTTGGTATTTATGATGAGTTATGATTGTACACTTTAGTTTCCGGCAACCAAAAAATAACGTTTCACAAAAATAAAAAAAAACACACAACACAAACATAAATAATAAAAATACTAGGACCAGGAAAGCGAAAGAAGCGCTTCAAATCACAGATGTAGACTAATAATCACGATTTCAATAATTCTTATTTCTGAATATCACTGATGTGACAACCTTAGTCACAGGTGTGATTTATTACGAGTGCCCTCCCCACTACTAATCAAGTCATACTTGTGGAAATGTTATCTTGTTTGTTTTATTTTTCAGTCTAGTAATCCGGGCAATAATCGGCACGGCTACATTCTGCATGAAACCGAACTCTTATTATTTAGTGTGTACTTTATCTATGTTGGCAGCTCTCGATCCGACTTTCAAAAATTGGATGGTTTAGGATCCGTGACCTCAAAGTCACCGCTGACTATTTAGTCAGCGGTTGATATTCGAAATCGCATTCGTAATTCAAAAATAGGTCTCCAGGAAAGCGAAAGAAAAAAAGAATAGATATATCCACTAGTAGGTAGCCTCGAAACCACGTCAAGGGGCGCCAGTGTTACGTTTTTAGGGGTTGTGGAAGTAAAAAGACAACCCTACAGTAAACAAAAATTTATTAGGCGTGGTTCGAACCGGCTACTATATTGAATCTACTAGTTCATCTTCTAGTAAAAGGTTTCACTTTCGAGATCCCAATAACTAGTACTCTCCTGGCTGAAATAGATGGGTGCACGGATCCTTGTAGTCGAGGGGTAGATGAATAGGCCCAATCAATCCTTCTTCTTTCTTTTTTTTGTTCTGTTTATAGGATTCGTTGTCTGTGGTCACGGACGTCAGCACATCGGACCAATACGTGGGTTTTCATTTTATTAAGTCGCTTCACTGTGAGCAAATATAATAGTTATAAAATCTAGATATTCACTAGAATAAAACTTGTGATTATTTTCGAGGAGCACGTATGATGACGCGTATTAAGGCGAACGTGCATCTCCCTTGGAACGAAGGATGAGCGTCTGGCCGCCGCCAACTGTCCCGGCGCAGGCCAGATTGCCAGCGGGTGAGCGGGGCGAGGAACTCCCAAACTGGTTCAGCAAGACCGCGCGCTCGCGCATTGCTTGTAATATGTTTTAATTTATTGTAAAGATTGATTTAAAAAATATATATATATTAAAAAAAACCATTTGGTAACGTTTTACGTTACACTGCTCTACTCACTGCCAATTAATCTTCACAAGTATTCGGACTATGTCGGTAACGCCTAGTTCTTATGCGAATTTTCTCATTTCTGAATCGATCACGCAGAAAAATTCTGGAGACGTATTTTTGAATCAGTAGACGTGAATTTGGAATTCGAATACGAATACAAATCGTGCGCGAAATTATTTTCTACTGCTTACAATTTTATAGATTTTTGAATCACTCAAATTCATGTTGTCATTAAAAACAAAATTTTAATTAGATTCCGTTTCACGCAGAAAAATTAAAAATTACAACAAGAAAATTAAAATATATGTACTCAAACAATATTTACTATTATTATGTATCTATTTACAAGCTTTACATTAACTAGAGTAAATTTATCACTGTGAACGTGACTTCAGCGTTGCATATTCTACTAGTAGAAATCAAAAACGAGTGGGTTAAACCACTCGTCGCACAACGCACGAAATGAAAGTTCAGAAATAGTGAATTCGGTAATTCTTATATGAATCTCACGATTTCGACTGCGAATTGGTTTTCTATTGTTTGAAAAATTCGTCTCCTGAGCATAATCCTCTTCGTTGCCCTTTGGCTGACTATAGCCTCCGGTCCCAGGGTTGAAAGCTTCACAAACTACGAATTAACTATATCTATTGGTGGCTTCGTCGGCAGGTGATCGAGGAGTTCAAGTACGCGGTGATACCAGCGATACCGGAGCTGGAGAAGGGCGTGATCCACGGCGACGTCAACGAGATGAACGTGCTGGTGGCCGTCAAACCTGGTTGCAGGTCGGAGGGCCTACTGTTACATAGGATATATATTTGACTATACAGATACGTTACCGTCGGTACATATGACATAGTTATATAGATTATAACACGATAGTGGTAAAAAGCCTTACGCTATTAAATAAGCTCCTTCAAATCCAAAGCCAAGGGTCTGGAATATCTTTTTCATGTTAATAAAATATACTCATTTTATTAATTCCTTTGTAAATAAAATCATATATGCAATTGTATGGAAGATGTTATCACTCGTCTTCAGTCTTGACAATTGTATAGGTAGATACATTTGTCAAACATGCATGGATAATCATAACAAAAACATGATAAGCTGATAACTCTGGCTTTTTAAACATATATTCAACTGCCATATTTATGTTGGTATCTCAGTTTTGGGACTTATCCGCCATTAATATTCTAGTTTAACCTTACTGACATGAACAACTTACAATACAAATCTCCACAAAAACAACAAAAGATATTAAAAAATTTCATTGGGTTCGTAATCCATTTCTCATAACGGATACTTCTGTATTTGGCTCAACTTTGAATGAAGAGGAAGAACTCATTTTGTTTTTCAATAATCGAGATTTAATTAATTTAAGATATTCATAAGAATCAATTAATTCATGTTGGATTAACATCAGATGCGATTATCCAATGATAGCCAAAAATGCTTTAAACATATTATTACAATTTTCCAGATCTTATTTGTGTGAATTCGGATTTTCAGCATTAGCCAACATTAAAACTAAAAAAGGATCAAGACTGTTAAATGTAGAAGGCATTATGAGAGTAGCATTGTCGTTTTTACGACCAAATATAAATGAAATTATGAAAAAACATCAAGCTCAAATTTCGCATTGAAAATATTTTTATTATTAGCTTGTAATTAATACCTTTTTTTTTTGATCCCCCTGAGGAAAATGCATTAAGTTGCATACCCCGGCTGTGGCGAGCCCGCGGTTATGTGGGGCTCTCTCCCCCAGAAGGTGGGAGGCCTACCCACTAAAAACCTCAGGGATGGCCTTCCTCAGGCATGTAGGGAGCCCCCGGGAACACCAAGCTACTTTCGGGAACCCCCAGCCTCCGCTCCCCCGCCGATACAGGGGAGCCCTCCTCGGGGGAGGCTACAATACCTCTCCCGATCTCCACTACCGACTACACCCCCCGGCCACGGAAGGGGCGTGGTCCCTCCCGGGTCGCCGTATCAGCGGGCGCGATTTCCTTGCGCCCGCCGGCGACCCGCGGCAGCGCCGCAGCTGTGCTACCAAGCCCGGCGCTGCCTCCTTCGAGCGGGATCGGCCATCTCCAATACAATTTGCACATTCATCATTTATTATCACAAAATAATTCCATATTACACTACTAAACTTCTTTGTAGACATTGTTTTAAAATCATGTACCAATACCAAACACAAGCGGTATCTATGCTGCCCAATGTCCTATTAACTCAAGATCGCGCGCACCGACACCGATTGTGTATGAAAGTTAAGATCCGTATCCGTATCCGTATATGAGGATCTTGACACAAAATATCCGTATTCAGATCTGTACCGCGGATCTAGATTTTTGACGACCCAGCACATTATTAATTATTTTATAGCTTATGTCGCCACCTATAGTTCCTATGTTACACCAAACCATACTTTAAATATAAAAGCAACAGCTTTAGTTAAGGAAATAAGCAAGATAGCGTTCCTTAGTTTAAGGTAAAGAGTGATGATAAGTAATGATAGAGGGCGCTGTATAAGATTTCTAGTCGGTATAAAATCAATACAGAAGTTTACTAATTTAAGTAATATTGATCGTATAGTTGTATTTTTGATTGTTATTCTATTTAAATCGTTTTTTAAACGTTACAATTTAGCAAATAGTATTCATATTTTTTTTTATAATAATGTTTGGTACTCTGCGGACTGCTTGGTCCGCACTCTTTTTTTTATGTTAGTATTCTCGGTTGGGAGGTGTCTTTTCTCCGTGTTGTGGGAACAGATGGTCCCGTCCCCCACGGTCATAGCCCCGTCTATATCTTTATTCTACTATAATATACTATTACAACCATTACTAACTACTTGCTAATATATTATGAAGAACAAATATTTTTTTTTACAGATGTTTTTGGTTAATCTTGTTTTCTCTGGAACCCTTACCCTATTGCTATTAGTTATTAGCTAATAGTATTTATATTTTAAAAACTCGAATGAAACGAAAATTGTTTCCGCCTTAAGTCATGTGGAGCACCGCGTGTCGGGCATCCTGGACTTCGGGGACATCCAGCATTCGTGCTACGTGTTCGAGCTGGCGGTGGCCATGACGTACGCCATCCTGGCGGCGGGCGAGCCGCGCGCGGCCGCGCCGCTGCTGGCCGGCTACTCCGTGTCGCGCCGCCTGCCCGCCCTCGAGTACCGCCTGCTCAAGGTAGCCTCGCTGTTATTGTACACTTTCTCGTTCGTACAATTTGAATTACACCAATTTATACAATTTAACGACCTCCACAGTTGAGTAGGTAGTACAGTGGTTTCAAGGCCTAGTCATAGTTATTAATTATATTTCTATCAAAAATATTTGTACATGTATAATATATGTATGTCGATCCGTTACACTTAAATTAAGATTTAAAATATTAATTGAAATAAGGTTAATGATGCGAATAAAAGCAGGTGTCTAACGATACCCGACCTTGACTCGGCCCAGCACACGCTGGCGGAGTGCCCCGCGTGGGCCGAGTCTTGGTCGCAGAGATCGGGCGAGATCTGTCTTCGCCGGCATTGATTGCGGCAATGCTGGCGGACGAGGGAAGTTGGAGGGCTGTGGCCTCCTTCTGTGAAGCAGTGATGCTCCAGAAGGAGGCCGCCGAGCGGGGTCGGGAGATGGCCGATCCCGCTCGAAGAAGGCGGCGCCGGGCTCGGTAGCACAGCCGCGTCGCTGCCGCGGGTCGCCGGCGGGCGCAAGGGAGTCGCGCCCGCGGATACGGTGACCCGGGATGGACCACGCCCCTTCCGTGGCGGGGGGGTGTCGTCGGTGGAGGAGAGGGAGGTAGTAGCCTCCCTCGAGGACGGCTCCCCTAGGCAGGGGAGCGGAGGCTGGGGGTTCCCTGAAGTCACTTCGCGTTCCCAGGGGCTCCGTACATGCCTGAAGAAGGCCATCCCTGAGGTTTTTATTGGGTAGGCCTCCCCCTTCTGGGGAGGAGATCCCCACATAACCGCCGGCTCGCCACAGCTGGGGTATGCAATTTAATGCATTTTCCTCAGGGGAACCAAAAAAAAAAGGTGTCTAACTATATTTTGGTTTCCCTCATCTCAGATGATTGACACGATACGACAAATTAATAAATGCGTGATATCTTTTCAGAGCCTAGTCTGCGCACGTCTGGTCCAAAGTTTGGTATTAGGAGCGTACACTGCTGAACAAGACCCCAGCAACACGTACGTGCTGTCCACCGAGCGCGCGCAGGGCTGGCAGCTGCTGCGTCAGATCCGCAAGGCGCGGCCCAGCGCCGAGGACATCGACCCCACCGACTGGAAGACCTTGGCTAACGAATACTTGACCAGGAGTTAGGCATTTCGACACATTGTTTATTAACAATAAATATATCTGGAAATCTATACAATAATTCATTTTATTTAATTTCTTACGTTAGTACACAATTAGCGTATGTAATACAGATAAATTAACATTTACGACAGACAAATTATACAAAATAAACTCAAATAATATCTTGATGATATTTAGTAATTATGAAAGTATTATAAGAAACAATAAATAATTGCTCCAACTAACGGCTGCAAAGCAATGAATCATAGATGTCAATGATATGTCCCTAGAAGAATAATTTGGCAATACTGCGCCGTAGTAATATTGCTGTTGATGATAACTACGCTCTAACTCTACAAGGCCGTCACAAACTACACTAGTCAAAATATATATATGTAAATAAAATTTGTATAATTTATTTACTGTTATTCATTACTTTACCGTTACACAATAATTCCTATAGCATGCCTCATACTTTGAGTAAAGTGTAGTTTGTGAAGTTAGGACATGTAGAGTTAGAAGCTTGATTCTATTTGAAATCCGTGGCTCTACTATGAGTGTGCCTACTAGTCTACTATAGTTTTCAATAGGTATTGGACGTATAGTAAACTACAGAACTCATATCAGTTTATATGAAATATAAAAGCAGTATTTTTCTCTTACTTTTTCTCTTACTCTTACTAGAAAAGACAGTGCGCACTTGACACGATGATTAAATAGAAGACAAGAAGATTATATAACGTCTTGTAAATCAAGACGTTATTTAATCTTAAGCGGTATACGCGATTGGCGATGTGAGACGTTACGACTTACCCCTACAATCCTAAATAACAATGTTCATAGAAGTCAGATTTGAGATTTGACCGAATAGGGTACTACGCACTATGAAAAATAAAATCTAAATTTATGTTTTTATAGTTCATTTATGAAAAAACAACGAAAAATATTAATTTCTATTCATAAAACTGCAAAATAAATTAAATATTTCAATTTGAAAATACAAGTTTTTTTATCTGTGCTTCGAATGTCAAAAACGCTGTACGCCATGTTTGCATTCGCTGTGACGTCACTGGACTTGTAAATAAACAACCTCGGTTTTTGTTGTACATGTCTACTGTGTAATTTATTAGATTAACGAAGTTTCTCAGTTATTATACGAAATATTTATTTCGAAATATTTCGTTATTTATTTCGAAAATATGTTTATTTCTTTCAGCGAAGCGTAATGTTTACAATGCCCGTGACGTCACAGACATGGCGGCCTGAGAATTGGCGTTTTCGCGCCCAAATTTGAATTGTAAAATTAAAACACGTTTTTATGAAATAATTGGAATAAAAAAAATGTATTTATATTTTTTTGTGGTATTTTATCAATAACAGATTAAATTAAAACACTTTTTGAATTAGACTGTAATACCCTATTGTGCTGCCATCTATTCGGCAAGCAATGAACTTAATCAAATTATACGATTACAGAATAGCTTCTTGCCTACACTGTGCTTCTTTATAGGGGTTGCAGATATGTTGCGATTCCTACAGGATTCATTTCACTATAGTATAATGTAATGTGTTAGAAATTATTGCGATATCCATAAGTACCTAATTATTTTTACTATAAGCAATGTTTAAAACGTATTAAGTTATAATATGATTATAAGTAATTTAATATAAATTGTGTTACTTAATTCTATAATTGTCTGTTTACGGAAGATCAGCGTCAGGGGTCTGTGACTCCCCAACATCATGCTGAGAAGATTTTTTTTCGATGCACATTTTTATGTTTAATTATGTGTTTTCTTTTTGTATATGCTACTGTTAAAACATGTTTTTCTTACTTTCTAATTATCTGTAATGTAACGAGTATAATATATTAATAATCTTGTAAACATTATTTATTATATATTAATCTACATGGTGAACATTCTATCAAATATATGGTTTACATATACTTCTCTTTCTCGTGGGGGTAGGCAGAGATCAAAGTTTTTAGATATAAATAATTTGCCATGTAATGTAACAATATACCTATTTAAATTTTAACAATATATATAGTAAAGAAAACCCAATTATGTTTAGTTAATCACAAATATTTAAAATACTAATTATAAACTACGGAATCACAATAGTATTCATTGGGTTGCGATGTAAAATAGTATTAAAATCAATTTAGAACAAGGATTGGATTGTAGTCAACAGTTCCGGTGTTTCTCATTACATTGTAGAACTGCGTTACCAACTGTTTTTTTTATATATTACGGAGTCCATAAATAGCTATAACAGGAAGGGATATATTTTTTGTTTTTTAGTGCTAGTTGTTAAAGTTAACAAATCTAAAATGCATTTTATTTTATTTATAAAGTGTGTTCAGGAAAAGTTTTGTTTTCGCGCTCAATTGGCGTCGACTACCTTAGTTCTTAGCAGGCAGACACAGAACCAGAACAGGTAAAGTCGAATATAGAGAAAATGAATTGTTGTTTTCTTTTCCACCTGATTCTTCTTCTTGTACCAACTGTAACGTACGTCTGGTTGTTTATCAATAATAACTATAAAAAGAATTGAGCAGCTTTAATGCAAGAAAGAAACAAATGTTTTGATGCACTCGTCCCAACTTATATAAGTATAACATACTTAAGATGGAACAAAGATTAATAAAATAAATAAAAGATGAACTTTTTACGATTAAATTAATGTGTTGATTTACGGCATTGCTAGACCATAAATATAATTGGCCTGGCTGTCTGTGCTCCCGCGCCGCTCGCTTCGATTGTTCATTCATAGCTCTATCATCAATCTTCAAGGCTCGTAATGTTTTACGATATTCGCACAGGGTTGCTGCAAGTCGATTGTGTGAAGACTGGTGTACAGTCGCACGATACCACAGAGGAGCTTTAGCGTTCATTAAATAAGATTCTTTTCCTTATTTAAACAAATAGTTTTTCCCTCTGGAGAGGAGAGGCTGAGAATCCTCATGGATGCTACAACAACAAGTTGCACGGTGATTATGTATGAATGAATAAATGAAATTGATTTATTGACATAAACACAAATACACACACACACAAAATACACAGAGGTTGAACAATTATATAGTGGTGAATCTATATGCGGTGTTCAATAAACTACTAGTTCGACATAATGCTCCAGCTAGTCCCAGCGATGTTTTGGGCTCCAGACCGATCGACGCCGCTCGAACGGAGTGACCTACCGACTAAACTCCGCCGGGATATAAAGGCTCTCCCGCTTGGATGGAAAGATATTTGTAAAAGTAACAGCTAACATGGCAACATCATATTTACAGTCAAAAACAAGTAAGTAATGCCAGTGGTAAAAATAGATCGCTCAAAATAGGTAAAACAGTAGTACAGATAGTCACAACACTATTACTAGAGGCAAACACGTTATAATGATGAAGCCTTAGTTAATCACGCTGGTCAAGGGCGGATTGGTCGACTTCCGATGCTCCTTTGAATTTCTTCGCAGGAGTATGCAGGATGCGAGGACCTCTCCCTCCAGAACGTGGTGTGTGCCATGCTGGAGGGAGAGAACACGTGGGCGGTGGTGAACTCCTTCTGCGTCGACGTCATGACGCAGAAGGAGGCGACGGAGCGCATCAGGAAGACGACCCTGGCGCACAGGCATGCCGCCGTAAGCGTACGGGGCGAAGGAGGCGCGCATTTGTGCGCCTCATTCCTCCTGTCGGCGACCAGCAGGACCCCGGGAAGGCCAGTCCCTGCTACACAAAGGTTGCCGTTAGTCGACGATCCCCCGGATGCCCCAGGGGATCGACGGTCTCCCCCCCCTCTTTAGCGGGGCGGCGAGAGGGGCCCGCACAATGCGGGCCGACGCCGACGAGGTCGTGGAAGTATTCTCACAAGTTCCCATGACCTTGTCACGCTGTGATGCAGCTCCCCTTGGCATGTCCCCCCCCCCTCATCTGATGGGGGGGAGGACCCGCTGACAATCGAAGCTCTCGCGGCAAGGCATCAGTGAGGGGAATTGTTATGAGTACGCAGGATGGCTTACGATATTTTTCACAAGAACAGCTAAATGCACATATGAAATTCAAATAAACTGATATTTATTTATTTATATGGAGAGGATCGTCTATTTGGTCCAAGTATGGTCCTGTACCAAATTGCTCAGTTATATTTGCCTTATGAATTTCTTTCATCAGTCATCTTCATGAATTCTGTCACTACAACCTCTTTCACACCGCATATTTTGCTTATCACACTTTCGTAATTTATATCCTCCTCCTATCCTCTCATCGTCACTCTATTCCTCTCAAAGCTCTTATTTCCAATCTGCAATAATTCTATTTTTATTTCTGGAAAATACAGTTACGCATTTATGCATTCAAAATGCAGTTATGCGCTATAGGGTTATGTCGGGGTGGCACCGACGGATTGTGGCGGCCTGGCGTGCGCAGCTTGAATTACGGATCTGCGTGCGCCAGCGGGTCGTCGGTGCCGTACTCCCGCACCTCGAAGCTTGGCTCCACGGGAAGGAGGAGGTCACCTACCGATTGACTCAGATACTCACCGGGCACGGCTGCGTCGGTGAGTATCTGTGTCGAATAGGACGGGAGGGATCGACACATTGCCACCACTGCGCATCTGACCTCGACTCGGCCCAGCACACGCTGGCGGAGTGCCCCGCGTGGGCCTACGAGCGCCGAGTCTTGATCGCAGAGATCGGGCGAAATATGTCTCCGCCGGCATTGATTGCGGCAATGCTGGCGGACGAGGGAGGTTGGAGGGCTGTGGCTTCCTTCTGTGAAGCAGTGATGCTCCAGAAGGAGGCTGCCGAGCGGGGTCGGGAGATGGCCGATCCCGCTCGAAGGAGGCGGTGCCGGGCTCGGTAGCACAGCTGCGGCGCCGCCGCGGGGGAGCGGAGGCTGGGGGTTCCCGGAAGTAGCTTGATGTTCCCGGGGGCTCCCTACATGCCTGAGGAAGGCCATCCCTGAGGTTTTTAGTGGGTAGACCTCCCCCTTCTGGGGAGGAGAGCCCCGCATAACCGCCGGCTCGCCACAGCCGGGGTATGCAATTTAATGCATTTTCCTCAGGGAAAAAAATTAAAAATAAAAGGGTTATGTCGGGGTATCTGCAGACTAGCCGGCCCGCGGCATACCGACTAAAAGCCACACAATTTCTTCACTTAAGACTTGGCGCGAGCGCATTCGAACTTCAAGGAGAGCTGAGTCGCTGCCGCATACGGCCATGGGAACCCTTACGGACACTTCCACGATCTCGCCGGCGTAACGTCGAAAGGATTGCCAACACGGAGCCGTTGGGAAGTGGTCGCTGTATTGATTCACCCCTTCCTAAGGAAGAAGGGGGACCTTCGTCCCTTCGACGTGTGAAGCAGTTCACGTTGAACCTGGCCATCTATCGCCTCCCATCGTAAGGCCTCGGCCAAATTATTAGCTGTCAAAAGACGTTGCCCAGGGAGCACCACTAGAAGGTTATCTAACATCGTACCCGTCACTGCATTGATCCTGTTCTTATCCTTCTTTTGTCACACCCAGCGTTTATATAAATAACTGTAGGGACCAGCATGCCTCCGTCGACCTTAAAAATATTAATTTGGATAAAAATTTGGACATTTTACTCTTTTTTTTTTATATATAATCGAGCAGAAAGGTAGGTTAAGATTTCTCTGAATATTTTAATAGCACCCTTGTAACAACCTTGATCAAACTGTTACAATTTATAAAGAAACTTAATGTAACGGGCCGTTATTAACAACCACGCGACAACCCTTCCACAAACTAACATTTATCGACAATCTTAACGCCGTGTTGTGCCAAACATACGAATGCTCTCATTTCAGACCGAGATACCGAGGTTCACCTGGGAACCAAACCCAGACCATTATAGCGGTAAAGCACTGCACTTCATAAATTATACGGAACACGTGAGAAAGTGCGAAGAAACTGTATATGCATTTTATCAGTTATTATATACTGTAGCATTAAAGTTATAGGGTTGTACCCTGGTACCATAGGCAAGAGAGTAACTTATACACGTTGTTAAGATAACCTTTAATAAAGCAACAGTGTAGATATATATATATATATCTTACACTCACACCAATTAGCCTAGCCCAAAGTAAGCACTATATTTTTGTGTTTTAAGAGCTAGGCTAACGAATAGACATATGTACATATATAATATATATATGTATATAGATCTTTTTATAGAACTATATGCGTCATGACTAAGGCATAAATACTCGCATTCATCGCACAAGCATCTGCCATCATCGGAATCAACCCGGGATCTCAGAGATCGAAACGTTGAAACTGTACTAACTACTCGCATGAGGAACTAGTCTAAGTTAACATATGTTGCTTCGATAGATCGACTTTAATCTTTAAAGTACGTATCAATTAATTCTTCGTGGGAACTCAATATAAGCCATGTTGTTATTAACAATAATCTACATTATAATCTATATTTGACAGAATGATTAACCACCTCGCACGCTGTAGATGAACAGCTATTAAATAATTTCTCGCAGTTTTGACACCATGATTGATTTCAGACAAAACTCTATTAGTCGCGCATGGATGGACAGACAGTTATTTCGTTGGTTGATTAAATACTCTATCAATATTGCAAAGTATGTATTTAACATTTAAACAAATAATACGACAGTATTAGGTTGTAACATACAGTTGACGCAATAAATTTAAAAGGAAAATTCTTTCAAATTTAGAACAACTAGGGATGTTCGTGATATTTCCAAAATGAGTCACCATTATTATGCTTATGTTCGAAATTCGAATTTCAAATTTGTTATTCGAATCAGCCTGAACATGCGATTCGGACTACAGATAACTAAAGATTCGTTTATTCTCTGTTTGTTTTATAGCTATAGCTACAGAATTATTGGACGCAAAAGGTAATTTAGCTTGTGCTTAGTCAGCTAATTCTCAGTTATTTCATTATCTAGTCGTCTTAAGTATGGTTACTTACATTATTTTAAGTGAATACTTATAAAACTATATCACATGAGTATACAAATAAGATAAACCAAAAACGAAATGGAATAAAATGAACACTCTTTTGTACAATGTGTTGAATTGGCATTTTTTTGGTGCATAGAGTAAATCTGAGAACGTTTACTCGTATTTATTTTAATCTTTATTGCACAATATACATATAAATAGAGTGCAACAGGTGAACTTAATGCAACAAGGTATTCTCTATCAGTCAACCGAGTGGCTAGTTACAAAGAACTATGTTTGGCGCTGACAAAGATCAAAACTATTACAAACTTACTATCTAATACATACATAAATGCATACATAGACTTATGTATATAATCTAGAATACAAATATTTAAACAGCATCTAATTGAGAATAAGGTGTTTAAGTAAATGATTTTAGATAGTGCTCACGAATCATTCTCTTAAATATGCATGCATGCAAACATTGGGTAATTTTTGTCATGCAAACGTATGTTTCTACTAGTATATCTATTATTAGTCAGATAAAACCGCAAGCGTACCATAAGCGTAAGCTACCTATTAAAAAATGATGAAATCCCGCCAACTTTGTTGATTAGAAAGGTAGAATTCGCTTTGAACAATTATATTGGCAATAAAATCGAAAACTCGCATTCCTCGCCTGACAATTAGGTTCCGGTGGGCGTCGAGAGTTTCGCAAGATCGTAAATAAACAGAGTAACCAGTTTGCTTGAGCCATGTTCAAGTGGAGAAATTGTACGCACGATGCGCACACGGAAGCTATCTGTCTGCCCGATGGATATAGAATATACGTTGAAGTTCTACAATTCAATTATGATTTTGTCAGTTAAGAACGTAGAAAGTAATTCGCGATAGTTCCCGAATTTCTCCCTACTAATATTTTAAACGGGAAAGTTTGTATGGATGGATGATTGTTACTCTTTCACGCAAAAACTATTGAATGGATTTCACTGAAACTTTCCAATAATATAGCTTTTACATTAGAAAAACACATTGAATACAATTCACACTCATATTTCTGCTGAACGCCATTGTGAGCTTGCTCGGTACATATCACATATCCGCTACCATTGCGACATACATAATGATCTCCGTTCAGTGGTATCTATTGAAACTGAGCGGAGACGAGATATGTGAATAACTAAACTCGATAGGTTGTTGAAAACTAGTGACCGACCAATTCGGAGGATGGATTCGGTTTCAGCTTCGGCCTAAAATTCTAGTTTCTAGGTTTGAGATTATGTTTGGCAATTGTGTGATTTGTTAAGTATTTTCATGTCATAATATTTTTTTTACGAAAAATATATTTGTCACGTACTTTAATGATAACACTACTTAACTGTATATAAATATATACTTTTTCTTATATGTTAATAAATGTTAACAAAACACTAAATTATCGTAATTTCAAACGTTTCAATAAGTTTCGACTTCGACCAAAACAGAGAGTAAGACCGAAAGTTCGGTTTCGGTTTAGATTGAAAAAATCAGTTTCGGTCGGACACATATAAACACATCGCAGCTCGTCTCTTTGGTAGAGTTAAGCCCACTTTGGATATGAGTAGATATTCCGCAAACAACCTGTAGCGGCACCTTTGATCCGAATACGGTAGCTTAGCTAAATTATATCTTTATTCAGCTATGACGGGAGTGACGTGACGCGCCTGCTTGAGCCGATTATGTTATTTGAGGTCCGTCCAAATGACACGTCCCATTCAGCCGTCGAAGAAAGCTGACACGTGAATAGTTAGAATGTTAAGTTACACATATTTCGATCGGACTGGTTCTAAATTCGATTATGTTAAGAACTCTAATTGTTATTAAGTGAAACAGTTTCTCGTTACTTGTAGTAGGATTTAACTTTATGTATCCAGTGTACTTTATCCAGTGGTGACAAGCTTAGTACATACTAGCTGGTACCCGCGACTTTGTCTGCACAGATGATAGATATTTCCTACTTACTTGACTTTTATCGTCATATTTTGAAAAATTCACACAATCCCTACTAATATTATAAATGAGAAAGTTTGTAAGTATCTATGTATGTTTGTTACTATTTCACGTGAAAACTACTAAATGGATTTTTAATAAAACTTTACAAGAAAAATATATAGAATATATAGGTATATGTATATATATATATATATATACAAACATTCGCGTTCATAATATTAGTAGGATACATGTGTCATTTCAATATATGAATGTCGAACTCAAACAAGGGAATAAATTACCTAATAGAAAACCTAATGCGAAACCAAATACTTTACCGGGCTTAGCGAAAAGCATGGAACTTTTACTGGAGCACCGTGCCTGCAGTAGATGAAAGCTAAAGGGAATAGGACACCAAAAAGATAGACAGACACTGCAGTTCATCAATATGAACTTCAATAAGTTTGTAGGCTCGATGTCCAAGTTGGCGATGACTACATGGATTGATAAGAGAGAAAACCACAAAATATCTAAATAGGTCGAAGTTGCTGCTTTAAAGGGCCACCATCTCCTATAAGGAACTAGTGAGAAAAACCAGTGTTGTTCCAATGTTTTGCAAACAGTAATAAAATTACAATAAACAATAATAAAATTTGTTAAATTATTAAAAAGATTATTATATCTAATACATTACTCTTTTAATTAATATTTCAGTGACAAGCTTTAACAAATGTATTTTTCTTTTTCTTTTTTTGTATTTCATTTGTGACTGTTGTGTACTTGTTTCCATTTTTCTGTATGTTGTTTTATTAATTAATCCAATAATTTGTTTTTAAAACTGCCAACTAATTTTAATATCTAAGAATAATTTGAATCAATTAAATGTAAAATGAATGATGAAATATATTTTTATTATTGATGATTTTATAATTAATTATGAATATCAAATTATGTAAATTGCTACATACTAACTGAGTTCAAGTGTTCCATGTTTTTAAGATGTATATAACACCAAACATATCATACGTATATGCAATAAATAAACAAATTATTTTTTTTTTTCATATCAGTAGAATCATAGTGTTAGTAACTCATGTCAATTTTTCAAGTGTAGACAACCTTTTTTGTATTCCACCTGCACCTGCATACCAATTGTCAAAAAAAAAATCCACATCTGCTCTAAAATTGCTAGTCTCTTTTCCAATTTCTTATTTTTTTTCTTTCATACTAGTAGAATCAGTGTTAATAACATATTTACTTAAATTAATATATTTAACAAATTAAATATTGACTTAGAGACTGTCGTAGTATTCGCGCCCATAAAAAGAATACACAGAAAATGAGGTAACAATTTTATCATACTGATGACAGATGCAAAACATAGATTTTTTTTATAGTACTATATACCTAACAAAAAATAAAAATACCATATCAATTTAAAAATATTTGAATATTTGTGCTTTGACACAATTACAATTGTGTGTTAAATTTTCTTTTTACGTGAATACCGTTTTATTTTCTTAAGTGACCATGAATAATCCTATGGTACAGGCAGATTAGCCAGCGATGGCCTTCGATTCGACCTTTAGGGTAAAATTAAGTAGCTATTAACCAATCTGTGGAACCCTAGTCACCGAAAGCCGCAGGCGATGCATATATCACGCGGTAATGGCTAAGCAGAGGTGATCTGCACATTTACGCCGCGCGACCTTAAGTTTAGACCTCAAATCAATTTGCTTGCTATGTTACAGCCTTGGTGTTTTTTACTGCATTCTAGCAAAATTATTAGATACTAGCTGGTGCCCACGACTTCGTTAACGTAGGATTAAAATTCCCAGTAGCTTATATTAGCTTGGCGTGTATATTTATAAAATGTTGTCTGTGTTATTCTGATATATAAGCTATATTATTGTATAATCTATATCATTAAAATCCATTTAGTAATTTTTACGCGAAAGAGTAAAATTACGCGTTTATAATATTAATAAATTAATAATAGCGACGTATATTTCTTTTTTTTACGCAATGTCAAAAATTATAAGGTTCACAAGTCCACAGAGAGCTTGTACTGGAAAGGACAAGTAAGGAAACCAGCAACGGCTCATTTTCTGTCTCTTTCTGTATAGCCACACTGACGGCAATTGGAAACAACCCCTAGTTAATATTTAAGTCTTACTCAATTACATGATTAGATAAATGTTTGATCATTTTATATGTTTTCTTTATAACATCCAGTCATCGTAAAATAAACACAAAATCATTTGTTAACTTTGTAAGTTTATTACACGACATCAAACTTAAGTTTCTGCCATTATTTTACGAATTTTTATGAAGTCATAGACATTATAATAACCTTTTTTGTTCTATATTTTTTGGCATGTACTTTAAATTTATCAAATAACATCTGCACCGCGTTCACTCCTGAGGAACAGTTGCTTTCACTATAAGCCACGAGGATTAGGACCAAGGTGTAGACTGAGTTTGGGCAGTAGATCACATTGTTCGAGCCGCCTCGATCGGTCTGGGATCCGAATTTGGATACCAGTAACAGTTTGTGGAATTTTATGTTTTGGGCTGTTCATATTTTGGTTAGTTGTTGCTTTGTCTAGTTGAGATTGTTCAGCTGATCCGGTAAGGATACAACGATCTGACACATTCCATTTAAAACGTTACATTTATATATAAATAACATTTTCAATATTATATAAATATTGAAAATGTTATTTATCATGAAAAACCAATAAATATTCTGTAATAGTTTTTACGATTCTCAGCCTTAAATATGTCACATACAAATCAAGAATAACTGTAAACATTTTATTTCGACTCTTAGACAAAGAAACGGGATATTTCAGAAAGATAGTAAACCAGTTTCGAATCAAAATTTCAAAATACTAACAAAAATTATTTAAAATAATTAATTGAGAATAACTCTACAACTGCTCTGAAATGGGTAGAGTCTATTTTTTCTAATATTATTCTCTTTTAATGTCAATAGAGTCATATACGCACGTAAAGCTGGATCTAAGTCTCCGTAAGCTCAGAGACTGATGTACCAAAGGTTGCTCTAACAGTCTCGCTTACAATCTGCCGACGCGCGCAGGCTTTTACCAGCCAAGCGCACGCGCGTGTTTATAGTGTTGGTATCAAATCATTGCCATTAATTAGTGTAGTCATAGAATTGAGTCAGTGATGGAATGGAGCAATTGTGCGTCTGAAAATAAAGTAAATAGTCGGGAAAATTATAGCCGTAAAGAAAAGTCAGATTCATTAATGTGATTTTAAAATGTAGAGTTGGAAAAAATAACTAAAAACATAGAGCTACATATCAAAACGCTGACATTTTTTAATTTCATTTGTGTTTTTAACAATCAATGTGATTGTAATTGGACAGGTGTGTATTGAATTTTATGAGAAGATCCTTCGAAATTGATACGTAGATTTTCTTACATTCCTAGATTAAAATCTAATAATTTGCATAAAATGTAAAAAATTGGGAATATGCAAGTACAAATAGTATTCGCATATTTTCAATTAAATAATCTTATTCAAACAAAATTATAATAAAACTGATTTGACCAATATTTTCCTTTTAACGATATTAACGGCAGGTTTTTGGACATTTTATGAAAAGTCTAAATACATTGCGAATTAGTCACAATTAATTTATAAATAAAGCTGCAATAACTACTTTTAGATAAAGGACAACAACCCACAGAGACTAATAAATTCACATGTATTATATAATAAATAATTATACGTAATTAAATACAAATAAATGATATATATTACTTAATACTAGTGTTAACTTTTAATAATAGGGTCAAAGAAAAGTTTACTTGTAAGATTTTGTATGTTGTCGCACTTAGAATACGGCATAATAATAGACAACCAATATAAAAATTCTAAGGACTGAATTTACAAATGAACGATAAAATACTACCCCAACAATAAATTTATATTAAAAGTAAAGATAAAAAAGAAACCTTAAATAAAGTATATATGCATTTTGGGTAATATCGGACATAGAAAATTACAGAAAACGAACGGGGAAGTATTATTATTTCACATCATATAGTTTTTCCTTAATTTATATATTTATAGAGCTTTAATTAAATTAATATGACCTTATGTCGTTAATTTATCCATTGCTCTATAAGAATTGTGAAATGGATTTGTTAAAGTGTTGCAAATAAAAAAAAAACGCGAGCTTCGTTTACAAGCTGCAATTTCAGATTGGGGCGATGCTATTAGGGTTAAGTTCAAAACCTATATATCTGAGGCGCGTCATTTTAACTTTAAGCCTACTTTCTAAAGCCTTGCCCTTAACAAACCACTTAACATGGTTGGAATTGATCTTACATCGAATCCAAGCTTCAGACATCCTATCGAGATGAAAACCGCTTCGACTGCTGAAAAAGCTTAGTATCCTATCCAAGGTTAGGTGGTATTTCCTGCTATAGTAGCTTTGGATACTGTATAAAATCTGGTTATATTTCTCATGAACTATTTGACTTCATTCAACTGCTTGGCTTCTCTTCTCCACATAAAAAGACCTTTATGTTGTGGAAGTTCCACGTCTCTGCGTGTAGTATTGCTTCCCCTTTCGTAATATAAGTTGCGAAAAAAAAATATTCTCTGCCGCCCTCTACGCTTATTATAACTTAAATAGTTTCAAGTCAAGAGTGGGGCTTCTATTGAATAGAAAGGCTTCACGTTAAACTTTATCCGCGGTTTAGGTTATGTGTCATTTAAACTTAAAAAAGAGAAAAGGGCAGTAATTTAATTTTATCAAATCCCTCTTTAATTACAAACTTTTGATACAATTTATGTTTAGTCATAGCTTATTTCGACATAGTGATATAAACAATTCAATATAATATATATTCAGCCAAGGCTTATGTCGATAAAATGTTGTTTCGACAAAGTAGATAGGAAGACCAAACAAATTAAGGGTGTGCGAGTAAAAAAAATTAAATAAAACATAGAATAATCTTAACGGATTATAAAGGGATAATAAGGTCTGATGTTCAGGATAAGTTTTGGTATTATTAATCCGATGTAATTTTAAGCTCGGCGAAGGACATAAGACGGGTATTTTGGTAATGGCAATAAGTTTTTTGCCAATAACACGGGTGAAAGTGCGAGCAAAAGTCTAGTAAAATATACGAATAACATCAATGGATGTGACTCGACGGAGTAAATTGTGTAAGAAAATAAAAAAAAGATTCAAATTTTTTAGGACAACAACTAACATTAGCGGAGCGATGAGACCAATACGTATAATTAGAATTCAGGTTTATCACCAAAATCACATTTTTGCATAACCGGTCGATGGGTATTTATATAATTTAATACCATAAAGAGAATGGCAAGTTATGATAAGACCAAGTTTTGTAAAAAACACGTGTGGAATATGGAAAGGAATTAATATTTAATTTTACGCACCTTTAGAATTGAAGTGGCCTAATCCAAAATTCTTGTTTTTTTTGGTAAACGCTACAAATGTGATTGAAGAGTTGGTCATTTTTTTGTTTTTCTATTATAATTCTTTAAGTTGTACGTTAATTGTCATATTTTTTATTGTTAATGGTAGTATATGACTTGTTTTCATGATTGTATACTAAACTAGTCTGTATAACTAATTAGAACAAGAATTTTGGATTAGGTCACTTCAATTCTAAAGGTGCGATTACATATATTAAACATGTGCATAAACGTATTACAAACATAAAAGCAAAATTAGCTTTGTCTTGTTGTTTTTTGAGAAAATCAAAACTTTTATTTAGTAATCAAATTCATGGTCAACAAAATATAGAAAAAATTGCGAACAATGTTTTATTCATTTTCAACCATTAATAGTGAATGAATAGAACTATTAAATGATTAAGACTAAAAAGTAGAAAATAAATATTTTATAGTATATAACATTTTCAGTTTTTATCCTTGAAAAAATTATTGCGATTTTATATTATATTTGGAACTTAAGACTTATATAGCTTTTTGATGGGTGCTTACTGGGTCTGGAAAAGTATTAGCTTATTTATTAGTATTAGCTTTCAAATAAAAATAGAAATATTAAAAATATTGTCAAAACGAGACCCTAATGCTTTTTAAATAGGTTAAAAAGTACATTAAATATACTCTTATAACGAGGGACTCGGTGACTGTAGTTCACTAATTCAGTGTACTTCAGTGACTGAGATATAAACAAATAGATCAAGCAAGCTTCCAGCTCGTAGGAGAAGGTGAAATTAAATAAATAACACTATTTGCTATGGATCATCTTCATTACGAAAATGCTGAATTGTAAGTAGTAGCGCCATTTTGACGGCATTTCAGTTTTTCCACTTTGGGACAAGTATAATAAGTTAATAAAGAAAATAAAATTTATACTTAGAAAAATATAATCTTTTTGAACTAACTTGACTATTTATAAATTGATGTAAAGTATAATTGCCACTTGGAGACTCAAATTACCCGCTGGAACCATTAAGGTCAGGTTAGAAGCAGTTACCTTTGTTGTGTTAGAATAACAGCTCGCCTTGCGGATGGACCCGGCAATCTTTATATAAAGTTTCCCACAGTTACATAATTTTGTTCATAAAGATGGACTCATTTTTATTAGTAATTTCTTCCAGGCAACTTGTTAGTGTTTATGGAATGCTACTTGTAGTGAGAAACCTCAAAGCACGTTACTTGTATAGCGTTGTTATAACACTACATTAAACATTGTTAAACTAATATATTTTTCGACAAATATATTTAGATACTATACAATAGATAGATACATAAGAAACAAATATTACATATATACAAACACTACTAATATAATATAAAAATACAATAAATAAATACTTAAAATGTCGATAAGAAAGTGACACTTATAGTGGGTTGCCAACTAGCGGCTGCTTCATCCTACGTATAAATTTATGAACAGAAGGACGCTATTGAACTGCAGAGGGTAGATGGTCCCACATTTGGGCTGCACGAAAGGTAAATGACTTGAGCAGAGTTAGTGTTACACTTAACGAGTTCATGTGTATCTATATAGCATGGGTTTTACAAATCATTGCTTTAAGTACACTAAACATACCCTAAATAGTATAACTATAAACCACACATCCTTATTTTTCACTC
Organism: Scirpophaga incertulas; assembly: GCA_036419045.1. NCBI lineage: Eukaryota > Metazoa > Arthropoda > Insecta > Lepidoptera > Crambidae > Scirpophaga > Scirpophaga incertulas. The sequence goes on along the minus strand of CM071631.1, from coordinate 24,139,573 downwards.
ACCAGTAGTCACGCGCTAAATTGCTCGAAAGAGAGCAACGTTATTAAAAATATAGTTAAAGGTAATCTCTCAATAATCTTTTTCAGATTCATAACATTAAAATTAGCCCTGAAAATAAATTGCGGATACTTTTCTTTGAGGGAAGTTTTAGGTTATAAAATGTGATATTAGCCTAATATGTAGTAGTGTATTATGTTTCATATATGCATTAGGACTTAGTATAAATTATATATATATATATAAGTTTCTTCTGTGTATCTTTTGTACTTCTACCTCTTTATATCTTTGTATCACCTGAAGGTTGGCTGGTAGAAAATGGCTAAGGCATTAAGTCCGCCATTATACTCCATTGTACATGAAGTTTAAATAAATAAAATAAATTTAAATTACTTTTTATATAACACAGTTTGAATAGGATAATATCTGTCAGTAGAATTAACATGAGCATTTGACAACGATTCGCAATAATAATCTGTGATACAATGTACGTATGTCTGCGTTTACATTAGACCATAGCAAGTTGAAATTAATCCTCGTGGGAAATTGGTGAGTATAACTCTAGTGTAAGAAATATCATAACTAAATAAATAATTAAACTTGGTAAAACAGATCAATATAATCTAAGTATGGATGAAAGTAAGAAAAGCGTATTTTGTTACTGACAAATCAGTTTCTGCATGTTTTTCATAAAAACGGAGCTTAGAAATGTAATAGAATTAGAATTGAGCGTTATAACTATTTCTCAAATTATGTTCCACATAACGATACATAACTGAAAGACTTGCGACATTAAAACAACAGCTTCGATGAAATATTTGATTATTAGTCTGTGCAATAATCCCTACTAATACAATAAATAATCCCTACTAATACAATAAACGAGAAAGTTTCTATGGATCGATGTTTGTTACTCTTTCACGTAACAACTACTGCTTATAGATACAATTTTTTAACATTTTTTCAATTCAATTAATTAACATACACCGTACACCGTACATCGTACGGTAAAAAGCTACTCGAAACACAAATCCTTCGCAGACGAAGTTGCAGGCACCAGCTAGTAAAATATAAAACGTTACTTGATTGACATATCCTCCTTGCGAAAAATGTTAATTTGCTAACGAGATGTTCGCTAAAGGCGGGACAAAATGATACGCAAAAAATTAATTATCTAATTACTAATCGCTAAGTGACCATGTCCGGTAATACGTAAACTTTAATACGTAAGGTATACTTTCACTTAATTTTTTTTATCATACTGTTAAATGATTTTAAACGAGTTCCTTATAAATGATGGTAAGCAAAACGTAAGCAAATTAAGTCTTGTTATCGTTTATTGTAAACTGTCAAACAAAAATCGGAACAAAAACCGCTATTACGTTCGACATAACACCTGTCTCGAGGTCAATAGGTAAAGCCGGACGTGTTGCTGTATGTACTTTATTGACTGCAACGTTCTGATTTATGTTATTAGTACATAATGTCTATAGACATTCGACGTCCGTAACGCTTATATCGTATAGTATAAGCGTTAGTATATCGTATAGCCTGACTACGGTATAAACGTTACGGAGGTCGAATATCTATAGACATTATGCACTAATGACATGAATTAGTTAGAACGTTTCAGTCAATAAGGTAAATTATAGTAAAAATAAATTCTTAAAGTTATATAAAAAATATCCCACGTCAGCATATGTCTATATTTTATGGTTGACTCAAAATAATACGTGTAAGTCCCGAAAGCTTAGCAGTTCGAAGCTTTCTGATTGTATTTGTCTACTCTTACGTTTATAACACTCTCAGTCATCCTTAATTTAAAAAAGTTAACGTTATTAACTATTCCATAAAAACGAATCATAGAAATTGGTATAGAAACCCGAAAGTTATACATGAAATACGCTAATAATAAGCCAACGCTTGTGAATACTGAATCATGCTATAAGGAAAATGCTAACAAAAATTACGATTCCACGCGAACGAAGTCGTGGGCACAGCTTGTCTAAAATATGACGATAACTGTTTTACGCAGACGTAGTCGCAGGCACCAGATTGTATATGATATAATATTAGCTAGTATATAATATAGTATATCGAGTAGCATGTAGTTATATTAGCGATGCGTACATCTTTCATAAAAATCCATTCAGTAGTTTTTACGTGAAACAGAATCAAACATCCATCCATAAACATATCGCGCTTAGAATATTAGTAGGATATCTAATACTTTTATGAGTGTTGTCTTGATGTTCGTCCATGGCTAGCTAACTGGGTTTTGACGCATAACCGGATATAATAAGGCGAGTAAGTCAACTGTTTTGCCATTAAAGTAATTAGTCTATTAAATAACGCCGAGATTATGCAAATAGCACGCTAGTGTATCGGATCATGATATGTGGCCGACCCACGGGCCCTGACACACATTGCCGTAACATATCTTTGTCGAGAAACCGCCCTTTGTACACACACACACACACACACACACAACAAATTCAATAATTCATACATCTTTATTTATTTATAACTTACTAGTTGTCATAGAATCGAAAAAAGATATGTTGAAGAAGGTGCGAGTGTCGAAATGGCGATTGATAGAGGAGAGTGGAAAAGGATGACATGTGCCGTCCCCAAATAAAATTGGGAACGGGCCAAGAGAAAGAAAAAGAAGTTGTAATAGTTTAATGGATATTTTTCTCGTGGTGAAATAATTATCTTATGTCCTTCCATGGGATTCAAACTATCCTCATATTGGTCTAATAGTTTTTTGATTAATAATTCAAATTAGAGTAGGTATATTAAAGAATTTGGGCATGAATAATTTTCTATGTTCATACAAAATTAAAAACTCGATAATAAAACATATAACAATAATCATTTCGGTAGTGAATGAAAAAAAAATTGTAAGCTAAGTTCAAATATGTTATATGAGTATGTATACAAAGAAGAGGTGGCTAGGTCTCGCTGGTCAGACCGCCCTGGCCTGCGTGGAGTCCGACATAATCACCATGACACTTTCCGCTGCGGTGGTATCCTGGGCATGATTTGTACTCCTTATGAGGATTCTCAGCCTCTCTCTCCTGAGAGAAAAAAAAATATCCTCAGAATCTTTACTATGGGGAGAGCGTCAGATATATGTACATATGAAATTCGAAAATCTCATTGGTACATGGTAGGGTCGAACCTGGGCCTCTCGAATCACCCGAATCCTAAACCAGTGCTAGCCCATCACAGCACCATCGACACTCACTGCTTAATAATTGAATCAACTTTCGAATTATCTTCTATAAGTGGTTACATACACACTCTCATAATATCAGAGATATTAATTCAGCTTATACTAGGCAAAAGCATATATTAATGTTACTAAATACCATATTTAAAAAAAATAGTTCTTAAAGAGGTCCTTATCCTAAGTTTCTATAATAAAATCTTGATTAAGATTTAAGTGAGTATACCCACCACATAAATAAATTAATAAAAAATGTCAGAGTTTAATTTTATTTTAAATTACATCTTAAGCAATTTTAATAATTCAGATTAATTACATGTAGCAGATTTTGTGATGTTAACATACAGATAACAATTTAACAATAAAGATGGAGGAAAATGGGCAAAATGCGGAAAGTAATGGGTCCATAAACCCAAAAAAAGATGTGAAAAATTCAAGTACAGTGTTAGCGATAAGTGTGGAAAATGAAAGCTGCGACCACAAAATGGCGGACAGGTGTCAAACGACACAAAATGGCGACAGTATAGAAGTTTCGAGGGACTTATTGGGTGTAGCTAGAAGAGAACAGAGGAAGTCTTTTATGGAGGAGGAAAGTGCCAAGGAGAGGACGAGGTTGTCTTTACTTAAGCAATGTTCCGCCATTTTGAAGCAAGGTGATGGGAAATATACTAAAGAAACTCTTCACCGAACGTTTCAAGATGAGGTAAGTAATTATTTATACTTTCAATAGTATTTCATATTTATGTAGTTAAGCAAGGAGTTTTTAAGCATCAAACTCGTGAACATTTTACTATAAATAGGCAAAACCTATCCCTTATATATTATTCACTACATTAAATCCACCACAAACATTAAAATTAACTATTAAATATATTGGGTGTTGATAAATTAAAATTATTGTTGTAGCATGACTTTTAGTTGTCTTTGAAAAAAAATATTATTATTATATTTCCATTTTTATTGTTTATCTTATTTTAGTTAGTTATTACTTACCATATGTGTACGTTTTACACTTAAAATGGCAATCTCTACTGATATTTTAAACGCGAAAGTTTATATGGATGAATGTTTGTTTTATTTTTTATTTCGTGTGTAAGTCGGGGCTGATATGCATCACTGTGACCTATTAAGATCTATTGTGACCAGCCTCCTATGTAGGTTCTATGTAGGCCCTACAGTAGCTCCCTTAACTGGGCACTGACCAAGAAAGATAGGATGTTCCCAGTTCGGATTGTTTTTATTTCATCTGGGTCAAGGATGTGTTTCCCCAGGTGTCTGTTTCTTTTGTGAATCAGCGGTTCACAGTAGCACAAGAGGTGAATTGGTGTTTCACGCTCTTGTTCGCAGACTCTGCATGTGTCAGTGTCCTTTAGTTTCATGTTGTAAAGGTGTCTATTCAACTTGCAGTGACCGGTCAAAGCCCTAACCATCACGCTCAAGTTACTCCTGTTAAGCTTTAATAGCTCGTCAGTGCGTTTGCGAGAGTATGGTTCGATTAGTGCTTTTGAGTGTGTCATCCCGGACGTACTGTGCCAGTCTGCTTTCGCCTCGTTAAGAAGGCGGGTTTTTAGGTATTGCATGGCCTGGTTCTTTGAGATACCACAGATAGGCTCTGGGCCGAACTGTATTCCTTGAGCCCCAGCCCTGGCTAGTTCATCGGCCTTCTCATTGCCGGTTATTCCAGAATGACCTGGCACCCATTTGAGAGTGATCTTGTTCTTTTCTCCCAGGTCATTGAGTTTTTTCACACAGTCTTTTACTAGCTTTGATTTAAGTGTGATATTGTTTATTGCTAGTAAAGCTGCGTGACTGTCTGAATTGATTACGATTTTTTGGTTTACGTAGTTTCGTTGGCGGTTCGCTTGTACACATTCAATTATGGCACAGACCTCCGCCTGGAATATAGTGGCATACTTTCCCAGGTTTATGCTTTGGTAACCCTGGGTCTGCCCCCATATATGCCACATCCTACGTTAGCCCCCATTTTGGAGCCATCGGTGAACCACACCAGACACCCGTTATTTGAGGGATCTCTATGTCGGCCTTGCGCCCAGTCTTCCCTCTTGGAGATTTCCACAGTGAAATTCTTGTGGAAGCTAACTTCTGGAAGCAAGACGTCTGCCGTCATTGCAAGAAGTGGACATTCAAACACTTTTTGATATAGTGTCCTAATTGTCTGGGATTTCCAGTGTTCTATGCCAGCGTTAGTCCTATAGATGCCAGCCATCATCTCCTTCTCAATAAAGAGGTTTAGAGGTGGGAGGCTGAGGATTGCATTAAGGGCTATGGCTGGTGTTGATCTAACGGCTCCTGTAGCCATCAGGCATGCAGTACGCTGCAGGCCTGATAGCTTTTTTATAGCCGTAACTTGCTGTGCCTTCGAGCCCCATATCGTACAGGCGTAAGTTATTGACGGCCTGACGATGGTGGTGTAAAGCCATAAGGTGATTTTTGGGTTTAGTCCCCATCTCGTCCCTACAAGCCGTTGACATATACCTAAGGCAGTTTTAGCCTTTCACGAATGTTCAGTTTTATGAATGTTTGTTACTCTTTCACGTAAAAACTACTAAATGGATTTTATTGAAACTTTACAGTAATGTAGCTTATACATCTGAATAATACATAGGCTACAATTTATAAGATACGCTACATTATATAAGCTACTCGGAATACTAATCCTGTGCAGACTTTAGACGCGGGTACTAAACAGTATGAAATAAAATAAGTTATAAACAAAAAAGCAGAATTACTTATTTAAATAAGAAGAGAATCTTGAGACTAAAATGTAAAAATAGGAAAATACAAGAGTCGATAGATATCGAATATAGCGATATCAAAACTCCTCAATAATTCAAAAATCTCACGAACAAATAAATCATAAAACTATAAACACATATGATTTACTATTCCATATACAAATATGGAATGAATAATTAATATTTATGTCTAAAATAGTATAAGGTTTGTTTACTAAATATGCTGGATATTGTGTAAATTAGGTTAATTACATACATTATTAAGTATTTATGAATATGCATAGAAACTTGATTTGCGAGCGAGTCCGTAAATTTGTTTGATTAAATTACTCCAGTTTACATGTAATGGTGTAACACATTAAAATGTAATGGCGCATACAACTTTTACTATAGTGATCTTGTAATTAAAGACATTAAAAAAAATAACGAAAACGGTATCAATTTGTTTTTATTTATTTGTTTTATAGTGTTGCAACTTACCATCTCACAAAATTATTTTAATTAAAATATTTATCGCAGAAAAGTATTAAGTATCACAGCCAATATGCCGTGTATTTTAATAAAGCTTCTATATACACAAATATATAAAACTCAACATTTTGACGCCATTGTTAATACAGTTTATATTCACATAAGCCGTACATATTTCCATACAAACTATTGCTTCTAATTTCCTATTGTTATTGTATCCCTGAGAGTCATTTTTTAATTATAGATTGAAAAATGAAAACTTTCATCTCCTATTTTTTTTTCACCTTTTATGGGTACTGTTTAATATACAAACTTTGAATATCATTTTTATTTATCTTTAAGTTAAATTGCAGTAGGTTTATCTTGAAAGCACAACAGAGAGACAGAGTTAATTTCCCATACATACGATTATTAAGAATAGTGTGACTTAATGCAAATATTTCTTTTTGAAATATGATAAAAGTAACAAAATTTGTAGTTTCCTATATTTTAACAAACGTAAAAAAACCTTGACGCCAAATAGTAGATACAAAATATTATTAATAATATATCTGACCTTTGAATCAGTGAGTTGTGACTTTATTGGCTACATGTCGTTTGCTGCATCGGCAATACGTAAAACTAATAAATGGATTTTAATGAAGCTTTACAAATAATATAGCTAGTACATTAGAATAACATATAGGCTACAATTTATAAAGATATTGTGTGAATTGTCCAAAATGTGACGATATGTGTCCTGTGCAGACAAAGTCGCGGGCACCAGCTAGTCTCTACTAATACTACAAACGCGAAAGTTTATATGAAATGGATATTTGTTACTCTTTCACGTAAAAACTACATAATGGATTTTAATTAAACTTTACATAATAGAGCTTATATGTACATTAGAACAACAAATAGGCTACAATTTATAAATATAAGGTGTGAATTGTTCAAAATATAAAGATAAGTGTACTGCGTAGACGTAGTCAGCACCTAGCTTGCAATAAATTAATTGTTTCGATGACTGTATGATTTGTGGCACCCATCTTATTGAAACCACATGCTATAATTATATGCATATCCTAAATCATAGATTGATGTTTCGTTGTTGACGTCTCTCGACAGCGTAAGTTAATGACTGAACACAATAACAAACATTCCATATCTTTACCAATTTTATCATAGACTAGGCAAAGGGACGAAGAGATGTTAAAATTTAAGGTTATGGTTTGGATTTATTTATTATTATTATTTTATGTATTATGGACAGGCATTTGGCCTCGATCTCACCTGATAGTAAGTGATGATGAGGCCGAAGATGGTCCATGCTTGTCCATAAAGTGCCTATTCAATCTTGACTTGAAAAGGCCCAGATTGTATTTATCAGGGAAAATATCCGGCGGGAGGGCATTCCACTCCTTTGCTATGCGCATTATAAAAGTAGAAGCGAAACGCTTAGTGCATATAGGTGGTATATCAAAAACATAAGAACATACACCGTGTATTATTCAGATGTATATCAAAAACATACGCCGTCTAGTACCCCTGAGGTGGAATGGGGCTGCTGGAATCAAATTGTATCTAGGATCTATGTTTACAAGAGATGGTAAGTATGAGTCGATATTGAAAAAAAATTAATGGCAGGAAACAAAGTGAATGGCGCAATAAATGGCTTCATTGTCAGTCAGAACCTATCAAAAAGGCGCATCTAGCTATGCATGGAGGTATACTGGTCCCTACGCTTATGTATAGAAGTGAATGCTGGGTATGGGAAAAGAAGAATAAAAGCAATGCAGTGGAATCGAAAGTTTTGAGGGGGATCGATGGAGTGACGTTGTAGGATAAATTACACAATAGTGCAAAAAAGGAAGTGTACGGTGTGAACGAAGATGTAGTGACAAAAATAGAGAAGGGAATGCCGGAATTGCCGGGTAAAATAACAAAGCGATCTCGATAACAAATCAATCACAAATAACATTGACGATTAGTTTTATGATATTTACAAAATAAGACTTTTGTATTAAAAAATAAAAGCCATTAATCTTTTTTCACGTCTATCATTATACTGGCTTCACACACTTAAAGAATCTTTTCATATCACGCGCCGCTCTTCGTTCTGTAATTGTCACAAAAAAATTACACGTTTCGATCAAAGTGGTAAATACGGTTGCGAAAACCTCGTGCAGTCCAATAAGGTAATTAAACTCGTGAGTTGTCCGGTTAAAGCTCTTGCTGAATTTATCCAGAGCAAATCAAATGTGCTTATTATTTTGCGCAATCGAACTCGGGGCTGTCATAAAAATCGCTTCGCCGATTGTAACTTATAAGAACGCAGTTACACTGTTGTTTCGGTTTTCCTTTTTTGTGACATTATATTGATAAACTGACTGTGCACCTAATGGTAGTGGCTACAGTCGCCTATTGTACATGAGCTTTCTGTGAGATTCGTAGCAAATCTACAACCTCTACAAAAACCACTTTAATTTAGAACATATAAAATGACATGGCATTCGCCAAACCAAAAAAATACGAGGCACGAGACCGATCGTCATAGATATGCCGATTTGAAAGAGATAAACAAAAGAGAATGACGGCATTAATAAATTATTTGATTGAAGAAATCACCCTACCGATCTCGAAGTCGTCCTCTCTATGCTCTCCTGGTTGTGTTGTGTTGTGGTTGCGGAATCAGCTATTTATGTGTTAAGAATTTCTATCGCTTAATTTTTTTTAAAGAAACGTATTCTATCTTATGTTAGGTACTGGATGTAAGCAGAGTAGGCCGCATATTTATTGTGTATCATATATCAGTTTGGAAGTACTTAAAAAAAGTCTATGTTAAACTGGATCCCTTGCCTGAAATAATATGAAAGGTGCTGTTTCAAATAAAAGGTCAGTGTAGAAGCACCCTCAGACAAATTGTCGCTCCAATTTACAGTTCGATCTCCGCTCGATGTAAACGACTCAAAATTGTCGTGATGGTAGGTCTTGTGAAACTCAATATGTGAAATTTAAAATTATGTTCAACATGATTTAACATTATAAAAGATTAAAATTGACGTTAATAAGAATGTGGATTCTTATTAACACCATGTGGCATTTAATCAACTTTGTCAATTGACAGTAACCCTTGCATCGCAATTGACAAGGCTCTGATGCTCTACCAATCACTACTCCGCATTTTTTCCCTACTGTTAGAATAAGGAAATAACCAAAGGAATATTATGTTACCGGCCCTCGTAGTATCAATAAAAGACTACTATCGTCAGACTGCTTAGAATTGCACCAACAGCACTGAATGCACATTTTGGACTGCATTTGCATGTTCCAATTTTAAAAAGCATTCTATATGATTTCAAAGTTCTAGTAGTCCAAACTTAAATGAATTTCTGATGCTTCGACTCATAGCCCGATCTTTGTTAATTATAAAATATCCCAACAGTAGCCACTGGATTCGTTATCTGATACAGATCTCATCCATCATAGTATCTTTGGCTGAGCGGAAAGCAACCAGCAATACGTCTTGTTCACTCACGCTGTACACTCTGACGCACGGATAAACAACGTACAGAATGGAATTTCCAAATTCGCAAATTAGCAAGCAGAATATAGTACTGATGGCAATTAATTACAGTCATGCCTATTTACCGATAAAGTACAGTTTTAATCAATTAGAATTTACCTTTAAACTTTTTTTATAATATGTAATTGATTTACTTTAAAACATCAAAAAATCTACACGGTTTATTGTTTAAACTCCTACACTGTTATAGAATTGTCAATTAGAAATAGTAAATAAAAGTATGAATGTGAACTTTCATTACAAGATTAGATAAGAGTCAGAGTATACACATATTTGCAACAATTTAAATAAATATTCTATGTCTTGGTAGCAGTCACAAACATAAAATGTCAATTGCATAAACACCCAGACCGCAATAAAGTGTTGCAGGTTACATATTTCTAATTGCTAAAAGTTTGTTTAAAATGTACGAGTACATTAATATTATGGAAAGGTAAATTAATAACCCTTTGGGGAACTTTGTTGTAAAGAGTTATACATTTTCCCTTATATCTATTATATGAGAGTATGGTAGTATTTAGCGCAACTTTGCGAAAAAAAATTCAAAACTTGATACAAACCTACTACTAATCCGTTTACCTTGTATAAAGTTTTGTTTCCAATTCCCTCTCGTCTATGAAAAAACTTACCATAGGCTAACGATAGCGTGACTTGAAAAAAATAGCGGCAAATACAAAAATATTTAGCCAATAATTGTTTTGATACTTTTTTCTTTGATCCCACGATATTATAAATCGATTAGCGATGATATGTTTTACCAACTTACGATTTTAAGTTCCACTTCTGTACAGTTTCATACTCGTGACCCGATCGATATCATTAGGTTTGATCGATAACTTGCGCGCCCGCTTCCATTATTCATCACGCGTCTCACCTTTTTTGCTTGTAGGGAGCGGGACAAAAACAAAGCATTGAAGGCGCAGCGTTGATCGATAATTGAAAATTGATATTTTGACTTTGATATAGATAGATAAAGATAAATTTACATTATGAGATAATTTAAATGGGATATATTCTATAATATTAATTATAAATGGGGCTGGCATATCGAGTGAAAACAATAAACCATATTTTACTTTATTTACCATCCTTTCCACCTCTACACAGGGGAGATGAGTCATTGGCCCAACACGCAATGGAAAAAGCTAATATTATAGGCACACTCTTTGCATCCAACTCGACGTTGGATGATGGAGGACAAGAACCGCCGACCATACCGCGATGTGAGAGCTCTATGCCGGATATCCGGTTCCACCAAAGCTCAGTGCGCTGTCTGTCTGGCACTTCTATCTCTAGACATCCACAAGTCGAGCGGGCCCGATGGAATTTCTCCGATCGTGTTGAAGACGTGTGCTCCTGAGTTGGTACCGGTTATAACACGTCTTTTTCAGCTCTTCTACTCTTCTGGGGTAGTGCCGACTTTATGGAAGACAGCTTTAGTGCACCCCATACCTAAAAAAGGCAATCGCTCTAATCCGTCCAACTACAGACCGAGAGCCACAACCTCCCTATTCTCAAAGATAATGGAGTCCTCTATCAATAGCCAGCTCCTTGGATACCTTGAGGTTTACCAGCTGGTGATCTCTTGGCACCGCATCACACATCGTTGGGCAGAGGCGATTGAGAGTAAAGGAGAAGCACTGTCGGTTAGTTTGGACATAGCGAAGGCCTTCGATCGGGTGTGGCACAAAGCACTTCTTTCGAAGCTTCCTTCCTACAGGCTTCCTGAGAAATTATGCGAATGGGTCACTAGTTTTTAGCAGACAGAAAAATGAAGGTCGTAGTCGACGGTAAATGTTCTGACGTATTGTCGGTAAATGCTGGTGTCATCGCATATATTACGGGGAGTGCTCCGCGAAATTGTTCGGATTGATTCCTGCTGCAAGTTTCTGTCACCGTTCTACGTGACACAACATTCATCCTCATCACCTAGACGCTTGGCAGTCCACCACAGTGCGTTTCTTCAGGAATTTTCTGCCACGCACTACTAAACTGTGGAAAGAATTGTCACCTGGGGCACGATTCTCATGCAATAGAAAAAAGTTCACATTCGTAAAAAAGTTCGAAGTACGAATTTTTTTTCGAATGTAACACAGTTAGTCTATTCTCAGAAGTTCACAATCGAACTAGTTCGCATGAACGTCTTCGAACAAAACGAGTGATACGGACCAGTAGAAGTGGACATTCGAATACGAATTTAAATCAAAGTTTGATTGGATATACTTTTTGTTTGTATTGATTTGACTTTACATAGGAAATGGACGAATTTATTGTAGATTTTATTAGTTCAAGAGTTAGAGGCAGCAAGTTTATTAACATTTTCGATTAAATAAGAACCTTACATTAGAACTCATCCAAATGTTTCAGCCAGTGATTCAACAGCGATCACGCATTGACTTATTAAAAACAAAGGTAGGCAAAATAAAAAAAATATATATGTATATATATATTCTACATATATATAGAAAATATCAGAAATAAATAATTTTTAATTTCTCGTTTGAAAGTTGTTTACTAAAAAACTTAAGAGTTTTAAAATTCAAGTGTCATATTAATAAAATAATATATTTTTAAAAGTAATATTTACGTATAAAATCTATTAGTAGATGAAGCAGTAACAGCGTTTTTATAAACGCTTAATAATTACGTAATTTATTATTTAATTTATACCGACGTATATTTCGAATAGTAATCGTTCTATGGGTGCTCAGAATACGAGATAAATGAAACATTCGAACTTTTCAGTAGAGCGGAGAAATTCGTATACGAATTTTAATATGGAAAAAATTCGATTGCATGAGAATCGTGCCCCTGCAGTATTTCCGAACCGATACATATTTCCATTTAAAAGGCCGGCAACGCATCTGTGACTCCTCTGGTGTTGCGGGTGTCCATTGGCAACGGTTATCGCTTACCATCAGGTGATCCGTTTGCTCGTTTGCTGCCCTATCCTATAAAAAAAACACTTCGAGCATCTGCTCTTATGACTCCACTCTGTCCGGCCAAGATAAGGTAGAGGCGGTCGACACACGCCCCTCTGAAGCACATCGGTACCCTCAGTGAAGCGATTCACCGACAGCTCGCCACAAGCTGCCCTGAGGGAGACTGACTGCACTTATGGGTATTTATGGCATTTGTGGGGTGTTAAATGCCCCATCGGCGGGCGATGGGTTCGTCACTTCCCTACGCACTAATTATTATTACTTTTTAATACATAACTGTTTAAATAATATTCTAATACAAAAAATTTAGAAAAAATACAATTTTGTTACAATAAATACAATCACAAATATTTATTGTAACAAAATTGTATCTTGGATGGATGGATTTTGGATGAAAATCATTCGTACATTGCGTTAATATCAAACTAATTTAATTACCATAAAACAGACATACACGAATATTTAATAAACACGAATAAAAATTTTGCTTTAAAATTTTTAAATTCAACCCCTCACAGCCATTATTTCGCAAAAAAAAAATTTGCCTATGTCTTTCTAAGGCATCGTGGCGTCACTTCAGTAGTTTTGGCGTGAAAGTGAGCCAGACAGTCGGAGTTAACTACGAGTCTATAATATTAAGTAAGATTTTTGTCGATAAACTCTTTATAGACCATTACTGCTGGATACAGAACCCGGACTTATTAAAGAATCTCCACACGGCTGCTAGCATCTAGCGCATTGCTGCGCTCGTCAAATTCATAGCAAATGCATGTTGGACTGTAACGAGTTGCTCGTATTCTCTATATTTATGTATACACACTCATGTATGTATTGAGGATTTTAAAAACATCAAAGGATATGCATATCTCGCCGATCTATATATCTCCGTAGTTGAGTGGTTAGTATACCGGTTTCAAGATGTCGCCATCTCTGAGGTCCCGGGTTCGAATTCCGGTGGGAGCAGATGTTTGCATGATGAATGATGAGCATTTGTACCCTAGTCATTGTAGTTATTATATATTTCTATACATATGTATAAAATATGTATGTCTATTTATCCTAGATACCATAACACAAGCTTTACAGAGCTTACTTTGGGCTAGGCTAATTGGTGTAAGTGTGGGAAATATTTATTTTATTTTTTATTTATTAAACATATGCATGCTATAAGCATGTTAAATCGCTCTTGCGACCTATTAATGAGACTAATCAAATTTCCATCTCGTTGGGCCGCGCACGTGAATCTAGTTACAAAATCGTGATATGTACTTATAAGTCTATAACACAATACAAGACTTATTGCTTGTGGACGGCCCACATCACGAAATGACCAATGGCTGGCGAGACAGATGATCCTGACCTAGTTGAGGTACAGTAGACGAGATATCAACGTAAGTAGACGCTCGGGAAATACAACTTAAGCGCTATTAGAATAAGAAGGTTGATAAAAATCGGAGTTGATGTCAGTGATTTTTGCAGTGGGCGATTGTGGTCTAGTTATTAGCATTGGAAGTAAAAGTTAGATCGCTTGTACTTAATAACTGTCAAGTCTTCGAATGGCATATTATTGTACCTATATAATCTATATTCACTTTTCTGCTTTAATTGAAGACCTTCGTAGCTGAGTGGTTAGTACACCAGTCACCATCTCTGAGGTCTTGGGATCGAGTCCCAGTGGGGGCAGATCATGTTGTAGCAGTCATAGTTGTGAATATATATTTTAAACAAAAATATTCATGTGTTGTAATGCTTTTTTCCAATTTTTTAGAGTTCATGAAGCTTCATTAATTAAATGATTTTATTTATGTTGCACAAATGAATCACAGGAAAAAATCTTGTATTAATTATAATATTAATTACAATATGTTTATTACTTATAATACACCAATATTATAATTATAATTTTAAACTTAATAAACTTTAAAAAATATGCATATTAATGAAGTTTTACAGTAAACTAGAGTCAGTAAGGTAATTTTTTTAGTTACAGGAAGGGTTCATACTATATGTATGTCTATCCGTTACTCTAGATCCCATAACACAAGCCTTACAGAGATTACTTTGGGCTAGGCTAATTGGTGTAAGTGTAAGAAATATTTCTGTATTACACTATGGCATTCTATTGAAGTACATACAACCATTATGGCTAAAATCAAGTTTTTATACATAAACAACGATCTTAATTCTAGCATTTAAAACTCAATAATTAAAATTGAAATGATCGCATATTTGTTAGATTCATTCCGTTAAAAATAATTTCATTGTAAATATGTATTATATCATTATTTCTGAATTACATGTATTGTTTTTATGTATTTTATTACACTTTCTATATACTATATTATATAATATATTATTTTATATAGTTTTCAATACACTTTAGTGTCTCCTCACTATCTTAATACATACACTGCCATTGGGTTGACTGGAAGAAGAATCCCAATTAGAGATAAGTCCGCCAATTGTAAATCGAATTTAGTTTCAAGTTGTTCTTACCTTTTTTATACAATAAAGTGTATATAAATGTATAAATAAAAAGCTAAGAATCGCGTGGTAATTTTTTTTTATGACGCCCTTATTTTCTCTGTAATAAACTATACACGAACAATATTTTTCTCTTTTTATTCATGAATTATTTAGTAAAAGAAAAATAATTGTTCAAAGCGAGATTTTCGGTGTCTTGTGAGATCCTGCAAAAAATATATCATGTGACTATGTAAAAAAGCAAAAGATAAGAGCACAGGTAAAACTTTTCTTAATTTCTTATTGTGAAAGGTTTTTTGATTTTAATCGCTACAGATTTGGTAAAAATAAGCAGGGTCTACTTAACGTTGACTAAGGTTTCTATTATTCGGTATTTTCTGTTCGAACTGCTGTTGTCCTTTTCGCACTTTACAGGCGAGCGCGAGGACAGTACGTGACAGCAATAGATTGTATAAATTACTATCTTTCAATTGTATAAAATAATTTGACCTTGATGGATCTTACAAATAACAAACACAGTTATTTGATTTTACTTTAGTATAATGGCGAACGCAGTTACATAGCAATTTTTTTTTATTAATGTCATTCATTCATTGAATCTCTCCCATCCAAGCTGTAAGGTCGTTATGACTAAGGCTCAGGCTGAGTATTTACCGCTCCAGCTGGTATGGAGTGCGACATGATACCGTAGCACTTGCCACTGCGGTGGTATCCTGGGCACGTTTCGTGTTCCTTAGTGAGGATTCTCAGCCTCTCACCTCCAGGGAGGAAAAAAAAATATAGAATCTCTCATGCACATACCAGACTGAAACAACTTATTGCAGGCCATACAAAATATCTGTCCCGTAGAGCAAAAATTGAACCCTCGACCCGATGTATAGTAGCAGATCACTCGACCGCTGCGACAAATGTGTCAAATTTAAGTTACCTTCTAAAATACAACACATCTTCTTTCTCTTGCCGTGTTCCCAATTTTATTTAGAGTGGGCGCAACATGTCTTCCTCTTTCACTCTCCTCTATCATTCTCCATTTGGACACTCACTCCCTCCATCAATATTCACATAGGCCACCCATCGTTTCTTCGGCCTTCCTCTTCCTACACGCCCTTCTACTTTCATGTCATCATAAGTACATAAACTCAAGCATAAGTACAAAGACATGTTAATACCATAAAGTAGGTACACAGTTACATTTTGATCACTTTTATTCCTCGGAAAGGTGCATTAAGCATAATCAATTTTAAAATACAAAATAAGTTTTCATTATCAGTTATCATTATATAGTAGGTCACATTCTTCGACTGACTATATGATACAAAAACACCGACATCAACGCTTTTTTATGTCCCATTTCACTAATGATATGTAAGAGTAGCTTTATATTTAATGCTATACCAAAATCTGCACGAATAAGTATTATTTATGTCCGAAATTAAAGCAATCAAAATGAAACCGTGTTACTTTACAAAGTAAATTTAAATTATACATCATGTATTTTTATTTTTATTGGTTTCGGAAAGGAATGCGGAATACAAAAGCAAATATATATAGCAATACCTTTACTGCTCAATGACAATGTCATTATCATCTTCACATTAGCCCACAGCTGGACATAGGACTAAGGATTTCTACACCGACCCTTCCTTTGGTGCTAACTTTCAGTAATTTCTTGCGATCATCACCAAATCTAGGGATTATTGTTATGTCCACAATAATCCCCGATAAGACCCGCCCCGCAGCTGGTCGGGTCTTTCTAAGTTGATGCACAGAAATAAGGTTCGTCAGCTCTACGAGGAGAGTTTTACACACGTCTGACGCAAAAGCATGCATGCAGCAAGCACGCAAAGCAAGCAAAGAAAAAAAAGGTGATTTCCATAGGTTGTATAACGCTGTTTCACAGCATATTCTTGCTACTGAAGCACCTTCCAGCCTAAATAGCCGTCAGGTTCTTAAAAAAAAGTAATATTTCCAGTTAAATATTTGGTTGTTGTACAGATCGATTGTTACATAAACCCTTTTACAAAAACTTCTAAGTAAGTGAAAACGAAAAATTCGTTGTTTCCTATTAGCTGTTATTTAAAATATTTACGATATTTTGTACTGAAATTGCCAATATGTATTACAGAACGTTCGTGTGTTGACTGTTTTTGAATGTCTGATGATGAAGATGAGGAATATTTTAAGGTAAAAAAATCTTATATTTACTCTACAATTTCATATTGATGTATATTACGACAGTATTTTATTATAATATATAAATAATACCTATAATATCACAAACACTTCGGTATTTAAATCTTAGATGTCTTCGATTTAAAAAACACCTAAATATTTATCTTCCTGATAAAAAAAAAGTAAACGGTGCTTACGATGTTTAGTTTCGAACTCGTTGATACCAAGGGACCCGCGAAGCCTGCACACCAAGATAGCGGAGAACTGTCATGAAATCTGATTTTTTGCTGACCGCCGAACTCCTCTTAAATTAATACAACAAGTAACTCTTATAAATACGATTAAGATAAATCGCCAACAGAATACAGATGTTGATGTTGATGTTGACGTGGCGACCATTTTGCTACAGAGTATCAACATTCAACGTAGAAAACTGTGTAAAGACACATTTCTTGAAAATTGGCAAAATATTCCATAATTAAATATTCCGTAAATGCAAAGTAATAAACATAAATTAATAACTAACTTAATACGAACAAACCTTAACACCTGCATTTAAAGTAATTAATAACTGCTACTTGAAGATCAAGTGCTAATGCTAATGTTCTCGAAATGTCAAGGGTGATTTATATTTGAAATCACGAGACGCCGCTCTTTAGAGTTATATGAAAGCATTTTTTATTATTTTGCAATCAACACCTGTGCATACATATACTCAAGCTTCTTTCCCATGACGGAAGATAGTGATTTACCACTTCCCTAGCTTTCTTGACTTCGATAATACTTTCATGCACGAACATTGGTAATGGTACTCTTGACCTGACTTTCTTTCAATTTATCATCTATTTGTTCCAAGTTTGTCTGTTATGTCGTCCCCTGCCAACTGGCCCATTCATATTTGCCTTATAAATTTCTTTCGTCAGTCGTCTTTCGTTCATCCTTTCTCCTATCCACACTAACTAAGCACCCTTCTAGATTTTTGTCACTAAAGGCACTCCCTAAACAATTTAAACGTCATTATCACCATAATTTTAGCAAATGTACGCCTACTGCTGGACATAGGCCTCTCCTGAAAATTTCCACATCAATCGGTTCCATACTGCTAGTATTCAATGCCTTCCTGTGATCTTTACCAAGTAATTTGCACGGAGAGGCCTGCCAACGCTGCGGTGTCCGGTATTTGCTTGCCACTCAAGGACCTTTCCGCCCCAGTGGCTGTCAGTCTCGTGAGCAATGTATCCTACCTACATAAAATTCGTAATTCTTCTGGCTATATCGATGACCATGGTTCTTCAGCGGATTTCATCATTTCTGTTTCAATCATGCAGAGAAACTCCGAGCATAGCCCTCTGCATTGCTCTTTGGGTGACTTGTAAATCACATTGAGTGGCCAGGTTCCAGATCCATACGTCATCACTGCAATATAAAGGAATCAATTGTATTTAGCCTTAAGATACTGGGGTAGATGGGTCGAGAATTAGCTGGGTGACTTCCCGAACGCTGTCCAGCTGAGTTGGATTCGTCAATTGACCTCTTTCTCACCTAATTGGACTATTTAATCCCAGGTTGTTAATGACTTCAGTGTTCCTCTAACCTTAATAAGAGCGGGTGCTACATGCGATTTTTTCGTTATGTTCGTTTTGTCTATAACCTATATAAATATATTAAAATATTAATTTAGATAAATATAAATAATAAGTGTGAGGTAACTAGCTTCGTTATCCTACAAATAACAGTTTATAATCTACCAGCTGTGCCCTCGATTTCCTAACTTTGGGTAACATTTTTAATTATTTGGCAAGATTCATAGTCGCGTTAACTTCAATTTCACATTTTGTAATGACTGTAAAGATTTTGTATTTTGTCTCTTGTCCATTTGTTACATATTTACATACAAACTTTTAACCCCTATTCCTTATTCTAATTTTATCCTTTAAGGGTAATATTTTCACAAAACCTTTGAATAACATTTTAATCATTCAATTAAAAAAAATCAAATGAATCAAACAGAATATAATGTTTTAATATAAAATGTAATTAAATATACAAATTCCTACTAATATTATAAACGCGAAAGTTTGTAAGTATGGATGAATGCTTGTTACGTTTTCACGTAAAAACTACTGAATTGATTTTAATAAAACCTTAAAATAATATAGCTTATACATCAGAATAACACATAGGCTACAAATTATAAAAATCTTGTGTGAATTGTTTAAACTATGATGATAAGTGTCCAGCTAATAAATTTTATTAAATTGAAAAAAAGGAACAATATATCTTGCCTATGAGTAAATTTGAAAAAAAAAATGGTTAAATCGACTATTATTTCAAATTTGGTATTGCAAGCTTGAGATTCGGTGCTGGATCTAGTATGTTTTTTTAGCATGGGAAAATATTTAATTCCTCAGGAAACCCCAAAATAACGCAGAGTTTTTGGCAGTCGAGGAAATATATTTTTCATTACCTTATCCAATGTCAAAGATAATGTGCGGCACATTACCGAAAACCTTTATAACTAAATTGCGCATATGATTTGAATAACCTTAATAAATGTTAACCGGAAATTGTGTGGTCAGTTAATTAACCGCATAATTTCCAGTGTCGCTGCCACTATATCCATTTTTTTTTACTTTGTGCTTTAGTCTGTGAATTGAATGTCTAATCGTAATGGGCTGTATTACTTTATTTTTTTTGTGATTAGTTTAGTAATTGTACGTTGTTAATTCGTTTAATTTTTAAATAAATGTAATTTAGACAGAGAAAAACAAGAATTAACTAAGATAGACTTACATATATGCTATATAATTTGTATATAAGATACTTATAACTTATACTTATTTTTAGAGACATTTTATTAAAACTGTCTCTATTAATATCTAACTATAATAAGAAATTGGTACATAACTTTACCGATTTTAGCAGCTAAAGAGATTTTATATTTAAAAATCTTAAAATTTTTATTAAAATAAGTAAGTTTGACCTTCACAACACTCTGTTTTATAAATTATCATATATCACAAAGTTCCATAAACAGTTTCGCTTTTTTGCACTCATTCTCTTTTCGCGCCTCTCAGCTCTGGAATAAACTCCCAACACACATACAAAACGGTCCATTCATACAGTCGTCCGAACGTCAGCTTAAAACAACTCACAACTTTTCTTAGGTTCATAACTTCATTATATTGTTTTAATCAATTAATTAATTTATTTTAATTATCTTTCAATTATTCCATTTATTTAAATAAATCATGTGTATTATATTATTATTTGTGTATTGTTTTTATGTATTTTATTCAATTTGTATTTAATACATTATCTATACATATAATAAGACAGTAAAAATATTTTGTCTGTACATTTAGTATTTTTGACTGAAATGGATAGAGGGGCACTTAAATAGATTATTAGAAAGCAAAAAAAAATTTTTGGAATTTTTTGTCTGTCTGTATGTATGTTCACGTTTATCTCCGAAAGTACTGAACCGATTTGCTTGAAACTTTCACTATTTGCTTTGTTTTAACTCAGAATAATATCTAAACTTTGTTTCATCAAAATCGGTTCATTAAAAAAAAAGTTATCGTCATTTTAATGAACTCAAATAAATAAAACTGGAGTGTCATCTGTGAAAATTGAAGACGGTGAAATTTTAATCAAAAGTACTGTGAAAATAGTATTTGTGGAAAAACTCATTGTTTTGTGCCATACTATACATACATACATACTAATATTATAAATGCGAAAGTAACTCTGTCTGTCTGTCTGTCTGTTCCGCTTTCACACCAAAACTACTGAACCGATTTAAATGAAATTTGGTACACAGATAGTCTGGAGCCTGAGAAAGGACATAGGCTACTTTTTCATGCAAAAAAGGTTGTAAAGGGTTGTAAAAGGTTGAAAGGAGGGATTATTGGTTGTATGGAAATATTGTTAAAACTACTGAACCGATTTAAATGAAATTTGGTACACAGATAGTCTAGAGGCTGAGAAAGGACAGAGGCTACCTTTTAAAGCAGAAAAGGGTTGTAAAAGGTTGAAAGGAGGGGGTGAAAGGTTGTATGGCAGTATTGTTAAAACATATCCTTCCTGTGGGAAATTCGAATATAACGCGGGCGAAGCCGCGGGCGGAAAGCTAGTATTATATATTATTAAACATTTACATTAGAATGTATTATTTCATATAGTTTTTCACTTTCATCACGTAGACACACTTTCTATCCCTGCGCGAGAGGGTTGTAGTCTGTTCTTTGAATGACAATTTTTCATCTATTAGAACTCTCAGGTACTTAGCGCTGGAAACCCTTTCTAGTCCCGCACAATCACATGAAATTATAAGAGGAGCAATCAGATGAACATGTGTTTATGACGATTCTGTATTGAACTGCGGACAATAGGCAATAGTTTTGTGAAATTAAAATCAAAATCAAAATAACCTTTATTCAACATAGACCTTTACAGGCACTTATTGAAGTTAAAACAAACAAAAAAAAGCTTAAAAAAAACCTTGTCGTACGACAAGGAAAAAAAATATTGACTCTACACCTGTTCGGAAATTGGGAGAGCCTTCTCGAGAAGAACAGGCATGAAACTCTGAAGGTCTATTTTTTATCTCCTCTTTTCAATGTTAATAATTATAATATTATAATATAATATAACATACAATCATACCTAATACGATTACAGTCGTATGTATGTTTACATACACATATAAAAAGATTACAATATTATAAATAATGTTGTTAACAAACATGGCTCTATGAATAGTGTCCCTATTCCCAAATAGTGTGATCATTTAGATTATATAAAATATCTTTTTGTTTGTATACATAATTACAGTTAAGTAAATATTAAGTGAATGATGTTTGCTGTGATAAATGACAGCTGTTACATTATCTCGTTATTAGGTATTCCTAGACACGTCTTCAATAACGCGTCACATCGATTAAACACATGCTCGATAAAATGGCGGATGTCCATTTCCGTTCCTTAACCTTAGGTTTTCTATTTGTTTTTGACTCGCTCTACCCGCAGCTTCACATGTGTATGTTAATGTGTAAAATAAATTATAGAATAAAAAAGAAAAAAATATATACAAACACAAATTCCTGTTTTGAAAGTTAAAAAAGCTAGATCACTTATTAATCCTTCTTCGACAGGAGACGTTGGAAAGGGAAAAAGCAGCAAGGAACTTGACATAAAATAGTTGAAGTGTAAATAAACTAAATAAATAAATAAATATTTCTTACACTTACACCAATAAGCCTTGCCCAATGTAAGCTCTGTAATTCTTGTGATGGGATCTGGGGTAACGGATAGACATACATATATAAATATATTTCATAGAAATATATATTAAAATTCATGACTAAGGTATTAATTCTAGTATTAATCACACAAACATCTCTCCCCCACCGGGATCCGAATCCGGGACTTCAGAGATGCCTTGATACCTTGAAACTGGTGTACTACCCACTCAACTACCGACGTCGTCAAAAGATTTTGACATTAAATAGTGCCTGTAAAAGCTTACATTGAATAAAGATTATTTTTAATTTTGAAGAAATTATTCACTTTATAATATACTTTTTTTAATAAAATTGTTTTTAACGTGTGATGTCTGTAGTATAGAATTACTAAAAAGCCTTATCTAAGAACGAATTTTTATTACTATTATAATAAATAATTAATAATTTTAGTGATTATTCTTCTTCTTTCTCTTGCCTTGTTCCCAATTTTATGTAGAGGCGCCGATACCATCTCTTCCTCTCCCACTTGCCATTTTGACACTCACTCCCTTCTTCAACAAAACTTTCTTAGTAACATGACCACTTCTTCTACCTTTCTTCTTAATAAGTGACCATACCAGGAAAGTTTTTAAATTATAATATACTTTAATTTAATAACTTTCCTCATCTTAATTTTTTTTTGTACCATAACATCCTTGTACCATAGCATCCTTGTACGTATCCATCAAATCTATTTAACGATTTATCGCCTTACTGTTTTTTTTTTTGAGAAATATTAAGGCCATGCTTTAAAAAATATACCGAGCTAATCAATCGATCGTTTGATGATCAGGACAGCGTAATGGCAGCCACATATGGAGCCAAAGGCTTAATAGCACCCTGGAGTGACCACTAATAGGCCTACATCTGTTACAGTTCTTAGCGCATGGGAAGGTTGTAACATCAACTAATAAAATAAATGTCTAATTTACAATCTTAATATATATATTTCTTGTGTGCGTGTGTATGTGACTGAACTCCTCCTAAACGACTGGACCAATTTTGATGAAATTTTTTGTGTGTATTCCAGGGGGCTTGAGAATGGTTTAGATTCACAATACGGTCATATAGATATTGTTTTTCAGCTAAATTATTTATTTAAAAACATTTGAGACAACGTGAGACAACGTGACATTTGAGACATTTGACATTTGAGACATTTGACAGGACAACGTCTGTTGGGCCAGCTAGTGTCTATATAAGCTTCAAGTAAGTACGTATTTTTTTTATTTTAATATTAGCTGTGCCCACGACTTAATCCTAGTGGAATCGTAATTTTAGGTACTTAGTACTTTAATGACTGAGAGTTTTATAAACCTAAAACTATCGGGAGTTACACGTGTTATATTGTGAGTCAACCATAAAATATAGACATGTGTTGTTGTGGGATATTTTTTATATAATTTTAAGAGGACCATTTTCGTTATAAATGATTTCTGTGTAGCTTTAACCGACGTTGCACATGCGACGGAAGCTTAAATAATGGAGTAACTGTAAACTGTGAAATTGATTGTAGCGTGATGAAAAGTATACTATAATCAGTTCAGGAGTATGAAAAATAATTGTATCAAGTTTCGTTAAAATCGGTCTAGTACTTTTTGTTTCTATAACGGTCATACAGACAGACAGAGAAAAATTTTACTGATTGCATTTTTGGCATCAGTATCGATCCCTAATCACTCCCTGATAGTTATTTTGGAAATATATTTCATGTACAGAATTGATCTCTATATTATTTTAAGATTGATTTATTCTAAGTATAGATTAAGAATCAAATGGTTATTAGGAGTTAAATGAGCAGCAACTCTTCAACCCTACACAAGTACCATCACACTGCTCTTTTTAAGTTTGTTTTATATATTGAAAAGTCCAGGTACCCAATTCACTGCTTTCTCTTACCTTCACAGTGAAACAGCAATTTACTAATATTAATACAATCACTTTCTTAAAAAAACGCAAATATTGATATTTTTTTTTACGTACAGCAACGAGCTCTTGTCCTTCATCTACCTAGTCATTAGTGGTGATAAAGCAGAAGGTGATAGAAATCATCACCTAGGCTTCTGAACTAGTAAGAACCTGGTGTGAAGTGTCACCTGTAATTGTAGGAGCATCATAATGCTTTTAGTATTGATATTATGGCGTCCAGCCAGGCGGGCTCAGTTCCTGTACTCCAAAGACATTTCGATGTACCTTTGCCACGCCACGTCGTACTCTAACGTTCGTATACACAGTAAAGATGGAGCGAGATACATGACAATGTCAACGATGAGAGTTACAGTTAAATTTTAAGAATTCGAGTTCTGAATCCCTACCACTATCCTCCAAATCAAAATCTCATAATCTCAACCTTTAATTTACGTAGATACTGCGGTTAAATATTAACGTGTATCTTAGAGCGGCAGTCATTATGAATTTAATATATCAAATCATGTGTAAATTGGCCGCTGATTATTTGATACGTATTTTATTTTCTGATTTTTAAAAATGTATAGAATGTGCAATGCCGGATTCATCGATAGTCAATACGTAATTTTAAATTACTCAATTAATACGTACTCTGTCCGATATTTAATATTAAAAATATATATGTACATATATATAAATGAATAAATTATTCTTACACTTACACTAATTAGCCTGACCCAAAGGTTTGTGTTATGGGGTCAAGGGTAACAGATAGTAAACATATATATGATTGATACAAATATATATTAACAGCCATTACAGAGGTGCGAATGCTCGCATTTATCACACAAACATCTGTACCCATCGGGTTATGATCCCAGGATCACAGAGATGGAGTCCTTAAAACCGGTATACTTATTACTACGACAACGACACACAAAATACAAATTATGAGCAAAATTAGTAACTTAGATGCTGTCAAAACGAAACCTTATACCACAGACAACATCTCTACTTCGCGGCTTTATCTACCGATTAATCACAACTTTGATATATATATATATTATATATATATATATATACTTGTAGAAAATGTTGTAGAAATCACAGAAATTGTTATAAGTATCTGCATTGTGTTATTTTTACTTACTGCGGCGTGTTGTGTACAAAAAGAGAAGAATCGCCAACCCTATCGTCGAAGCTCGCTGCGCGGCGTCGTCTGAGGCACACCTCAAGTTTTTGTCACCCTACACTTATTAGTGCCTTTTTAGGACGCGGATCGAGTACTGTATTGTCCACATAACTATAAAGACTACGGATAGCATGCATTAAATTATACATATATGTATTTAATTAACAAAAGAAACGTTTTGCACTACTAACTTATTCAAGGTCAGATTAATTTTAACATTTATTAATCAGATCTAAATAAATCAAATATTCCGTTAAATATGACATTAAATCGTTAAAAAACATAAAAATTATCTCAACCTTGCATCTTAAGTACTTTTTAGAAAACTAAAGAGTGACCATAATTTCGATTACCATCGTCTTTTGTTCCTTTCTTTCATATACATACATTCATTACACTCTTTTTTGTTATATTAGTTTCATGTTATTTTTCCAGTATTTAATCATTAGACCAAATAGGTTGTGTTGTGTTGTTATAATTTTGACAGATAACTTCTATTGTTACGATACTATATAGTATGGTATCTGTCAAATGTCAGTTATCTGTCAAAATTTGACAGTGCTGATATAATTTATCTTCGATATTGTTGATTTTCCTTTCTTTAGTGTTACTGGGCTGCGTAGGACATTTATCGTAATATTTTAGAAAATTCACACTATAGTCGGATAAATGTATAAATGGAATTAAAAAAACAAAAAAAATATGACAATGAAGGAAAAGGTGATATAATCTGCGGTGTGAAAGAAGATGTAATGGCAAAATTCAAGAAGATTAGATGGTTTGGATACGTACAATTGGAAGATGAAGGACCACGACACACGAAAGAAATGTGTAAGTAATATTAATAGGCCAGTTGATATATAGGACTACCTAGATAAAAATGTATACATGGTTGGTCCTGGTTATGTACAGCAGAAGGAAGGCAGGTCATGAGTATGGATCTGGATGGAGAGCGTGCATGAAAGTATTAACAAAAGTCGAGGTAGCTAAGGAAGTATGTTTATATCGTAGCAAGGGGAAAACTTTAATCTCTGCCAACAGCCATGGGAAAGAGACGTGCGTGTCTCTTGTATATAAAAATAAATCGCAAAATGTGTTGGTAAGCGCATAATCTAACAACGCCTGGACCAATTTAGCCAATTCTTTTTTTAAAATGTTTGTTGAACTTTTTTTTCGCTGAAGTTCAAGGATTTTACGTTTTTACGACTGAGAAAAAATCTAATAATTATCGGAAAAACCCTAAAACAGCCCTTTATTTCTCATACAAACGTTTTCTAACTAAAACGTACAGTCAATTTGAGCTTTATTGTTATTGTACAAAGTTCATATTACAAGCACTCACTGTTGTCTAAGCAATGTAGGTGTGTTCCTAACATCAAAGAGTCAATTTGCGCTTTATTGACGCTATATAAAGTTGAAATTCATATCTATCAAAACAGAGTGTGTGAGTGATATAAAAATATATATCCTTATCAGGTCAGAATCTCTAAGCTTTGTATCAAACAGTCTCCTCATTATTATAATTCTAAAATTGAATTGAACAAATCATATCAAACATTAAGGAATGAGGATCACACAGTTATTCAATCCGCTGATCGTAGTACCGTACGCATGGCCACCCTGCGCAAGCGCATTCTGAGCTCGTAATTGGCATAGTTGTCGGGAAGATCGTGAGTGAGATATTTCGGACCATATACAGCTGCGAGAAGCCGACTAACTAGGGCTAGATATTGTACGATGTGTACGATCACATATATATGTTTAAGATCAGATATTTACAATAGCTGATATGAAAAATTGTGCTGATATGTACATACAGCGGAATCCATTTATTATTGACCACCTCCGTAGACGAGTGGTTAGTACACCGGTTTCAAAGTAGTACATATGATATCACGTACAATTATTATCAACCTATATTTTGTATTTCTGTGTTAAAATATATATGATCAAAAATAAGAGATTACTTATTTTCCACAAAATGCTTTGTATATCCTCCACTTGCTATGCTGTATTTATTTCCCTTGGAAGTAGTGTCGAACATCAATAAGGCAAAGACTAGAAACGGAAAGTTCGAAATCTTCGCAACCGAACTTACATAGCCACGGATTTTTCCCATTTTTGACAGTTTAACTCAATAGTCTGAACATCTCCAATTATGTATCTATTCCTAGAACTCGAAGCTATCTTTACACCAATACCAATACAAATATATCAATCGTTCCAACTTTGAATTATTTGTGCTGATTTTGAATTGATTACATCTTTGTTATTTTTTTTTGTTATTAAGGTGTAGAGTAACTTTTATTTTACTTGTACGTCTGCATCTGCGTAAGCTCTTCGTCTCCTATTTAATATTTTAAGTCCATAAGTGGCTGTAAATACCCTAATTATATTTGTCACGCCTAAATATAACTTCATTGAGCATAAATAGTAGTCGTTCTTCGAATAAATACACAGATGCGTCTGCGCAGCTCAATCCATCACTCACTTCTCGATATGATACAATTATACATGGCCTGTCTCGATATGATATAATTAAAAACGATGATCGATGTTGGTACTGTCCATTGCTTTTAGTCTTACACGTCTCAAATATGAGATAATGGCTGACAGTCCGTAATGGTTCCGCGTACGTTCTTTGGGTAGGTAATTTTAATATATAAATACAACCTGTATTATTACAACATTCGATAGTTTCATAGATTAATTTGTTCAGGCAATCGTAGAAATCGGTAAAAGTAAAACTGACACTTAAAATCTTATGGGCGGACTATAGTCAAAAAGCCTACGAATACAGTGCACTCCGAGTCGAGTACAACAATGCGTTCAGGGTGCTGTTGAGGCTGCCGCATTTTTTAGTGCGTCGGGAATGTTTGCTGAATACCGCGTAGATTGTTTTTATGCCACAATAAAGATGTGCGTCTTTGATACGCAGAGTGCGTAGTAGCACCAATAGAATCCTAAGCATGATCACTTGCTGATTAAATTGTGCCTACATTGAATCGCTGTAGTGCCGTTTCTCCCGGATTGGCATAGCAATTGAATATATGTTGTGTTTGTTTGTGTGCTATGTTCTAACAAAAGTATAAGCAAAATTGTTACTAACAAAATTATTATCATAATCGTAATCCTAGTAAAATAAATAGCTTGATTAAGAAAATCAGAATTATATGCATCAAATATAGCTGTCAATCGATTAAACTAAGAAATATACCCAAAAACATCAACAGATTTCTCTGCATTTGTCGATTTAATTTTAAAATCACGTTAATAATATATACCAACTAAATTGTATTGCTTTTGAAGCCAGTTCGTAGTTAGATTTTTGCTTAGATGGATGAGACAGTTTTATGAGAATATTCAAAGTGTTAACACCAACGACCTCCGAAAATCGACAGTCGATCGAAAGCGAACGAGCGGCAGATAAAATCGAAAGTGGATCGATAAAGAAACCGGTATCTGGCTCTATGCTAATGCTAGAGTTGCCGGAACATTAATCGGCGCGGGCGCATTTTGTCATTTGCTGATGTTATCTGTCGCGGTGTTTTGTCAGTTGGTACCGCTGACAAAGAATATTAACTTGACGGTGGTGGTTGGTACCATGTATTGTTGCTTGTCGAATATTGGTACCATATATAGCCAAGTAACTTAGTATTTTTTTTAAATTTTCAAGTTCCTCTTTCTACCTCGTTCTTTATGCATGCACTACTGTAATATTACAAAACAATGTTAGATTTTTTCTTACTTACTTGATGCTTATCGTCATATTTTGGACAACTTACATTATTCCTATTAATATTATTAACGCTTAAGTTTGTAAGGATGGATGTTTGTTACTCTTTCACGTAAAAACTACAAAATAGATATTAATGAGACTTTAAAATAAAATTTCTTATACATCATAATAACATATAGTCATATAAAGATACATAAGTGTACATATAAAGATATTGTGTAAATGGTCCATAATATGACGATATATGTCAAATTTAGTCAGAAAAAATCTACCATATGTGTAGACAAAGTCACGGACACCAGTTAGTATAAGCTACATATTGTAAAGTTCTATAAAAAATCATTTAATAGTTTTACATGAAAGACTAAAAAACATTCGTCCATACAAACTTTCATACGTTTATAATATTAGTGGGATGAGTTATATATTTGATTACATATTTAGCTAAGTATTTAATATTAAGTAGTTAGTAAGTAGTGATTATAATTAAAAGCTTGAAAACACTAATTCCGGATTTAAAGCGGTCTTAACATGAATCATGACAATAAAAAAATATACAAAGCTAAGTTTTGTTAATCTTCTAATACAAAGAAATATATTCAAGTGGAATAGATAAGACCAGAAACTTAGAACAGAGGCCTTACCATAACCGCTTAGAGTAGGAATAATACAATATAGAAAGAGACACCGCTCTTGCAGCGTATAGCGCTATCTCGCGTGCACTTCGGTTTTATGTTCGCTTTAAGCGATCGTGGTAAGCCAATGCTTGTTAACATCTAACCGCGCCACTCTGAGTAAACCTAATAAACTTAACCGTTGGATGCGGACAAGATCTCCAGTCCAGTATTAAGTTATAATGTGCTTATTAAGCCAGCTGAGCTTTATTCATGAACATCAATTATAGAAGCGATGCCCATAACTTGATGTTAACTTAAACTAAAAACAACTTAACTATCAGTACGGGCTTAACTGTAACGTGTTGGAGTAACCGTTAATTATGTCGCTTGTGGTTTGTATTATTTATTTGGTAAATCAGGATATATTTTAGAGTGACATGAAAGGATAGAGTGTGTGTATGTATGTATAAAATATACCTTGATTAGACTTATCTCATGATCTATATTTAAAAAAAAATACTGTAGTCAAGATTATAGATAATATAGATATAGGTACGTGTGGAAATATTTATATTAGAAATTTGAAAAACGGACTTAAATATCTTTATAACGTATTTATTTAGATAAAGATAAATATCATGTTGATATAAAATCAATCGTATATTACGTTATTTTCGAACTAGTTTAATTATCATAAAAAAGGTTAGTTTTTTCATTGATGGTCCGCTTCTATTAGTCGTGATGTTAGTTAGCCTTCTTCGATTAATGAACTCGCCAAAACAAAAATATATTTTTTTTTTATTTGAACCAGTAGTTTCTGAGATAGCGCGTTCTATCAAATACACAACAAACAGCTTTATAATATTATTAAGTATATATTTTAAAAATAGTAATTTCAATTTAAAGATTCGTTTCTTGTTTACTTTAAAATTTAAAATCATTAATCTTAAATCGTATTGTGTATTTTTATTAAGAATCTTGGTCCATGAATGATATAGTCTAAGAATTATTCTTGAACTCTTTGGTTCATGTGACACGTTTACACAGAGACCATAAAACACACTTGCTTCCATATCTAATTATCTCTTACTAAAGTGCACGGAAGTTAGTAATATAAAATCCTACGAGATCGATTTAGATCACCACGACAAGCCTGTAGGCATGTGATGCTGACAAATCAAATGGAAAGTAAGGCTATTGTCTGTCCAAAGTGTGTCATGCGCAGGGGGCGGGGCCGCGCGTACGCACTGGGTCTAACCAGCTTATAATATAGACACGACACTTGACCCTGTTTGATGTAAGCGCTTGTAATCGTGGCAGTAATATCATGTCGCGACACAGACACTTGTAGGGCTGCCACCGCGCAGAAATATAATAGCGGGAGGGATGGTAAAAAGCCGGACATTTGGCTCGCAAGGTCGGACTTCTGTTAGTCCCTTATAATAAGTGCGTAGGGAACTTGCGACCCCATCGCCCGCTGGTGAGGCATTTAATGGCCCTTAATTGCCATAAATACCCCATCAGTGCAGTCAGTCTCCCTCAGGGCAGCTTGAAGCGAGCTGTCGGTGAGTTGCGTCATTGAGGGTACCGATGTGCTTCACTGGGCCGTATGCTTCTCGCCTTAACCAGCCGGACAGAGTGGAGTCGCAAGAGTAGATGCTCGAAGGGTGGAAGTGTAATAATGTCATAACGCCGACGGCGTC
Organism: Scirpophaga incertulas; assembly: GCA_036419045.1. NCBI lineage: Eukaryota > Metazoa > Arthropoda > Insecta > Lepidoptera > Crambidae > Scirpophaga > Scirpophaga incertulas. The sequence continues at coordinate 24,107,507 of CM071631.1, read as the reverse complement.
TCGATCACTGTCGCAGACCCACCTCTCCACACCCTTAGCCATTCACACCAATGTTGCTCTCTTCGCACCAATATTGGTCTGCTGAGCGGCGGGTCACCACTTGCCATATTTAAATCAATTAGGAGGCTTTGGGAAGGCTAGTCCGTTTCTCATTACCACCAAAATCGAAATGCAATAGTAGTCCACAAACATTTTGAACAATAATGATAATAGTTTCTGTGCATCTAACTCTTTATAGTCTGTCACTGCATTTTTCATGGTGCAGATAGACCCAGTTGGTACACTCCACGCACACTTTCATTGCTTAAATGGACTCCACATGTTAGATCAGTGTCCCCGCGCACGTCTTATAAAGGATTTATTCCATTTTGTTGGTAGCCTTATTAAAACTTACACTAAAAACATTACAACTAAAAATCGTTCACCATGCTGAGCACTATGTGCAATGAGCACACGCAGGTTTTCTGAGGGGCGATCGCACTAATAAATCGCAAGCGAAACGCAACCGAACCGTTCGGCTTAACCAATCCGAACGCCACAATATCACGTCATCTGTTCGATGACGTGATATTCTAGCTCTCGGATTGGTTGAGTGGAACGATGTGGTTTCGTTTCAGCTGCGATTTGTTAGTGCGATTGCCTCCCTGGTTGCACAAATGAGGCAAAAGTAACACTCTTTAGAGCTTACTGCACATCGCCTGTGCAGCCTGTGGGCACATTATACTGACAAAACTACAGTGCACACCGAGTCCAATATAATAATGCTTTTAGGGCGGTGTTGGAACTGTCCTGGTTTTGTCGCTCCTCGGACATGTTTCTAGCGGCATGCGTGGATTGTTTTAATATCGCTACGCGCAAGCGAAGTGCGTGATTCTGATAATATACAGTAGGTATAACTCATAGTAATATACATTATAAACCATGATAAAAAGTCAATTAACGATTTTTTTAACTTACTAACTCGGTGTGATATGAAGTTATATATGCCCATTCTTAATGACAATATAGGTAAGTCTTGCATGGTTTTCTCATAGATACTGTTATCAGACCTAGACCAAATTAAAATAGGACACGACAAGTAACCAGCATTTAAATAAAAAAGCTCATCAAAATCAGTTCAACCAGACGCAAGTGCCGAGATCGAATTGAGATTCTCCTTTATTGAAGTCGGCTCAAAATGGACAGCTGTCAACCCTAACTTTCGTGTGGTAATTTACAATACAAAAATTATAAAGCTAAAGGCTTTGTTTGATTGAACGAGCTAATTTATGAAACTACTGGTTCGAATTGAAACGTTCTTGTTATCTGGGATAGCCCATTTGTCGAAGAAGGCTATAGGTTGTACAACGTCATGTTATAATAACATATAGAAATGGAGCATCAATAAAAATTTGTCTATGGAGCGAAGCAGCGGGTGGATAGCACCTTATACATTTTAATAATAGTGAGAAATTCTAAATGTAAATTCAAGTCTTAAGTGTTCAAAGCAAAGTTCAAAGTCAAGAATCACTATTGATTCTTGAATCAGTACTGATTCTAGAATCACTCTTGTTTACCTTTCCTTGTATACGAAAGTTCATTTGAAACGGTCAAATAGTAATCGCGACAAACAGGCAAAGTTACTTTCCCATTTATAATAAGCTAGTAAGGATGTTATCATTACAAATAGATATTCATTTACATTCTATCATCTTTCTAAGAAATCTTAACAGTGACTAATCGTGTACAGATTAAATGACAGAGAAAGGAAACTAAAAATCTACGTGTATTTCAACAAATTCATTATTAGTTTGTCCAAACTAATAATGAGTTTGTGATAAATTACTTTTGCTAGAAGCATAAAAACCGCCATTTAGCTGTCAAAACGGAGATAAAAGTAATAAATAAACACAAATTTATTTATAGATCAAATATTTAAACAGATAAACTTATATTTGAGGTTGCAATAGAGACATTTATTGACAAACTGATAGGATCTTTATTTTAATCCTTGTAACACATTTTATAATTTTAATTAATTGGTGAATGTCTACATTAGATTTTACACACCAAGGCCAGTCAAGAGGAGCGCATAGATACAAGTTGTTCTTGAATCGATTCACCAATTTTTCAAATCCCTTGTAAATTCAGTTTTAATTAAACCCGATAAACATTATTTTGACGTTAAAAAATTTTCGCCCACATTAGAGTTTTATCCTGTGTCGTGAATTCAGTTACAAACCGTAAATAGCACATGCACATTCCGCCAAAACAGAACAAATCTCTGCAGGGCATAGAAAATATTTATTTCATACAGGAATCGAACTCGCGACCCAGTATCCAATCACTTGACTGCTACACTAACCTTTTAGTCAATTATTGGGGTTTTCTGTTAATAGTGGACTTATTAAAACAAATATAACAAGTAAGTGGCCAAGTTTAAAAAGGTTTTTGTGGAGCTTACTAATCTTACAGGATCAACATGTACTATTCCTGTGGAATTTGACTGAGACTAATGATCAGGTGGGCAGACTTTTTATTTGTCGATATATAGCAATAAAAACGTACAGTTGTGGCAGAATATGTATAATATAAACCACATATTTTGACTAAAATGTAGAGCTTGTGAAGTTCAAACTTCTAGAGTTCGGGCGTGTAGAGTTTGCATAGATCACACTTTGCACAGTAATTAACAATAAAAAAAATATTGTTCAAACAGTACAACGGAATAATATCGGAACCTAAATACAGACCTTCCCTAATACTACCAGCCGTCAGCCTCATTTTGAACAGTAGTTAATGATAAAAATGCTGTCCAAACTGCGTAACAGAATAACATTGGAACCTAAATACAGATCGTCCCTAATACTGACAGACGTCAGCCCCATTTTGAACAGTAGTTGATAATAAAAACTGCTGTCCAAATTGCGCAACAGCATTACATTGGAACAAGATTACAATTACAACATTACCGCCTTTTAGACGGACTAGATAAACCTTCAACTACCCCAATCAGTCTTGATTCATATACTCGCTAAAATAAAAAGTGTAATTACCTAAAATGTTAAATTTTTAACCAGACTCTAATATCCTTATTATGTTATTGATAAATGTCTCATGTTTGCCCAACAATTTGCGGAGTGCCAATTAATCTGTTTCAAGCGCTATAATCTAAGATTGCTTCGCTCGCATTCTGACACTGTAATGGCTGGCTTGGCTCTGGTGTAATGGTGGATATTATATCTAACTATATAACGTAATTGTATGTCCTGTTAGAGTTAAATGACTGATTTATTTTCCCTAGATTAAAATATTTATGTTCTTTTCTGTCAACGAATTAAAGCACGCCTTTATTTACAACATGAGTTCCGATATTCGAACCTGAATTGTGGCAATGTTGTTTTGTAGTGTTAAATATTGACAAACATGCAGACCGTCAATCTGATCGCATATAATTCGTGACGGCCATAAGAACTACGGTGTACATTGTTAACTTAAAATATAAGCTACAGTGATACTCAGTAATTACACTGTCATATGGTACTAAAACCTCAATTGGAACACTGCTGTTTTACTGCAGAATCTACAACCGTCACAAGAACTACAGTGTACATTGCTATCCTCTGACATAAGATGCAAAGATACTCAGTAATTTCACTGCCAGATTTTACTGAAACAGCAATTGGCACACTGCTATTTTACTGTAGAGTTAGGTAAGATGGTGGTACCCAAGTAGACGACCTTGGTAGAATTTCTTCGGTATTCATATACCTTTTGAATATTAAATAAATGCCTAATACATAAATATTTCTTACATTTACACCAATTAGCCTAGCCCAAAACAAGCTCCATAAGGCTTGTGTTATAGGAACTAGGAAAACGGCTAGACACACATATGTTATACATATATAAATATTTTTGATAGAAATATATATTAACAACTATGGCTAAGGTACAAATGCTCGCATTCATCGCAAAAGCATCTGCCCCCACCGGGCTCGAACCCGGAACGTCAGAGATGCAACTCCTTGAAATCGGTGTACTAACCACTCGACTAGGGAGGTTGTAATGATCAACGAATGTTTATTGAAAAAAAAATATCCAAGTTGTAATCTCTTTTAGGGAATGCGTCATAATGAAAAATGAATGAATAATTTTTTTTTAATATTAGTCGTAATATGAGTCTAAACGAAAATTACTACTGCATAACTACATAACAACAAATACAGTTTAAAAACCTATATCTCTCAGAAAAATATGCAAGTTTCTAATGTCATAATTTGATCATAAAGTGCGCTATAAAAATATAACCATCTGAGTTGCAAATTTAAAATAATCTTCACAGCTCATAGAGATGTGCACCGAAGGCCACGAGCCTGCGCTAACAAAAGACACAGAGACACAAAGACAGACGTTAAAAAAATCATAGGACGATCACGCTAACCCGGATTGGTCGAGTACAGTCACATTTGACATTCCCCGTAGGGTTATGCAGGTTGTTTTGTGGAAACTACGGAAAACTGTACGAAATGTAATAGCGCTTCAGGTATATTATGGACACGTTTGTGCTATCTAGAAGGCTGCCAGGTCGTATATTTGGATAAAAATATGTATAATCGGACGGTGTATTGTATACATAACGTATAATCTTCCATCGTGTATAATTGGATACAATAAAACAGCATAAATCGGATCATTATCTGTGATTCAAATTTTGCTAAAACTTTACAAAATATTTAGATTCTTTGAATGTAATCAGTGCGAAATAGTATTTTTCAAATTTTAAATGAGAATTACCAAAAATATAAAACAAAGCCGTAGTAAAAGTACGTAAATTATGAAGAAAAATGGATTTATATAATTTATTAGTTATATATATATATATAATACTTATATTTCGTACTAGCTGTGCCCACGACTTCGTTCGCATCGTAATTTTAGGTAGCATTTTAAACGACTGAGAGTTTTATAAACGGAAGAGTATACAAATATAATCAGAAAGCTTCGAACTGCTAAGCTATCGTGAGTTACACGTATTAGTCAATCATAAAATATAGACATATGCTCTCGTGGGTTATTTTTTATATAATTTTAAGGAGAACATTTCCGTCATACATGATTTCTGTGTAGCTTTAACCATTAAGGATGCACGCTCACCGGAAGCTTAAAAAATGGAGTAACTTCTCCCGTTTTCAGGCTCAGGAGTATGAAAAATAATTGTACCAAGTTTCTTTCAAATCCGTTTAGTAGTTTTTAATGTTATAAAGGTTACACAGACAGACAGATAAAAATTTTACTGATTGCATTTTTGGCATCAGTATCGATCTCTAATCAGCCCCTGATCATTACTTTGGAAATATATTTCATGTACAGAATTGACCTCTCTACAGATTTATTATGATTATAGATAATTGCAGACATTAAAAGGTATGGTCGATATTTATTTACTAGCAGCCCTGGCTATCTATCCAAATTATCGATATCATTATATTGCACAAAAAGCATGTGTTTTGCAATATATTATATATTTAACTAAATTATAACATAAAACGAAAAATACATTGGTACATAGCAGGGTCGATCTCGGGGCCTCCCGAATCTTCACTAGTGGCAAAACTACAGCGCTACTGACACTCCATATAAATATATATATATACAGCTTGCTTGTATTACACACACCTCGAATGATGACATCTACCTACCTACATATACATATCTACCATACATATCTACCTACATATCTAGGATCAAGAGAAACACTATCTGACTATCGCAGCCTACTAACTTGAAACATGTAACCCCGTTCACGCACCAGGAGCCATAAATAAAACCAAGCATCGCTTAATCGCCTTGTGGAAAACGCGGGAGTGCTAACGAATCGTGAGCGACTGCGGCGTTAAGGTTACCATTCCAGTGAAACGTTGCGATGCGCTCCGAGATGATACTTAACTGTAAGAGGCCTTCCCCCATTACAATGCGAACACTATTTGCGGATTGCGACAGCAAGTTTCTTTTTACCGCTCACTGTTATTTTTTTCTTTCTTTTCTCTGTGTTGTTTTATTCAACAGGCGTGTATGGGACCGACCTTTAACCGACGAGAAGCAGGGCATACCCACTAAAACTGCAAGCTGGAAGCTGGAAGGAACTGGAAGCGCTGTACTCCCGTTTTCTTATAAATATTATTAGTAATATTAATTTGAAAAAGCTGGTTAAGTGTGATTCGGATCCACGCACTGAGTTCTGTACAAACTATACCCAAAAAATATATTTCTTTTGTGACACAATGAAAAAAAAATTAAAGATTTTCGAAAATTTACCTTAACTTCTACTGCAAGAGCTTCCCATTTTTTAATTCTGTTTTTGCTCTTTGGAGAGGAGACGCTAAGAATCCTCTTGGATACCAATCTTGGGTAGAAGTGCACTATGGCTTGGATGGAAGGATAAGGTCTTCCTTTATGATTTTTGTCAAATTTCATAATATAAACATTATGGAAAATAGTCTATATGTTCAATGAGTCTTGACAACATAGATTTTTATTCCTTTTAGGGTATTACTACTCAAAAGATTTTAAGTTATGATATCGCTTTCTGTGCACGCCTGACCTAATAAGTCGTGCTCCGTCCACACCCTTCACACATGAGCCCAGAGACCTTGCGTTCACTTGTCACGACATATGGCGCCCCAAGCTAGGACGATAGCCGCCTATGAAACAATTGCGGTACCATTGCTTGCTTCGAAAGGCACCGAATATTCATAAAACTCTTAAGCTAGAAATATATTTAAAATAGATTTTAGACTATAGATCATAAGCAATCAATTGAATTGTTAAAAGTTATAATTAATTAAATACACCGTGACTTAAATATATAATAAAAACATTATTTACATCTCTTATAATTTTTTTCTCAAATGAATAATAAGTAAGACATAAATTTTGCCTTTAAAAGATTGTGATATTTATAAGAATGTTTTTTTAAATATCAAACAAAATTTAAAGTGGGCATCGCTAATTAGTAATTAGTCATTTTACTCTCAATAAAGACATTGATCGAATTTATACCTTTTAAACTGAGAAAGGCCAAGATATGAATTTACACGACTGATTGAACGTCATAAATCATTATCATCACTATCAGTTTGGGCAAAAGATGGAAGCTGCTGGATATAAGCATCCTTTGAGGATCTTTCCAAATCTTCTTATGAATTGATATTTACGATCTAAGTGGTAGAAATTAAAAAACATGATGAATGCAACGGAACTTTAGGGGCGTAAATAAAACCAGCATTTAGAATAAACCAAGAAAAAACTTTACTAAATAGCACTTAGATTACACGAAATATTCATTAACCATTGGCCGGTAACCCTCGCTGCCATTGGCCAGAGCAGTATCGCGATTGACCAATAGCAAGGCCTGTCAATCATGCAGTGATTGCTAACTGCAATGAATATTTTTACTGATCCTTATCATAACTGGCTGTAACGACCTGGCCATTTGTGTCGTTTTACTGTTGTTAAGTTCTTGGGTATATCCACGCGGCATAGATAGAAAAGATAGCCAAGATCTAGCAAAACGATATTTTACAAGCGCCTGTTTACATCCAAACCCACTTATACAAAAAGCGGTCAACTACTTTCCCGAAGATAGCGTCTCGGCTAAACTTCGAAGTCCGCGAATTTTTTTAAACGACCCGCCCGACCCCATCACCCGTGCAAACTAAGCCTCTAAACCCCTCCCGCCGGCCACCAGCCGCGTAGCCCCTCACACCACATATTCTCGTATCTCACCCACGCACCGCGCTTATCGGTAAGTGCGATGACCCGGGGCACACATACCTCATCAAACATACACCCGGTACCGTCACGTAGCAGGTCGATTCTCACCCTCCACGCGATATTGAGCGTCCGAGCCAATAGAGGCGCGCTCAACTTGCATCGACTCCTTTTTGACCCAACTCTGACGGCACCGGAATGGCGCCGCCGCCGGGATCGCTAGCAGGTAAGGCTCTGACCCTCCGCTACGCCTTTCACAAATACAGTCACAGTAAAGTTGGACATAGTCACCTGCGGCATAGGTTCCTCATAAAAAAAAAGCTTAGATATAGATATAATAGCTTAGATATAGCTTTTGTTCTCCATTTATATAATATGTTGCTAAACAATCAGACTGTCCATCTGATGCTAAGTGGTTACTGTGACTTATCAGCAAAGGAGTAGGCTGACATATGACACACACCAAAAAATTACTTAATGTTTGGACCTCTATCACTCAAATGAACGCTAACATCGAGCGTGTTATGGAGTGGAGTTTCACAATCAATTCGGGTAAATCTCCGGGTAAAGCGTTACTGATTGGGAGTCAAAATTCTAATTCTATACTCTTTTTCAGTTCAGTGAAGAACTTATCATATTAAACTAAGCAAGAATTTTTTACACTATGCATAACACGAAATGCCTTCAAGCGTTTTTGTCGTGAAATTTAAAATCACTTTAGTCTAAATCTGTCCATTTGAAATCATGCCCATGTCTATTACCTAGATGTCACTAAGCAATTACTAAACAAGCTTAAGCGTTTGCAAAATCTGTGTATACGTTTCATTTACGGTTTAAAGAAATTCGACAACATCTCTAAGTTTTCAAACGGCTTCAAATGCCTCTCCATCTGTTACCGTATAAAGATGAGAATACTCTGTTTCCTGTTTAATGTTTTTTTTAATCCTTAATATCGTTTTACCTTCGAGAGCTGTCCCTTTGCTAACTCTTCCAAATCTCTCACTCATTCTCGCTTCTTTATATTCCTTCGTGTAATTCCAACTTCTTTTCTCCTTCATTCATGGCTATATCGATTAGGCATTGCAACGAACTTCCACCTAGCATACGAGACTGCCAAACTATATTCTCCAAACAAAAGGTAGTACTTCATTGTCTTAATTATGGTATTACTTATGTTATTGTTGTGCCTATACATTTTTGTCCATATTTGTTAATTTTTTTATGTATGTTCGTATAAGTATATTGGTATATATGTTTTGACGTGTTATATATAATATGTTTTTTATCTGAATTCGTTTTGTATATAATAAAAACATTTCTTGATACTACTGATAGTTTTACACAGGGTCTTTGTAATTTACATAAATATTAAATACGAATCGTCCTATTAGTGTTTTTTTACGAAAAGTGACTTGCTTAAATACAAATAAACATATTTCGTGTACATATGTATAAGCATAAGATTGTTAGAAAATTATGTCTCTAAAAGTATGAACAACAGGAATCAGTATTTTTTAATATCCACTATGGCCCGTACACATCGCTTTTGTAATAAGAATAAGTAACGGATATCTTACAAAATTCAATTAATAATTGATGATCCCGAGTTTCGTCTCAGCCCTGCTTATTAAGGCCGGGAGACCGTTTCAGGACAAGTCCTTTTCGGTGGCTTCATACGCCACCCGTTTCAACGGGTGGGTCCTTGGGGTTGACATTCTGTCATTTGGTATCATTGTTGTTTATGTTCCTGGGATTTTTATGCCTGGTCTTCTGTATTGTTAGAAGGTCTCGTGGTAGGCCTCTCCGTCTGCCTTCGGGCGGTCGAGCGTGGTGTGGGGCTATCTCTCTTATGAGCGTGTGTTGTAGTTTGCTTGCACGCTCGAACATAAGGCTGGCTAGTCTGCGGATGTGGTCTTCTATTTTTTCGCACTGGAAGTCCCTCAGCAATACCGAGTTTCGGACATAGCGAGGGGCCTGTGCTATTGTTCTCAGTGCGAAGTTTTGCTGGGTTTCTTAGCAGCTGCTTATATCTTTTCGCCTTTAGCAGCGAGTACCACGAGGGGCTGCATAAGAAAGCCGGCTTCGGACGTACATTTTATATAAATGCAACTTGGCTTTGGTGGGCAGGTGTGATTGTTAGCAGAGGCCTGAGTGCCATTCTGGCCGTCCTTGCTCTGCTGATGGTGGAGTCAACGTGTCGCCCATGGTCATACTTCTGTCAATGGTCACACCCAGGTAGGTGACCGATTGAGCCCAGGGGATGCTAGTGCCCCTGAGTGTTAGAGTGAGCGGAAATGTTCCTCGCTCTGCTCAACACTATGGCCTGGGTCTTCGACACGTTGACGGTCAAGCGCCATTTGTCTAGCCATTCGAATAATTGAATTTTTACAATTAAAGCGTACAACGCACGATGTAATTATTAAATTAAAATATGTTTTAAGACATAACTCATAGATATTTTGTCTCCTGAACTACTATAATTTGTCAGCCAAACTGTATGCTAATGATTGAATCGAGTGTCCGAATGATCGATGCTGTGACATCGCACGATCTGCTTAATAGATTCTCGCTTCGGACAGCTACCACCGCACCTAGAGACGTCCTATTTAGATTTTTCATAGATATCGATAAATTAATGTAGACAGTCAAACCTAGCTCAATTGCATAATTTTAATTAATTGTTTTTATCTACAGTTGTGAGGGATTTTTAGGCTGCAAATGAAAAAATGTTGGTGTCTTAAAGTATCAGCAGTAGCAGATCACCGCATCTTTTGTTAATTATAAATAACATTAAAATTTCCTATTATACTAAATAAATTAAATGACATATTTTATTTATAGCAATAGTATGTAAACTACAATTTCAATTTATCAAATAAAAAAACATGTTGAAGGTATAGGTTAATTTCTTACAACCCATGTATGTTTTTAATTCCACTGAATTTACGTCAGATAACATTGAAATCTGATGTAGATGTAGACGTCCCTCCGCTGACGGAGACCCTGGACCCTCTCGTCGTGGGAAGAGCGGTGGATACGCTCTTCCCGAGGGTCCGGGACAGTCCCTCCGCCGCCCCGTCGCTCGGCCCTTAGTCGGACGACCTCCGGGTGACGGTGGCCGCTTCGCGGAGCCGTTTCGCGGCTTTCTGCGCGACACACTGCCCCGGGACCGGATGGGGCCCGGGAAAGGTGCTAGCGCTGGCGCTCAGGTCGTTCCGGAGCACGGTGAGGCAGCTCTTCACGAGTATACCACGAGCTGCCTCCCTACCTGCGGGCCGTGGTCGGGGACTATCTGCGCGACAGGACGATCGGCGTGATGGGACGGGACAAGATGGAAATGTCGAGGAGGGTCGAATGCGGCGTTCCGCAGGGGTCGGTGTTGGGACCCCTGCTATGGAACCTCGCATACGACGCGGTTCTTCGCACCAGCCTTTCTCACGGCGTGCGTGTCGTCTGCTACGCTGACGACACTCTCGTCGTGACGACTGGGGCCGACTTCGGGCCGGTGCTCAGGCTTGTCGAGCTTGGGGTGGCATGTGTCGTGCGGGCGATTCGCCGGCTGGGTTTAGAAATAGCGCCTCACAAAACCGAGGTGCTATGGTTCCACGGCCATCCGAGGCGCCGGGAACCACCCAGCTGCCGGATCCGGGTGGGTGACGCGATGGTCCCATTAGGGCCGTACACCAAGTACCTGTACCCGTACACTAAGTGCGGTTGGTCCCCCCAGCCAAAAGGGTGGCGGGCGCATTGCATCGACGGATTGTAGCGGCCTGGCGTGCGCAGGTCGAATTACGGATTTGCGCGCGCCAGCGGGCGGTCGGTGCCGTACTCCCGCACCTCGATGCTTGGCTCCACGGGAAGGAGGAGGTCACCTACCGATTGACTCAGATACTCACCGGGCACGGCTGCTTCGGTGAGTATCTGTGTCAAATAGGACGGGAGGGATCGACACATTACCACCACTGCGCATCCGACCTCGAATCGGCCCAGCACACGCTGGCGGAGTGCCCCGGGGGGGCCTCCGAGCGCCGAGTCTTGGTCGCAGAGATCGGGCTAGATCTGTCTCCGCCGGCATTGATTGCGGCAATGCTGGCAGACGAGGGAGGTTGGAGGGCTCTGGCCTCCTTCTGTGCCGCTGTGATGCTCCAGAAGGAGGCCGCCGAGCGGGGTCGGGAGATGGCTGATCCCGCTCGAAGGAGGCGGCACCGGGCTCGGTAGCACAGCTGCGGCGCCGCCGCGTGTCGCCGGCGGGCGCGAGGAAATTGCGCCCGCGGATACGGCGACCCGGGCGGGACCACGGCCCTTCCGTGGCGGGGGGGTGTCGTCGATGGTGGAGATCGGGGGAGGTATTGTAGCCTCTCCCGAGGAGGGTTCCCCTGTATCGGCGAGGGAGCGGAGGCTGGGGGTTCCCTGAAGTAGCTTGGTCTTTCTGGGGGCTTCCTACATGCTTGAGGAAGGCCATCCCTGAGGTTTTTAGTGGGTAGGCCTCCCCCTTCTGGGGAGGAGAGCCCCTCACAACCGGCTCACCACAGCCGGGGTAAACGCAAACAGCAACTTAATGCATTTTCCTCAGGGGGAACAAAAAATAAAAATGTAGACGTCCAGCAAACGGTGTTTATTGGCTGAAATAATGCTGTAAAATGTAAAGTTAGCTAATGTTACATTTATAGATTGAAAGTTGATATTAAGCGTTAATAAATAAATCAATTATCTATGTTTATTATTTATTCGCTTGTTTTACTATCAGTATCTATCCTGTATATTATTTGTTGATTTGAAGACATTACATTCTAAAGTGTAAATATTTGTTTTCCCGTATAAATTGTAAACAAATATGTGTGTTGTATCATAACGACATAATTTACTGTAATGTTGTTATTACTTTTGATAAAGCTGATAAGTTTCTGGCGCCCATTCTTTTTATCAGCTAAAAAATACGTCCTGAATGAGTGGTAGAATTATAATAACGTATATAATTCTGGAACCCGCTCTCCTCGACCACACTCCGGCGCACCACATATTAATATTGTTTCTAGATGTTATCAGTACCATAATATTTCTCTAGTGATCAAACGCGCCACGAACCAGCCCATTGTTTGTCATCATTCATATTAAAGTGTACTACACTATTTGTACGATACTTCGACTCAGATGCTGAGGTTTATATAGAGAACAGTGGACTGTACTCAAAATCTTATTTATTATAATTCTTATAATAAATAAGATTTTGATATATGCTATGTATAGTGTTTAATGGCGACCGATTCCTGTGTCCCAAGGAGAATAGAAAACGTCATCACCAACCTTGTACTGCGATTTGGATATGTGCACGGCACTAGTCACACTTAATTTAAGTGCTATGCCAATGTGAATGTTCAGGTAACTTCCGGTTCAGGCGGCAGAACGTTTGCGCTAGCACCCGCGGTCATCGTGGATAGACAACTGTCATACCTAAGTAAGTCACCGGATAATTCCACTACCCTCAATCTGAACACAAAAATCGGACACTGTCCCTGTGAAAAAAAAAACCGATAAAAAAAACTATTCCAAGGCTAATAAAAATAATTATGATAATATAATTTGGTTACAATTGTTGTTATTTATGGAGTTGGTGTCGGTATATTGTAATTCTTTCTTTGTCGACCTCCGTAATCGTGTGATTTGAGACCCGTTGGGGGTCGATGTTTGTGTCTTGAATGCGAGCATATTTGTACCTTAGTCGTGGTTGTTAATTTATATTTATATCATACATATATATACATATATATGTATGTCTACCTATAAACCGGTTACCATAGATCCCATAAGATTTACTTTGGACTAAACTAATTGGTGTAAGTATAAGAAATATTGATTTATCCTTAGCTCACACCAACTCCAAATATAACAATAATTTGTAACTTCTTTATACTATTTTTTTTTACTATTTAATGTATATTAATTTGTTTTAGAATAATTGTTATTTTATATAAATCAGTTTTAGTACATGTTTCGGGCACACGTAATTCAAATTTAAGACATGATATTCTCCTGGTTGCCATTATGAGAACTGAACTAAATTGAATAGAACCATATGAGAAGCACCAACTTTGTAAATTAAAAAAGAATTTCAAAATCATGTCCCTATCAAAAGTTCTGTGGTAACAAATATGAAAAAAATACAATCGCAATGAGAACCTCTTTTTTTTAGGCGGTTTGTTAAAATGAGGATGTAAGGTTTGTAAGTTTGCTGCGAACCTCATAGCGCTTTGTAGTATGGGCGACTTACCATCATGTGAGTCAATATTTATGCTATAAGAGTCCCTTCCATCCAAGCCATATGATCTTCATGGTCAAGGCTCAGGCTGAGTTTAATCGGTAAATCATCTTGGTTGAGCCACTGGTCGGTTTGGAGATCGGACTCCGGTGATTATGTTGGCATAATCACCTTGGCACTTGATTGCAGTGGTATCCATGAGGATTCTCAGCCTCTCCGTATATATATCGCCTTTTACTATCAGGTGAAATGGATGCTGGAAGTATTCGAGATGTATTTAAAATAAAATTACGCAGAAACTCCTGTACGTATTCCAAAAAAGCATCCCTTTTTAAGTTTTCTGTTACTAAACCAATTCACAAACGTCAACCATTAAATTTAAATAACATGAATCAGATTGTTAAGGAATAAGACAGTTCCATTGCTCCGTTAACGGGAAGGTTCATTCAGAAATAAGTTAAGGGGATGTCAGCTGGGACTATGGTACTTTAATGCACATATTAGTAGTAGACAAATTTGAATTAATTTTTAGATATCAATTATAGTTTTTTATTTGCATAATCTAATAGATTAAACAAATAAAAAAAAAACCCTCTCATCCGAAGTAACGTAAAAACTGTAGTTTCTGATTTTTTGAAATACAGAACAAAGAATTCGCCCGCAAAAATCTAGTGAAAAAAGCAAGAATAGATGACTTAATAATAATAATGTATGACTTTACATACAAAAATCAATTATGCAGCACTAAGTTTGTTTTTATTATGTGGGTACAATAAAAAATATAATTACAACAAGCAATAGCAGAACGTCATACAAAATGAGGTTAATCTAAATACTATAGATGACCAGTGAATACATAATATTTAGACTGCTTAAGATAATTTGTTCAAGAGTATTCGTAAACAACGAGAGTATAAAAGTATTAATGAGAGTCGAGGCAGCTAGAGAAGTATGCTTGGATCATAGCAATGGAACTGTGATCCTTACCTACCCCCATGGGAAGGTATGAGTAAAAGAACATTTTAGTGTGGATTATTCTAAAAAAATACTAGTGATAGAAGTGCTGATTAACGCGCTGATTAAAGGAGTGCGCATGTTTCGTTATTACAAATAACATATTTATTATCTATCAATTATATAAATTCTAATAAATAACAATTACTTAAATTGATATAACTCAATTGCTGGCGCCATGAGCTGCCCTTAAGACGAGTCATTCAGTTACATATTTATAACAGTATTACAACGATGATGTTTATCGAACAGAATGGACGTATGCTACTACCGTGCATACGACATACATACACAATTATACCTTCACATTTTTCTAGCTACTTTATTACCATATATCTATTGCTCTTTAACTCAACTTAAAATGGTAAATCATAAAAATATGTTAATTTATTGATCATGTTACCCAACCATAATTAATTTTCACATGTGGTTTAATTAGGAACATATATACTCACCCTGTTTCCCATATAATAGGGGTAGGCAGAGATCACAGTTTTCCACTTGCTTTAATCTTAACATTATATCCTTAGCTTGTTCAACTTCTATTAATACTTTCATGCGCGCCCTTATTTGTTAGGAATTTTTATTATTAGTACTAATACTACCTCCCCATTCACATTTAGGTAGATAATATGATTAAAAATATTTGTTTGTATTTTTTTAAGTTATATATTTTAATATTAATAGGACTAACAAATAAAAAAAATCTTTCTTGTCTTAGTCTTTAAAAAGACTTAATAACTAAATTTATCGTAAGGATAACATTCCTTCAATTCGCACATTTATGAAAATCTGGACCTTAAAAAGGCTAGCCATTGTGAGATTCATGCGAGCTTTATTTCGATTCTCTTAAAATCATATAAAATAACGACAATTTGATACAAACACATCAAACTATTAAAATCTGCCAAATTTCTCTAACCGATTATATAGTTAATATCAAACGCATAGAATTCAATATCAGCAATTAAAAAAGTGCAGCCAGTAGCATCCTAATATTCTAGTGCACTGCGGTGCTGGTGTCTGATGTGTTTTTTATTTTTTTCCATATGTGTATCCGCGTACAATCCACGTTATGCAGTTCTTAAGCTTTCTGAATCCATAAATTTTATAATTGTTTGACTTCAATAAGTGCCTGTAAAGACTTATGTTGAATAAAGATTACTTTGATTTTGTACAGAATATCCATTCTGTGTACACAGTAATCGAGTCTTATCTCTGTACGTCGCGTCGGCTTGACGCGCGCACGCGCTTCGTTAATGGGGCGATCTCGACATGATCAGACGACGGAATGCACTGTCTCGTTAGCCAATACGGGCTCTTAAGCTGCATTAGAGCAATCAATTTGTTTTAGATTCTTGTTTCAGTTTTTGGTATGTTGTTTGCTAACCCCCCCTCCCCCACACACACACACTTGATACGTGGTGGTGGTGGAGATTTAAAACATACCATAACATTTAGTACCTACAACATATTGATATTATTTTAGGGATTCGGATCTACCAAAAAGAGGTACTCAAAATCCTGCGGACCCTTGATGTGAAGAAGACGAGTAGGCCTGATGGTATTCCGGCAATTGTATTGCGGAATTGTGCACCTGAGTTGTCTCCTATTCTCACGCACCTGTACCGCCTTTCACTTGAGACCGATTCAGTTCCGAAGTCTTGGAAGCAAGCTAACGTGCAGCCTGTGCCTAAGAAAGGGAGCCGGGCAGATCCCTCAAACTACAGGCCAATTTCGGTCACCTCCATACTCTGTAAGACTATGGAGCGTGTATTGAATAATCGACTCCTGACGTACCTTGAAGATAATGATCTCCTTAGTGATCGGCAATACGGATTCCACCGAGGCCGGTCCATGGGGGATCTTCTTGTGTACGCCACGCACGTGTGGAGCGAGGCTATAGAAAAACATGGTCAGGCCCTTGCTGTGTCTCTGGATATTTCAAAGGCCTTTGATAGGGTTTGACATGCTAGCTTATTAAGTAAGCTTAATAAGCTAGCATGCTAGCCTTGCTACGCTATTTCTCTTGGTCTTTGCAACTGGATCAAGGACTTTCTGAGCGAAAGATCGATCCAATGGACCTTGATGGCTACTCGTCGAATCCCAAGGCTATTGACGCCTGAGTTCCTCAGAGTTCTGTCCTTTCAGCGACTCTTTTCTTGCTACATATCGACAATCTGCTTATACCCGGTACCCTTGGGTATGCAGACGATAGCATGGTCGTTGAAAAATACTTGTCCAGTGCAAAGGCCTAGAGTGATGAGATTCAGTCTTGTCGAAGGTCGATGATTGACCGTTAGAACTTGGCCCTTGAGGCGGTCTCAAACTGGGGTGACGCTAATCTAGTTAATTCTAACACCACTAAAACCCAGGCGTGTTTGTTTACCGCGAAGCGGAGTCCTTATCTTTTGACTCCGACACTCCGTAATGTGCCCGTTCCCATCAGTGATCATCTCGTGCTTCTTGGTATGGACATCCCGTCCAACTTAAACTTTGGCCAATACATCGAGTCCTTGGCAAAGACTGCAGCTAAAAAACTTGGTACCCTCTGAGCCTCGATCACCGACGCAAGGTAGCCTCTATGGTCATCTTTTATCGGATGCATTTCGGAGAGTGTGCGATGGAATTGTACAATTTGATTCCAGCATCCCCCTGTCTACCTCAGGGGAACTAGACGGCGGTTGGGCTTCCACCCTTATGTTGTTGATATACCACCTATACGCACTAAGCGTTTCGCTTCTACTTTCATAATGCGCACAGCAAAGCAGTGGAATTTCCTCCCGCCGGATATTTTCCCAGATAAATACAATCTGGGCCTTTTCAAGGCAAGAGTGAATAGGCACTACTGGACAGGCATGAACCATCTTCGGCTTCACCATCACTTTCCATCAGGTGAGATCGAGGCCAAATGCCTGTCCTTATCACATAAAAAAAATATATATATATATACAGTGAAGAAATTCTGCGTAGAAAAGAAGATACTTTCATTAAAAATCCAAAGGCAATGAGATATTTTATAGGAAGTGAAATAATTTTTAAACACACAATAATATACGAAATTAAGGTCTATGATAAAAATATCCCGCCAGAAAGGTAGCAGATTATTTTTGAATGGCGTAAAAATAATAATGACCTCAGGGTGTAATCATATGAAAAACAAACGGACATATATGTAGTATACATATGTACATATATAACATGAACATATCTTACGATTCAACTTTAATTTATAATAATAATTATGATATATATATATATATATAATAATTATGATATATCACAAAAACTATTGTCATTACACGTCAAAATGTTTGTGGACTATTGCATTTTAATTTTGATGGTAATAAGAACCGGACTTTGGAAAAGACTCCGGTCACCGGTCTTCTCAAAGACTCCTAATTGATTTGAATAAGGTAGTGACTTGCCGCTCACTAAATGGGCTCCCCAAAAATCTGACCAGTATTAGTGCAAAGAGAGCAACATTGTTGTGAACGGCTTAAGACGCTTCGAGCTCTTGCGTCTCCACTCTGTCCAGCTGGCTAAAAAAAAGGCGGGTGGCATACGCCCCATTAAGCATATTGGGACCCTCGGTAATACCACTCACCGACAGCTCGCCATAAGCTGCCCTGAGGGAGACTGACTGCACTGATGGGGAATTTATGGCGTTCGTGAGGCATTAAAAGCCCCACTAATGGGCGATAGGGTCGTCACTTCCTTACGCACTTATTATTATTATCTCTATTTTACTAAATATACTATAGCACCTAACAAGGTATACTATTAAAAAATGTTTATCGTATCTGTCAGCCTATAACGAGATCTATTTTCTGGCTGATCAGTATTCCGCGTCGACGCCCAATCGAGCACTGTGCAGTAATACTGCCTGCGCCTTGTTAGAGCAGATTTATGGTACGATCTGGAATACTGGTTTATAGTTGTTGCCCGTCTTGAACGCACTGGGCAAATAGCATGTCTATTGTCTATGAGCTTCTAATAATATGATCTTTTTTGACATGTTTCATTCATAGTCTAGGTTAGCTTAATCTAGACATTATAGTAGTACTAATTTGGTATTCTGACTTTAATTATACGAGTATTCATTTAATATTTTGCCTCTAATTATAGTAGTATTAATTTAGTATTCTGCCTTTACTTATAGTAGTATTAATTTGGTATTCTGCCTCTAATTATACTACTATAATTTAGTATTCTGTCTCTAATTATAGTAGTATTAATTTAGTATTCAGCCTCTACTTATAGTAGTATTAATTTAGTATTCAGCCTCTACTTATATTAGTATTAATTTAGTATTCTGCCTCTACTTATAGTAGTATTAATTTGGTATTCTACCTTTACTTATAGTTGTATTAATTTGGTATTCTCGACCTGCATCTTGAGAACTACGCAGATTCATGACAAGTACGCTCTTCCCTCGTCAAACATATAACCGGTACCGTCATGTACCGGGTAGATTCTCACCCTTCACTATACGGCGATCTTGAGCGTCTGAGCCACTATACGCCGCGCTCATTTTGCGTCGACTCTTTTGTACCGACCCTAACGACCCCGGAACGGACATCGGGGTCGCTAACAGACTAGGTGTCAAACCTTCCGTTCGTTCGCCTTCCACTAACACACTCAAGGTAAAGCTGAACATAGCCATCTGCGGCTTCAGCATAGGTCCGTAAAAAAAGATAAATAAGCAATAAGTTCAAAGTAGTATTTATAGTATTATAACAGTATTCAGAAATTGTTCCAGAAACTCAATAATATGTTAACTATTAACTTCAAATTTCCGTCAAAATATATTTAACAATATTTCTATTGAAAAGTATTCTATTTAAAAGCAATCATTGAAATTGACAAATTAATAAATAGTAACAAAAAGCACACACAGACACACTATACGCGTGTATATATGGCCACCTTCTAATATTTACTGTGTCCAATACAGTACACAACGTTCATTGCAAAAGTGTAACATTTAATACAGTGGAATTTCTATAACTCGAACCTTGTTAAGTCGAAATCCTCGCTAAATCGAAAAAAGACACGTTTCCCTTCTGCTGAACCAGTAAATACGTGGTTTCTCGAATTATTTAGACTTTACATCTCAAACAAAATGTAATTTTCCCTCCTAGGTATTGATAAAACATGTTTCTACTCTATAACTCGAATTTCAGAAAACTTAAGACTTTAGACTTTATCGAGGATCAGGATCAGGATATTCAGTTCATAATTTGAACTTGAGAAAATAATCAATAAAAAATCTGCAAATAGCCTACCAAAAGAAGATAACAGATTTTTTGTAGTACAGATTTGTTTTAATAAATTGTATGTACCTTAGTGTATAAAACTTAGGTCGAATTTTTATTTAAATTTTACTGTACCAGTCGGAAAGTATACGAGTACATAGAAAACCGCGCCTTTCTAAGTCAAAGTTTAAGTAGTTAAGTCCTTTGTAAGTCGAAATGTTTGTTAAGTCGAAAACTCCTACTCGAAATTATTAACAATTCCCTGATATTCGAGTTATCGAGATTCCACTGTATCATAATATCATTGTGGTTAAGCAATTAAGTATTGAATATATCAATCTATATTGATTGCTAAATCACAAACAAAAGAAAATACTCTAATATCACCACTCCAACATCAGATGTGCACCATCTGTTTAGTACCGAATGCTGTTCCCAGGAATCTGGCGGCATTCTCAGTCCCCCGCTGCTCACGACTCATAAGGCATTATTAGATTAACGAGAAAAACTTTGAATCAGGTTCTTACGAGAAATTTTGCAGTTTTTGTGGTTTGTGTTGGGAAGTAGTGACTTCATGTTGTTTTAGACATTGTTAGCCGTCTGCTGTACAATTGTACGATGAAAATGTTGCTAATCAAAATCATAAATATTCTTCAAATAGGATTTTACAATCACTTTTGCACTTAAAAGATGCTACGCCATTGATTAACAAGTCTACGCCGGGGCCTTGCACTGAAAAGAACCAGCAAGCGCTATTTTTTTTTCTTGTGGTTTTACAGAGTCGTCTATTACAAGCTCACCTCAGATAAATAATCTGAATCCAACTTTCTTTACAAGTTTAAACAAATTCAAATTATATCTATAAAGATCTATAGTTACATTGTGTTATTTACTATAATCAAAATATTTGGCAATGTAACTATTGGGTCGTTAAAGTTAAATCCAAGCATTGTTATCAGTTATCAATTATGAATAATCACTGACTGATGTTCCCAGAGTAGAACTAACTGAATGAATAATCCAAAAATCTTGTTTGTTCTGTAGGTGCCTCTCATGGCAGTAGGTTGTCGATAAGATGAAATTTCAATAATTTACATCGATTCATCAGCAATTTGTATTTCAAATTAAAATAGGGGTTATAAGTTTGTATGGAAAGTGCATCATTTATAAAGCTACAAGTTTGAAACTTATTTTATAGGTTTATGATTAGATTTAAATAAATACAGCATTTAAAGTTTGAAAGAAAAAACTTAAAAGGTATAGACATTTTTTATTTGAATAGGTTCAGAAAGTATTGAATCGATAGGAGCTTAGTTTAAAACCCGCAGAAGAACATGGGCAAATTTTAACCACGAGATTTTTTTGAAGGGAAAATTTGATAATAACTCTGATATTGAATTGGTTGGAGAGGTAAAACATAAAATAATATTACTACGGGAAAATATATCTTTGCTTTTAGAGAATCGGGCAGTAATCTAGTAATTTCAAATTAGCAAACAAGCAGACTGCCCGCCTGATAAGGGTTGCAGTGGCCTCAGTACATATGGTTCTTGTGAGAAAAGAAGAGAGTAAGACAGAAAAAAGAAATTAGAAGTACCTACGAAGAAGATCCTATTATTTTATTCCTCTTCTGTTAAGACAACTACCATCTTAGATACCATCTTATAATTATCCTATGGGTCTAAATGAGATATCATTGCAACATTAGTAAGCGTCTTGTCGCATTCACTTAGCATTGTAAATTCAGTGACAGATGAAGGCTTAGTGACAATTTCACCAGCTACATGTCACAGCATAATCCTCGGAATGGAGGCCGCATGTGAATAAATTGTATAATAATAAACGGTTTGATCAAGCCTCGTTAGCTTGTACATTTGCCACACAGTTGCTTCAAAATTTGCGACAATACGCTGCGATTAATCGCATCGCATAGCACCGGATCAGCAGACCAGATGAAAGAAAACGGTGTTGTCTTTGCGGTAATGGATTTAGAATACACGTATCATAGCTCCATTTATTTTGTTGCATGTCGAAAATGCCGACTAAGGGATTCCAATTCCACGTAGTCCCCATACACTTCCTATGAAACTGGGCCTTAAGAAATTGATGTGGTCGTTAATAAAGAATGAATGTGTTTGTTTGATGATACTAATTGTGCACTCTTACTCTGATGTTTTAAGATGAACACGACAGTAAAAATAGAGCTATAATTTTAAATATAATATTAAATAAATACAAACGTTTACATTTAAAAATTACATGAGGCACAAGAAT
The DNA here is from genome assembly GCA_036419045.1 of Scirpophaga incertulas. Classification (NCBI taxonomy): domain Eukaryota; kingdom Metazoa; phylum Arthropoda; class Insecta; order Lepidoptera; family Crambidae; genus Scirpophaga; species Scirpophaga incertulas. Next base: position 24,084,953 of record CM071631.1, on the reverse strand, counting down.
AGAAATTGCACACAGACTGACTAATACTGTACATTTGCCAATGAAGCCAAATTGTATCAGAAGTGTAGTTACAATAAAATATCTTATTGTCGCAACTCTGTGGGGCTGCGGCGAAATAAAAGAAATCTACAATCAAAGATAATAGCCGTGTCACGATTCGAGCTGTGAGAACAGTTGATATAACATGTGTTGGGCAACGAGATAAGCGCTCGAAGGTTGTGGGCACTTAGCTAATTTCCCTTGAGTCGCGTTCATTATAATTATACGCCCATACTTTATGTTGATCATTGTATCACCGCGGTGGCCGATTCAAAATATAATTTTGAAATAAAACCTTTTTTCCTTACTAAACCTTATTATATCCGTACTAAATTAACTAAGATAAAAATAAAGTAAATAAAACTATAACTATTGTATTTTATTTACTGCTCGAGACCGTAAACTAACGAGGAAAATATTGTCAAGATTAACCGCTGATCCCCAAATCAATGCAGACAATGATAGTAATCCACTTTTGCTGTATCCTGTCGCTGTAAGTTTTACAGCAGCTTGCACTGCAGTAGCTTGTGCTATGCTGATTGAATCATTCCTTTTCACGCATCACCTCATTCATTACAGCGTCGGCACTGATCTATGAACCGCGAGATTCCGGAAGTCCGGGATAGATCCTACCATTTTTCCACTTTGGAAGCGTCTCTCGCGCAAACTATTCAGTTTAGAAAAACTTATTCATAGATACCACACACGTATGGGTTTGATGAAAAAAAATATGAGTTTCAGGTATAAGTATGGGGAGCCCCAAAAATTTTGTATAAAAATCTTGATGCTGTTCACCGAACGCATCTACTTACCAAGTTTCCACAGTATAGCCCTTACAATTACGGAAAAAAGTGGCTGTGACATACGGACGGACAGACGGACGGACAGACATGACGAGTACATAAGGGTTCCGTTTTTTGCCATTCGGCTACGGAACCCTAAAAAATATTACTAAATACTAGCTGGTGCCCACAACATCGTCTTCGCGGTATTAGTATTTCGAGTAGCTAATATTAGCGTGGCGTATATCTTTATAAATTGTAACCTATGTGTTATTTTGATGTATAAGCTATATTATTGTAAGGTTTCATTAAAATCCATTTAGTAGTTTTTACATGAAAGAGTAACACATCCATCCCATCCATATAAACTTTCGCGTTTATAATATTAATTAGTAGGAATCAAAAAAGGATTATTTGCAAAACCTTTAGAAATAATAAACTTTCGTAATTCCAAATCTGTGATCATCCGTCTTGAGATCTCATTAACATGACAGAAATAAGAGCATAATTACAACTTGTTAAATGCACAGACTAATTAGCCCGTCATTATGCCACGGCGGCTGTCAATCAAATCTCCGAGAGGCCGCTGTCAGCGCCGACAACTGTCAACTGTCATCTGACATTTCGTCAGCGCAGTGATGCGTAGCCGCAATTGGAGATAATTCGACAGGTTTAACAAACTCGTGCTTTAACAAGATATCTATTTACATAAGGTGCTTTGGAAATTTTACACGTAATTAAAATATGTTGTTAATATCAAAAACAAAACATTTCCGACGACAGATGTATGGGTTTAATGCCTTTGCTCTACTAAAATAATAACTAAAAGTCGTAGCTCTCCCATAGCCGATATGCAAAATTCGACAAAGAATTGGCTATATGGATTTCCCTTTGCCTTCCTAGAATGGAATAATAAATTTCAAAAAATATTTCCTAGCTTAAGCTATGTATATCCAAAATTACCAAAAATTTTCACCGTAATAAAACGCCTCATTATCCTGCCTGCCTGCCTGATGATTATAATATAATTTTTACTCCAGGAAATATCTATTTTTCATTCGTACGAAGGGAGAAAATAAGTCAAGACTGACAGCCTGGCTGACGATAAGCATTCACCATAGCCTGTGGACTCTTGCAACACCCGAGCCAATATCATAAAGCTTGTACCCTTTAAAAATCTATTTACTCCCTTTTCGAAAACCCAGGTAATCTATTCCTAAAAATTACGGCAGCGCTCATAGTAATTTTTGAAGGTATTTGGTACAATATTTTAATTGAACTGTAGGTAGGTAAAGAATATTGTTAACGTAACAATTAAGAAACAAAAACGATAAAGTGATGTTGTTAATATTATTCTAAATGTAAATATTTCCATTAATTTTGACCAAACTTGATTTTAAGGACAAAATAGAAAAAATCGTATATGTGATTAAAACGTATTGCATTGATTTCAATTGAAAATATTGAAAGATATTGGTTAAACTTTACGATGATAAAGTAATCAGAAGACAAAAATACGTAAGTTTCGTTTATTTATTTTCAATTTTAAAATTACGGTAACATAATGTTTCTTTGTACATCGTACAATGTATTTTATGTACATCCAAGTAGTGCTTTGAAATATATATATTTTATAATATTATTTTTTTGAAGATTTATTCTCATTTTGTGATGTGATTTTATGTTACGTTAAATAAGCAAAATAAGAATGTAAAAATTCATAAAGAACAAACAAAATATTTTATGATTTCTTGGCTAACAGATTGCTTACCTGATAGGAAGTGCTTACAACCGCCTATAGTACCTATTGTAGTTTTTTGCACAAATCTGCAACTCGCACAAAAACTACAGTGTACATTGCCAACATATGACATAACATGTCAAGTCACAGTCTCAGTAGTTTCACTGTCTATCTGACCCTTGTCAACAGAACACACTATTCACTGCTAATTTGCAGCAGTATAAGACGAAGGTACCCAAGCAAACCCTGGCATAATCTCCCTCCGATGAACCTGTGTCGGGCAATAATCGAACTCAACAAGGTCTTCAACAAACCGTGACATGAAAATAAAACCGAAATGTAACAAAGGGAAAAAATACGAAAACAGTAATTTGTTATTGCATGACAAAAAAAAATGCAATTATAAAAAAAATATTAATTTTTTTCCGCATGCGGGTTCGCCCACGTTTGATCGGATTTTCCAAAAGGAAATATATTTTTTACGGCGGGAAAAGTAATTTTATGTTCTTCCCCGTGTCTCATCAAAATTACCTTATAGCCTGACCAGCTCATTTATCAGATGATCCCGGAGGCAAACTATATTTTTCTGTGGTAAATATTTCCTGATGTTCTTCTCTCGGTCTCAAACTATCCCTATATCAATTTTGATCAAAATCAGTTCAGTAGTTTCTGAGCCTTTTCAAACACAATCCGTAATCTTCTATTTTCACCCCCTTTGGAATATTTTTTTTACAAACTTTGGACTTATAATAGTATTCCAAATGCTAGGACTATAATTGAATAACAATAAATTAATTGTTACAGGACCTACTGGAGCGAATCTTTCGATTGTTCGACGTGGACAAGAAACAGTATCTGGTGCAGGAGGACTGGATAGAATACCTCAAAGGAAGACTCACGTGAGTGCAGTAACTCAAGTCTGATTTTATGTCTGAAGTAAAATTGCTGCAGCCATGCTTCCCATCTAGCACATTACTTTCTTACATTGTAACATAAATAAAAATATTAATTTCTTACTAATAAATACCGTCACACTAATTAATCTAGCCTACTAATTAATAACCACTGTCAGACTTCTGTTAGATAAAGTCCGGCATCAGTTTAGCTTCCCTCACCTCCTCAAGCGCTTTAGTCTCTCTCATGTGAGTCGGTGGTCCTCACGATTCACCTACGGTTCTTAAAACTCAACACCCCGCCACACGCCCCGATATGGGCTGGAAAGACACCGGGGGGTTTTTAGTGGGTAGGCCGGTCCTTTACCGGAGAGCCCCACACACGGCTGCGCCTAGCCAGCGCGGTGACAAGGTGCACAAGGAGCATTCTCCCCCCGCAAAAAAAAGGCATAAGTCACATCGGTCGAATCATTTCGGCTGGTATGGAGTCTGACATAATACCGTAGCACTTGCTGTTGCGGTGGTATTCTGGGCATATTTCGTGTACTTTAGTGAGGTTTCTCATCCTTCCTGAGAGAAAATAAGAAGGGAAATGGATTTCCTTGCGAAAATTAATCATACATAGATATTTGTTATAGATATATTTAACAGCCACCACTAGGGACAAATGCTCGTATTACTGCACATAAACATGCGCTTCACCGGGACTCAAACCTGCTACCTCTAAGATGACGACACCATGAAGCCGTCATATTACCCGCTGAAATATATAAAACCAAAGCAGCTGTTGAACAAATAAAATTACTTAAACTAGTTTATTTAAATACAAATAAAATAACTACAATAGACGCTGGAATTGAAGTGATATGTTTACGACGCGGACTGTTGCCCTGATGCCTTTGTATTTATTAGGGCTACTGTGTTGATCCGGGCAGGTGACGCGGTGGTCGCGGTGATGCCGTACATCAAATAACTGGGCCTTACCCTGGACCGCCGCTGAAGCTTCGAGGAGCACTTCGTGCGGTTGGTCCTCCGAGCTAAAAGGTTGACGGGTGCGTTGCATCGCCTGCTGCCCCAATCTCGGGGGACCGAGGGATGGAGTTCGCCGCCTGTACGAGGGCGTCATGCGTTCCGTGGCCATGTATGGGGCCCCCGTGTGGTCGCGAGACTGTGCGAGGTCCCCCCGCTGCAGAGCTCTGCTATGGAGCCTGCAGCGGATAATGGCCATACGGATCGTACGAGGCTACCGTACCATCTCGTACGAGGCGGTAACGGTTCTGGGACGCTCCCCCCCCATTTGACATCCTAGCCGACATGTACGCGGCGACGTATGCGTCACGGCATGTCGACCGGGGGAGCGATGGGGGGAACGCCCCGGAACCTGTGCACGAAGTGCCTAGGCGAGAGTGGCACCGACGGATTGTGGCGGCCTGGCGTGCGCAGCTCGAATTACGGATCTGCGTGCGCCAGCGGGCCGTCGGTGCCGTAGTCCCGCACCTCGAAGCTTGGCACCACGGGAAGGAGGAAGTCACCTACCGATTGAGTCAGATACTCACCGAGCACGGCTGCTTCAGTAAGTATCTGTGTCGAATTGGACGGGAGGTATCAACACGATGCCACTACTGCGCATCCGACCTCGACTCGGCCCAGCACACGCCGGCGGAGTGCCCCGCGTGGGCCCCGAGTGCCGAGTCTTGGTCGCAGAGATCGGGTGAGATCTGTCTTCGCCGGCATTGATTGCGGCAATGCTGGCGACGAAGCGTGGCATTGGTGCGCAGAGTGTGGGCCAGCTCCAACACCGCCCTGACGATGATTGTATCCCAACTCAATAGCTCCATTCTTGGGCATTACTGCCCGGGGAAATTTCGGTACCAGTTCCCAAGGGACGGTAGTATTTACCTCAATCAGCATAGTGTGACAATCTGTTCAAGTTAGGTTAGGCTCATTTGACTTTATGTTAATTGTATTTATTTTACATGTTAATCGGACTATCTATATATTATTGACATTTTCGTATTATTATTTAGAATTATTTATATTATCTTTAAAATTTGACATTGCATTACATAGACAGTGATTTATTATTATTTATAGGCGTATTGTTACTCTTTGCACTGTACTCCATGTTAATATGGGTTATAATTGTCCGAAATAAATGAATTTAATTTAATTTATTTATTTATAGTTATTAATTACTTTGTATCATTATTTCTTGTTTCACAGCGAGGAGAAACAGCTTGACTTCGTGGAGCAGGTGGAAAGCGTGGCTTACGTGCTGGTTGGCAGCGGAGACATCTGTCTGCAGACCTTCAAACAGATCTTGCAGAATAAAGTGGTATGTATAATAATTGTGTGATAATAGTATACTGTTGTCAAGACCTTCCTTAATTACGCTTTGATCTCAAATAAAAAGCCTTAAAATTTTCTGAAATAATATCTAAAATCGAAAGCAATTTACTTTATATTTATGCTTCCATGTTAGTCTTTTTAACTATCTGTTTATTTTTACGCGTAGGGAGAGGAAGACTGAAGAAAAGATGGATAGACTGTGTGAATGATGATATGTTGAAGAAGAGAGTTATGGACATGTTAAGGCTCCCAATATAATTGGGACCAGGGCAAGACAAAGAAAGAGTAGAAATTCAATCAATTGTCATGCACTCTTCGGCCTTAATAGCTACATTGTCATAAGGATTTTAAATAACTAAACAGAAAACTAAAAGAAACAGATCCTGCCAGTTTAGGATCTGTTTCAGGTCCATACAATTTTCATTGTGTCATTTTCATAGTTTAATGCTGCTCTGAACAGCTTCCGTAAAAGGAATATGTTTTATTTCAAACCGTTCAGATGAACCAGTTGGGTCTAAATCAGGCCCTACGAAAGTAAGACAGTATTAGACAGAATATCATATTTGCAGGTTCCAGGTCCCAATTTGCGAATCACCCAAATTCATTTTTTAACTTCATATAATATACTTATTTTTATTCTACTATTTTTGCAATTCTACTAAATATTCGCATTTTGAACAACGAACGATATGTTATATTTTATTTTTTTAAATAATAATAACAATCTACTATGCATTAATCTATAAAGTTAAACATAATCAATAAATCCATAACTAATTCTCAAAGGCATTTACGTAAAATAAATTGTAATCATTTTAATGAATATGTGCTGATAACTCCACGTTTCGCAGATTCCTTAGAAAGGATATTAATGAATTGAGTGACCTAGTAATTAATAATATTTGATTAAATTACGCCATAGGTCACCAATAAGTTACTGCGTGTGCTGGACACCGATGGTGACGGCTGCGCCAGCGCTGATGAAATCATGGAGTTTCTTTCCGCTGTCTCCAGTAGCAGGTATAACTTTAGTGTGATTGTAGGTTAATGGTAATTTGGCGGGACTGATCATGTTCTTCTTTTTTTAAGGAAGATGGCGGCACTGCCATAGTATTTCGCCAAACTCCTGTGCGAGTCAATTGATTTTTCAGGATGAAGAAAATAATAACACCCACAACAAATGAAATATTGTACCCTGTTTAAATTACATAAAAATGTTTTGTAAAAATGTGGGATGTAACGGGGAAAGATATAAAAAATAATATATGTTTGGGACAATTGAAAAATATATGTTCAACCGTATCTTCGTTCAAGTCTTGAGTTGCGAGTATTTTGAAATTGAACAGCTGTCAACTTGAATTGTGTGTAATCTGTATTTACAGGAGGGATATTGTTAATGTGTTTGATTCAGGCTTATTTCGGGGAATTTATATGTTTGTTCCATTTTTCATAACTATCTTTGGTTAGACACACAATGAAAATTGAAACAAATCTACTTTTTAAAGATATTTCTCACACTCGCACCAATTAGCCTATCCCAAAGTAACTAGGTTTGTGTTATGGGATCTATGGCAACGAATATGCCTCCTCCTCCTTGCGTCGATACCCCAGTTACTGAGGGTCGTGATCTCTCTTGTGTCGATCTGCGGCAGTGTGGAACGCGTTATGGACAGTGGATTCAGTGTGGTGGTCTGTCCAACGTATAGGGATTCTTCCTCTCGGTCTATTTCCTTCGACTTTGCCTGTGACTACAAGTTTCTCGAGGTTGTCATTTCCCTTCCTAGCAATGTGGCCGAAATACTCGAGTACCTTTCGCAGGCATGAGGTGGATAGCCTGGTTTGTACTTTGAGTTCCCTTAAGATGGATACGTAGGTACGGTGAGCTGTCCAAGGAATGCTTAACATTTTTCTCCAGCACCACATCTCGAAGGCGTCAATACGCTCTCGGTCAGCTTTTTTAATAGTCCACCTTTCAGCGCCGTATGCAAATATGGAGAATACGAGAGCACGTACAAGTTTGGTCTTGATGTTGCGTGAAATGCTTCTGTCCTTCCATATTCTTTGCAGCTGCGTCATAGCGGTTTTAGCCATACCAACGAATATGCAGACATATATTAATAATACTTAGATAAATATTTGTTTTCTTTATAGAAATATACATATATAAACAACTATGACAAAAGTTCACCAGGTTCTCAAACCCAGCACCTCAAATGCATTAATCACTGAGTCACGGAGGTCGTTAAATGACATTGATTTATCTCGTGTATATATTGGTATTAACAAAATATATACATGTTTATTACCTTTAATGTGCATGCATTCATGATGAGCAGATAGCATATACATATTATGTAGTGACATCGTTTGTGTTTAATATTTGTAAATAATACTGCTAATACGCGTAGCAAACAATATTTTGTCGATATAGAATCGATAGTTAAAAGATAATCAAAAATTATTTTCACCATATATCCATTAATCTGCGAGTCATTGAATTAAATATTTCGTAATTAAGGAGAGTTCTGAATAATCGAATAATGGCGAATTATCGATAAAATAAGTTTAGCTATACTGACTAAGTTACATAACTCCACTAAAGCTATATATTATAACTTAAAACACTATCATATAAATTACATAACTATATACTAATTACAACTTACTGTTTAAATTATCTTTAATAAATCACTCTTTGTTATCTACTTAGTTGACCTTAATTTGACAACAAATGAATAATTAAATATATATCTAGAGATAATTCCAATAATCACTATTCAATAATATCCAGTTTAAATTTAAAACGAAGTCAAACAAACGTATTACTTTTTCAAATTATATTATGATATCTTCTAACCAATCACTTACATAAAAACAGTAAAACATTCAATTCTCTTCTTAAATAAAACAAGATAGTTAATCCAAATTCCGTTGCTGTTTCATCTAAATACTCCGATGGCACCCATCAAGGATTCTTTGCCAAGTAAAGATGCCTTAAAAAACTCGTACGAACCTCACAAGTTAGATTTGCATGAGATTAAGGCTCAATTGAGGCTGCAAGATAGTGAGGAATGCAAATTGTCTCTTAGTCGGATGATTTCCAAGCGACCCGATCGTAAGCTGCTGGAATGTGTTTAGCATTTTTTGCCGACGCTAATACCACTTCTTTATAACCATTACGGTTTGTACGTTTCCTAGAAACGAATGCGATGATTTTTTGTAGCGATTGGGAGTAGGATGGTGTGGCCATGATGGAATAGTTAACGAATAGTTTGTGTTGGTTAAGATTAGGTTTAATCTTTATGGAGTAAGAACCAGTAATGTAAAAATATCACAGAAGTTCAATAGAATTTAAATTATATCGCGGTTATTTTTAAATCAGCTATTTAAGTCGAATCAATCAAAATATATAAATATTTCATATGCATGTGTTATGGGATCTAGGCTAGGATATATATATATATTTTTAATAGAATATTAACAACCATGACTAAGGTACAAATGCTCGCATTTTTAACACAAACATCTGCCCCTACCGAGATTCAAACCCGAAACCTCAGAGATCAACGAAGCGACACCTTGAAACCGGTGTACTAACCACTCGACTACAGAGATCATCATTACAGTTGCTAATACTAACACAATATTTGTGTATATAAATGAACTAAAATGGCACACGACTTGAGGAGTTTTATGCAACTGTTTTTATCTGCTCAATAGTGTACTCTACCACTCAATTATCAGTATGTCTCTCAAAAAATTCTGCACCTTTTTACACCTATCGGTGACAAAAAGCCAAAAGGCCTAATGCAACAATGCGATTAATACCGTTTACCTACCAACTAAACACTACCAGCCACCACAGCCTTTGGTCGGGCAGAAGGCCTAACAGCTTATGGGCTTTGAAATAAAGCGCCCGCCCTCCAGAGCGGTGGGCGGTACATAGCTTAGCCTCAGGAGAGTACAAACGCTCTGAAATGAGATCGGTTACCAGAGCGATCCGATTAGCTTAATATGCAAAGAGGCATCTGCGCTGCCAAAATCCTCCATGATCTAATCGGCCAGCGCTACTTAGGCTTCCCTCGCCTCTTCAAGCGCACATGGCCCCCTATATTAACCAGCGCTGCATCTCTCCCTCAAGAGAGGGAGTGAAGCGTCGCCCTCACATTTGTTTACAATGGTTCTTAGAACGTAGGCTTAGATTACTCCGTAGTACTGCATAGATTTGTTTTTAATTACATTACATTTTTATCTCACAATATCCCACAGAAATCTAGGCATGATTCGCTAGTTGATTGAATAACGTAATAAGTGTCTACACAATGCGTGAATGCTACAACACAATCTGTAAGGTTTTAGCAAAACAGTCGTGTAGTTTATTTAATTTATAACGTACTAACACTAAAATAAGAAAGATGGGTTACCAATAATATTCCGTCACAGCACAGCCATATCTTCACTGTAACTACCTTTGCATCGCCCCACCACACTCTCAAGGCTAGGATTCCACATACACATACAAAGGTTGATGAGACACTTTATGGACTTACCTAGACTATATACTGATATTTATTTATTTTCAGGCCGCGCGTGGGCTTCGACAAGCATAGCGTGGATCAACTCGAACAGCTATTCCGCCAAACAGTGGGCGACCAGCGGGAGATCACCAGGGAACAGTTCCGAAAAATACTTGTATCAAAGAACGTAAGTATCACGAAGAACTTCCACAAACATTGTAAAGGTTCCAGAAATGTTCGTGACTGTGTGCGAGCACGGCAACGTTTCCAGGGAGTAATAAATCTTTATTCAATATATGCCTTTACGAGTCATTATTAACGTCAAAGAAATATATAATTAAACTAGCGACCTGCCGTAGCTTCGTACGATAAATTATAGTTTAAAAAACTAAGAAAACAGGCCTTTAAAAATGAATGAATTAAAAAATTAAAAATAAAACTATAGTAATAAATTGATATTATTGAACAAAACACGTGGGGTGCTTATGTTATTGTTATATGTATGTTATGTTATTATACATTATGATTGATATATTTTTTTTAGCTCTTTTTGGTTTTCTGCGGACTCTTTGGTTCGCACTTTTTTTTGTTTGTCTTAAGTCTTTTTTTTACATTTCCTTATTTATTCTACAAGTAACATATCATTTGTCGATCAGAAGAAAGGTGTTGTTCTCCGTTTTGTGGGGACAGATGGTCTTGTCCCCCACAGTCATAACCCCATCTATATCTATGTTCTAATTATTCCTTAAAACTAACAATGTTTAATTAGTATCTATGATTAGTATTTACATTTGTGTGTTTAAATACTAAGATTAATTATAATTTAGAAATCTTACATATTACTTGATTACATTAGAATTTATTGCTAATTGTTTAAGCTAGTTATACTATTATTATTTTCAATTTGTTATCATTATTGTTATCATACATATATATTATTTATGATTACAATTTTTTCACAGGTACAATAATGTTATTATTATTTTACAATTTTTACTGTTTCTTAATGTTTCAAACATTTTGACTATTTCTTAAAATTTAATAATTTTTTTTTGTTTATCTTATTATTATTATTGTTTGTTGCAGCTGTTCCTGCCATAAATTTTTAAAATTATTATTTTTATATTTATGTACAATTTGCCATTCTACTCATTAGATATTATTTGAGTAAAGCCCGACTGAGGGCTTGTAGTGTCCTAGAAAATGTGCTTGTGGCACGACTTTCGCAGACCTCCTCCTGTGCATCTTGTGGTCGCTCCACGTCTGACTCAAGTCTCTGAAGGAGTTGCTTTTTGACTTTTTCGTCCCGATATTATAGTGCCCTTTTCAAGTTGTATTTAATAATGTCGCACGGAGTCGCCGCCTGTGCTTCGGATATTAATCGTATTATGGCATCATCAGCACAGCGTCTCGTATAGTAGACACATGTGCTGGTGTGCCTTAATATGGCGAAAACTGCGTGTGGGACCTTTTACAGAGGTTTGACGAATATTACGAATAACAGATTGCGGTGAAATTATGCATTACAAGTGTCGTTCCGGGTTTGATTTGTAACGCAGGCCTGTCATAAATCATTGGGAAGTGGTCATTTCGGTCTATGTAGGGGAGTTGGTATACATCCCCGATCATGACCACCCGTCCTGCCTGGCCTGGCGGCCTGATTCTCAGGCCTCGTTATCTGGGCCGCCATGACTATCGATTCAAAGTGACTCATCAGGGCCTCATCCATGAAGAGCTTTTTACACTTTTCGCCCTTCCCGATGCTATTTACTAGGAGCGACGCCATGGTACGTACACAATTCTTGTCCTGTTTGCCTGCCGCAGCTGCTGTTCTGCTGCGGAGGTCTTTCGTGGCCTCAACGGTCACAGTTACCGCTATGTCGTGCTTTGTCTTGAAATGCTTTTCGATCCATGTGGTTTTACCACATCCCGGAACCCCATTTATCCATTTATACGATGGCTGCACCTAGTGGCCAGGGTCGAGGTCATCCAACAGTCTCCCAGCAACCCTTCTGGCCGTTGCTAGGGTCCTATCTTCCAGCATCACTCTGGTACACTCCGCCAACACTACCAACGGATCATTTTGTGGTGTCGTGCACCTTAAGTCTCCCCCGCTTCCCTCCTCGGTGGGCAAGAAGCACCCGACGCGCTGTAAGCCATCATGTATGACCCCGTCATTTCTCCGACCAGTACTTCACTTTTGACGGTATCATACACGACAGCCTCAGCTGCCTCCAATCACTCCCGCAGCAGCTTCTCTGATATCGGCATCCCCATGGTGCTGCGCCGATAAAGGTTCATGATTTCGCCGCAGTCTTCGGTGTTATCCTTTACGGATGGTTCAGTCAGTGCCGCGAATTCGATGAGGGTATTCATCGTGTGGTCTTCGGGCCCCCGGGCCGGTCTCACTGTGGGTGGTGGAAAGGCCGAACCCATCTTCTGTAGGGTGCAGGGAGGCTCCGACTTTTGCCTAGGTGGCGGTTGGTGCCGCTGTGGCTCTGGGACGGGTGTCGATAGCAACCTAAAGAGTCTGTTCATAGCAGTTTTTGCTGCCTTCGGTGAAGTAAGGGTACCAGATATTAACGCCCTACCGATTGTTGTATAACTGCCACTTAAATTTATTCCAGTATTGTCTGGGATAGACCCCCTTTGCGCTTGCGTGGCCCCCTCAGGTGTGACCCAAAGTTGTTCATATTCTGGCCCGCCAGTGGGTGCGCTTAGCGACGTTCCGATGTCCACACTTGGGGTAAGAAGGAATCCCAGGTCCTGGCCCCTGTCCTCGTATACCACGAATTCGTGGTACTTCGAGGCCCGGAGCACCCCTTCTAGGTCCCTGGTCTCTCCCTTCATGTGGCCATCGCGTCCACGCTCACTTTGCAGGGAGGGGTTTCAGCCGAGCCCTGTCGTGCGATATTGGCGAGTAGGTCACTTACTAGTTTGAAGGAGGAGGTATCCTCCCAAGTGGGGAATAGCACGATAGTTTTGTTATTCTTCCGGGCTATTCGTCCCACTCGGTGTCCCAAGCTTACCTTGGGCATACTTTCGTATACTCTCCTCCGTATCGTGACCTACCTCGTACTACCATTTAACAGGGCTCCTAGGCCAGGAGATATAGTGATGTTTCTGGCCCTGCCTGCGCAGAAGGCTATACCCAGAGTCTCGGTTTGGTCAGTCATAAAGAGCGCAACTCCTTTTAGTTTTATACCCGGACTCCATTTGTGAGTGTACGAGTGGATCTTTATTTCACGTATGAGTGGGATGTTCTGTTCGGTGATAGTTGAAATTTGTGGATGGTCTTGGAGTCCGGATTGAGCATCTGCTCTACTATGTATATTTAATGTGCTATGATTGATATTATAAATCTTCCTCTTTAATCACTCTATCTATTAAAAACCGCATCAAAATCCGTTGCGTAATTTCAAAGATTTAAGCATACATAGGGATATAGGGACAGAGAAAGCGACTTTGTTTTATACTATGTAGTGAAGTACACAAATAGTCTAATAGTTATATAGCCATACGAGTATATGCGAATATGTATAAGAAAAATAGTTTACACTTATTTCCGAAATGGGAGAGATTTCTCGATCTCCTCTTATTTTTAATCTCCTCTTTCCGATATAATAAAATAATACAGTTACATCTATTTACATATATATATATATATATATATATATATATATATATATATATATATATATATATATATATATATATATATATATATATATATATATATATATATTTAAATCAAGCATATTTTTATTATTTAAGAAATCATTCATCTTGTAATACCTTTTGCTCATTTGAGTACTAGTAACCAAGTAGTAACACTGAAAATGTGTTGTAGCAAGTTACACATTCCACCAAGAATGAACCTCTAGTATTTTTAAAGCTCTTTCACATGCTCAATGAAAGAACTGCTTCTATGTACACTAGACGATTACTAAGAGATCTGTGTGGAAATATAACTGTTTCCGCCTAAAACCAACATTGCTTGCAAAACTGTGTTCCGTTTTCAATATCAATGCCATAGTTTCAACTTGAAACGTAGCAATGTAACAACACAGGAATGGATCCGGAATCCGGAATATTGTTTTCTTTTTCAGCCATTCTTCACGGAGCGCGTGTTCCAAATATTCGACGAGGATGACTCGGGAGCAATATCTCTGCAAGAGTTCATCGCAGCAGTCCACCGCTTCGCCGGACAGACACCGGACGACAAAATACGCTTTCTTTTCGAAGTCTACGACTTGGATGGTGAAGATTTTAATAATATTTATATGAGAATAATTCTCCTCAATATTTATGTACATCGGAACTTAAGTTACAACACCGCTTAACCTTTTTTTTATAGGATAGGGCAGCAAACGAGCAAACGGATCACCTGATGGTAAGCGATAACCGTTGCCCATGGACACCCGAAACACCAGAGGAGTCACAGATGCGTTGGCGGCCGGTTTTAAATGGGAATATGTTTTTTTTTTGTGATGGTTTTGATATAGCATCGGTTCGTAAATACTGCAGGCGACAATTCATTCCACAGTTTAGCAGTGCGTGGCAGAAAATTCCTGGAAAAACGCACTGTGATGGGCTGCATCAAGCGTCTAGGTGATGAGGATGCCTAATATAAAGTTACAGAAGTATAAAAGTTCTCTAATTTTATAGCATGGAAGGAAGATAGATATATTTATTTCTTGCCACCTTATTATAATTGTTCAAATTACAGTATTTATTGAAAAAATTTAACAGTTTTTTTTCTACTGAATAGTTTACCATTTTGAGTTATGCTGAGTTGTAAGTTACGAGATACTATTGGCAGTAACATTACGCACTGAACTTGTATACTCATCACCATATCGTTATTACTTTATTTTATTAAATTATACATTATTGTCTACAAACAAATAAAACCTATCCTTAGAAACAAAGAAGTATAAAATTCTAAACTTATATATAAAAAGAAACAGTTATAATAAAAGAATCCCGTTATGCTGGCGGTGTTACCTCTCTGCACCGCCAGAGCGATACACTGGGAGAAGCTCCTCGAAGCTCCAGCGGCGGTCCAGGGTGGGGCCCAGGTACTTGATGTACGGCCCCACCGGGACCACTGCGTCACCTACCCGGATCCGGCAGCTGGGTTCCCGGCGCCTCGGAAGGCCGTGGAACCATAGCGCCTCAGTTTTGTGAGGCGCTATTTCTAAGCCCAGCCAGCGGATCGCCCGCACGACACATGCCACCCCAAGCTCGGCAAGCCTGAGCACCGACCCGAAGTCGGCCCCAGTTGTCACGACGAGAGTGTCGTCAGCGTAGCAGACGACACTCACGCCGTGAGGAAGGCTGGTGTGAAGGACATATACGGTAGTCTGTAATAATCTTGCAATAAAAATCAAACAATATTTAAAAACAAATAGCGAAAGTATATCTTACGATATCCACTGCAAGAACAAACATTTCTACAACGCGTTGATGTCTTTTTTATAATATTTTGAAATATGTTCTGACTTGACTTCAAAACTGACTTGATTTCAAAAAATACCAGTTGGTATATGTATCAAAGTTAGTTTATTTAAGACGGAAGTTATCGTATTTATTTTTTACTTGTTAGTTCCTTTATATTATTTCTAAACATACGTAGGTAAGTTAGTTGGGTACAATTTTGAATTTGGTTTACTTTTTTTTTAATTTTTATTTCTTAATTTTTTTACTAAAGTCGTAAGTAAATCCCAAAAGGTTCCTGATATTGGTATTGTAGGTAGATATATATTTTTCTTTCTTTCTGTAGTTGTAAGTGAAATTTTAATTGTGTTGTGTTTATTCTTTCTAAACTTACGTAAGGTACGATTGATTCAGTTTATTTTTTATCTGTTAATAAAAAAATCCCTATCTCAAAAAGCACGCATCCGATTTCGATGAAACTTGAAGTATCCCTAAGTTGAACAATACCTAGTAAAACTAAAAATTACTCAGATCGGACTTGTAGTTCCAGAGATATGCAAACACAAACATAAATAAAAACATACATACATACATTTTTGAAATTTGACAGATTTGTTCAGACGCTGATATAGACTAACATATACGAAAACTGGGCAGTTCTGGAAATATTACATACGGTTAAAAAAATAGGTTTTGTGTATGTATTCGTATGTTTCCTTTAAAAAGGTACCATGTTTTGATGGTAATTTCAGTGTCGCTCAAGATACACTCTCCTCATAATTCTCATAATAATTATAGAATCACTACAAAACTATTCCGTTCCAGGCGATGGCCTCATCCAACCGCGCGAGCTTCAGCACGTAATGCGTGCTTGCATGGAAGAGAACGGCATGTCGTTTAGCGACGCACAACTTTTGGAACTGACCTCCGCCATGTTTGAAGATGCCGATGCTGACCACAGAGGCGCCATAACTATAGACGCGTTACGCGACCAGTTGTTGAAACATGACGGGTTGAGGGAGAACTTATCCATCAGGTAAATGAATAACCATATTATTTGTAAACAATAACATATTCTTATACATAAATATAAGTCCCTGTTCGGTATTGTTTAGTTTAACCTACTTAAATGCACTGGGTTATACTCCTGTCCCGTCCCTTTCCCACATGCATATTACAATCTTCAAAAATTCACTTTATAAACAAAATGTCTTACAATAATATAAGATGTTTATTAATACGAGAGTGATATTACCTAGATACTAACTGTGCATCGTTTAACAAGACACGCGGTCAGCCCTCAATTTGTTCTTAATTTAAAGTTTCTTCAATTTGTCTTTAACAATAAAGCTGACAAACCAATAGATTCATTATCATAGCAGTCGAGGGATACCCACTATTGGATGTACGAGTAGGTGTCCCGAGGGTTTTCACATGGATCAATCCAGCACTGCAGCGCCCGTCACCTTTCTATAATCATCAAATCAGCTCACCTAATACAACATCCAACGTCTAATTAAATGTCAATATTTATTTATCCTTATTTTTAATTCTTATTTATTGTAAATGTAATTAAAATAATTGATTAAGGTAAGTAGCTAAAAATATTACTCGATAATATGTAGATTGTCTACATTACAGGCTAGTTAGCTAGCTTTTACCTAGTGTAGAAATCTCGGCAATGTATACTTTATATAAGGATGATGCTTACGAATAAAAAACTGTAAAATTCAAATTAAATTTAGTTGGTAATAGGAATAGGTCTCTGCTATATAATTGTAGATTCTTTCGTTCGATTTTATAACATTTTTAATTTAAAATATAAATGTATTTTTTGTCCACAGCATAGACCGTTGGCTAGTCCCTCCAAAGCCGCAACCGCGCCCATCGTTCGTTCAACGACTCCGCAAGCTGAAGCCCTACCAGCTTTCTCTTCCCTACTTCAAGAACAACTACGTCCTTGTGTCGTACTTGGTCGTGTTCTTCCTCCTCAACCTAGGACTGTTCGTGTCGAGGGCGATAGAATACAGGCGTTCCAATGGGTTCGTCATTTTCGCGAGGGCTTGTGGTGAGTAGTTTATATACAATTCAGAATATACGAATATAAACCTTCCCTATATTATAACAGATCAGCCTATCCTAACTATATTAAAATGATGAGAATTTAGTCAACCACGCTGGCCCAGTGCGGCTTGGTTGACTTCACTTACACCTTTAGATTTCGTCATACGCATATACAGGTTGCCTCACGATGTTTTCTTTCACCATAGCAGCGTCTATATGAAATTTTAAAAAGGAAAGATATATTGATACTTTACAGGATAACTCCTGGCCTCCTAATTCTAATAAGGCCAGTGACTAGTACTGAGATGGCGTCACCGACGGTCCATATAACAAATAATTATACTTTACTAATAAAACATTAATATATACAAAAAACTAAAAAAGACAAACAGGAAAACCTACAGTTACACTGTGATGTGTCTTATATTTATTTTGTCCGTGTGGACGTGTATGTGTGTATGTTCATTTATACTACTTTGATAAAAGTCACACATATCACAATTATGAAATATATGTTAAAATTTCTCAATCAAAATTAACTTTATTCTAATATGAGTTTATAGAAAGTATCCAAATCGTCCAAATTTTTTTTCCTACCACCCATACACCCATAGGTAGTATTTTTTACTGATAAGAAAAATGGGCGTAAGAAACTTATCAGCTTTATCAAAAATAATAACAACATTTACAATAAATTTTGTCATGATCATACAATGTATATGTGTTTACAATTTATACGCAATCAACACCAAGCATTGGCATCATTTAAATAATCATTGTCTTTGTAATAGCTCTTACTCATTAGCGTCTTTTTAACATGTATGTACCTTGAACGTATGAAAAGGCAATTCAGCTACACTATGTGAAATCGTGTTATAAAAATTTATACATTTGCCTATAAACGAACCTCTAGGTTAGGTTTGGTACGTTGTAGTAGCCTGTACGTTGGAACAGCAAGTATATTTTTATTTCTTGTGTTTAAATTATGCAATTGAAAATGAGTACGATCTGTGTTACAATTTTTATACACATAAATCAAATTTTCATAAATATACTGGCCCGCTAAAGTCATTATATTATTAATCTCTTTAAATAAATATCTAAAAGAATCCCTTGCTCGTAAATTATAAATAGCGCGGACTGCTCTTTTTTGTAGAACAAATATAATATAATACTTTCAATGCAAGCAGCCAACCCCCATAATAATAAACCATAGGACATAACGTTGTGAAAATAACTACAGTAAATTAATCTTACCGTTTCAACAGCTGTAAGTTGTCTTATTTTTCTTACAGCATATGCTGCAGAACTAATGGCCGTTTTCACCAACCCTGTCTTAGCTTAGGTGACTCCTAAGAGACATGCTGTCTCACTCTTTTCAGTTAATACAAAAAGTGACAGCATGTCACTTAGGAGTTACCTAAGCTAAGACAGGGTTGGTGAAAACGGCCATTAGTCTATTAGATATGTGGTTGTCTCAATATGTGGATCCCATTTCAAAGTCGAAACCAAAGTAATACCCAAGAATTTAGTGAATTCAACAAATTCTACCACTTCATTATTCATTTTAACAATAGATCAACTTGTAATATTTAATTTCGCCCTGTATTTTTTATTTATTTATTTATTAATGACTTACAATAACACATTACATAGTACAAAGTCCCACAAAACTGTATATACAGTTTGACTGTGGGATCGATTCAGTCTCACAAATATCAAATATGAAGTGCCAAAATTGGTACATTTACTATAATACAATTAATAAGGTAAGAGGTAGAATATCTATTGGAAAGAATCAATAATTAAACAATATTGTCCAACAGATACTCAACTTATTTTTAAACTTAAGTTTATGGGTCTCCTGTCTGATGTCCACCGACATGGTATTCAGCACGTAGGGTAGACGCTTTTTGATAGTTCTATCCCCGTAATAATTGCTGATTCTAGGTACTTCATATCTGCCAGCGGACACAGATCTAGTCGAGTATTGATGCTGCTGCACCTGACACAAGCTATGCTCCTGATTCGCATGGTTGTTAACTGCAAATAAATATTTGTGTTTTAACACGTTGAACGCTTTATGGCCCACCGGTGAGCCTAGTGTACTGTTCCGTTTGAGCTATGCCGAAATCATAAAATCGCATATTTTTGTCAACTTCAGATTTTCATCTCAAAGTTTATAAAATGCGGAAATATGTATAAAAAATGAAAATTATCGATTTTTACCGTTCAGTTTTCGTGATATAACAAAAAGCTCACCGGTGGGTCCCGTGGCCTCTTATAACGGAATACTGAATTTCCGTTGGCGGGCGCCGCGGGGGCACGCCGTCGCCCACCCGCCCGCGCCCGCGCTTGCGTCGCTCAATTGCAGTTGCAGCCAGCTAGTATCGCGCGTTGCGTCATCGTACATAAACGTTACACTTCTAATGCGAATATGGATGATTTCGAAAACTTTGTGTTAACTCAAGAGGATATATTTAAGACGACCCTTACAATCTCAAAAAAATCTTACAAGTTTTTGTAGTATTTGATGACCACGCCATCCGGTTATGCAATAGGGCTACACGGCTCATTTCTATGTACGTTTTGTATGATAACTTCAATCTGTGGCTTGTAGCAAGCGTGTTCGTTGGAGCCATCGCACGGCTCACAGATGACCCCTGTGGCCTGAACGGCACAGTATGAAAAGGCTCAGTGGTGAGCCCTGCGGCCTGTACGTAAAATCTATATTTTTCATACGGCGTTCAACGTGTTAAGCCTGCTGAAAGTATATTTACAAATTTAAAAAAAATTGCATTGTATCTGTGTTTTATGTAATGTTTGTGTTTATTTGTATTTTGTATCTGTTTTGTGTTCCTTAATAAATTAAAATCAACACAAGTTTCAAAAATTATAAATGAGAGAGGTAAATATTAAACTTTGAAGTATTATGACCGCCAGGTCAGTGCTTAAACTTCACCTGCTCGTGGATCCTGGTTCTGATGTTGCGGCGCTCCATCACCTGGCTCCGAGAAAGGGGACTGTCAGCAGTATTGCCGCTGGACCACCACATCTACCTCCACAAGCTGACGGGCGTGCTGGTCGCGGCGTACAGCGCGCTGCACACTCTTATGCACCTATGTAACTTTAGTACGTAACTATTAATTATTGGCGCATTTTTCTGTCTATCTGCCGCAGTGAATCAAGAATTCTTCTTTGGATTCGTGTGTGTTGTTCTTATAGTCGCAACCGTTTGCAAAGGATCTCATAAGATTGATAGAATCTTTATACGATCTACAGACATACGTTACTGGTACGAGATAAACAATTATGGAGATACTAGTTTTACGATTACGATTTTCGAAACGAAATTACTATCGGTGCAGTAGTGTCTGAGCCTATTCGAACAAAAACTTTCAACCCTTATTTTACCCCTTTTAGGGTAGAAATTTACATATTTTAAATGACGTATTTATTTATATCCAATCCAAAGCCTAAAATATTTATTTCGAACTTTAGATGACGAACTTTCCATGCATACTTGCATCCCTTATTTTAACAATTTACAGCCCTTTTTTGCAATAAAAAATATGCCTATGTCCTTTCTCAGACTTTAGTTTATTCTTGTATCAAAGTTAATTTAAATCGGTTCAGTACATTTGGCGTAAAATCGCGACAAACAGACAACGTTACTTTCACATTTATTATATTTGTAAGAATTACAGTGAACTATATTTATATCTTAGGATCAAAACCAATATTTTACAGTATTTTTATATTTTACATCTTTTCTGTAACATCACGAATGGGGTGAGGGACAAATCTAAACGCATTGAGGGACTCTAATATTCTGAGAGAACAATCAAATTAAACTAAACAGCAAATCACATTTTATTGTTAAGTTTCAATAAAGTATATTCGAGTAGTATTTCAAAGTGGAACACTAGTATGTAAATATCGTTAAATATAATACTGCACTAACGAGTTTTTATTATTTATAAGAAATTTTCTAATAGACTACAGATAGCTAGAAACATGTACCACCGTTAATTTTATCGTAAATAGAAAAAAATATATTTTATTTATATCCTCAGGCCTAATAGTAGTGAACGACCCTGAGCTAAATGAAGCGGAGTGGTCCACGTCGGAGTGGATTTTAACATCCCGTCCCGGCCTATTCGGGTTGGTCCCAGGGTGGGCCAATCCCACGGGGGTTGTGTTGGTAGTGCTTCTGGTGGTTATATGCGTGTGCAGCAGGCCGCAAGTGAGGCGTGGAGGGTGTTTTGAGGTGGGTTATCATTATTTTTATTATGTTGCCTTTTATCAAACGAATTTATAAGACACTATCTTTTATAAGGCTTGCGTGGGTATAGATGCAATGCTTAGCGATTAAGTGAATTTAATGAAAGGCACCTTTTATTATTACCTTTCATTAAATTCATTTAATCGCAACTTTGAAGTTTACGTTGGTCACCCTCTTCCATTATTTATACCTATCTATACTAGCTGGTGCCCTCGACTTGTCTACGTGCCTTATATGTTTTTTAAAAGAAATTACTTCTAGGACCTTCTTTTGTCTTCATTAGTTACATGTCTATTGTCAGGTAAAATAAGAAAAACCCCGATGTTATTATGGTCATTTATTTTAATAAGGCATTGATGATTAAAATCATCACAAACGAAGCCCATTATGACAGGTGTCACCTCCATAGTTTATTTGTCAAAATATAATGTCAGTTTTGACAGAAAATCTATGACGACGACTAAAGATGATGTATAAATTATGTTTTTAGGTGTTCTACTGGACGCACCTGCTGTACGTACCGTTTTGGACACTGCTAATACTCCACGCTCCCAACTTCTGGAAATGGTTTATACTGCCGGGCTCTCTTTACATTGCTGAGAGAATTCTGCGCCTTATCTGGATGAGGTAACAGTAAAACCTAACGGCGTCTTACCTTATCGCTAGGTGGGCCCAACAAAGACACTTTACCCAACCTTCGATCAAGTCTGATTGCATTACATGCATTACATCACAACAACACGTAGATATCATATCGCGTCAAAATTGAAGCTTTTCGTTAAAATTGAATTCGGCCTATTGATGTAATTTCATTTAACTTGCATAGCTTTAATTTAAAATTGCTATAAAAGCAATAACGACAGAGGGAAGACGTCGCTCCTCGCTCCTATTCTAGGATTGGCTTGGCTATCTCCTTCCGTCTCGTACTTTCGTAGTCTCTATAAAAATATCTGGCCCTCAGATCAGGCCGTGGGCATACGTACATCGCGTCGGGTATCCTGCTGCCGTCACGCGTCACGCACCTAGTGGTGCGGCGGCCCCCGCACTTCTCGTTCCGCGCGGGGGACTACGTGTTCGTGAACGTGCCGGCCATCGCCAGCTACGAGTGGCACCCCTTCACCATCAGCTCGGCTCCAGAACAGACTGGTGAGTACTCATAAGCATGTCTGCTTAAAAAGCTAATATAATAATAAATGTTTGTCCTCTTTACCTTTTAAGTAACTATTACTTAAGTTAAGTGTACTTATGTGTGTATGTGTGTCGCAGAATATCTTTGGCTTCATGTGCGTGGTGTAGGGGAGTGGACCAACCGACTCTACGAGTATTTTGAGGAAGAACACGAAAGACTGCAAGGGCCTTCTACGCCTCATCGGTATGCAAATCTTCGTTATATGTCAGTTCCCCTTGCGGATAGTTCAAACACGAATGGAACAAGCAAAACATAAACAATTTTTTTAAAAACAGTTTTTAGTAAAATGATTCTGTATATGTCGTTTTGGAAATACCGCTATATTTTCAGTCTTCCCGTAACTCATAAAAATTTCCGAGCTTCTTAAATACAAACAAACAAATCTTTCCTCTTTATGATATTAGCATTTAGTTTTCCTGTCTGAATAGCAATAATCGTACTATTACTTGATTTGGCTGGAAAAGATATTGCACTGGGATAGCAACGCCTATTAAATATAAGTCTCGAAGATAGTAATTCTGTGACGTTAACTAAATGTTTTATTGAGGCAAAGGAGTTTGTATCGTACTGGGCAAGCTTGTAAAAACAACGTACCTCCTAATTTGATATTTTAGCTAAACTGAAATCAGAGACATTAATTCAGGAATGTTTAGCCAATGTATTCTCCCATCAGAAAGGCATCAAGAACCAGTTCAAGCCAAAGCAAACGAAAGAGTTCCTCCGGGAACGGGAAGAAGAAATCAGTTGACTTTTCACCTGCTGCGTACAGCAACGACGCATTCTCACTTGATGAAAGGGGTGGTGAAGCCTTAAAAGGTAATTTAAATACATTTCATTGTCTTTAAGCAATAAATAAATTATGAGCACTGATAGCAGGTAATTACATACATTGATTGTGGTATTTTCGAAGATAAATTTTAATCTAATAGAAACTGTAAGAGCAGATTTTTTATCTGTAGTCAACTCGACCATTGTTGGTTACATCACAATAAATGATTAAACATTACCACAACGTGTTAGATCAAAAATTAGCTTAGATTATTTGACCACTGCATGGTGCTAAGTAATCAAACATCGAACTGCGATGTGGTCTCTGTACCAGTGCGAATCTCACATTATTTGTATCGTATATTCGTACATTCGTACATTCTACCTAGGACTTCTTTTTAATTATAATTAAAAAATATAAATGCTCTAATCTTTCTATAAATTAAGGATTTCTTGTGATTTCGGTAAAGGTTTTCACATTATCTATACGTGATTTGATTCATATTGTATATATGTAATTTGTTTCAACTTTTTATGTAAAGTGTAATTTATAATGACATGTTTAAGTTGCCAATGGATTCTGTGTATATCCCAGATCCTTATGATTAGTGTTATATTCCAGTGTTCTCCCCCGCGGTCCGCACTTCCTTGTTCCTGACACCGCAGCGTCTAGAGAAATCAAGGTCCATGCCAGATGTTATGAACAACCAGAAGAGGAGACAGCGGCTCATGGCGTGAGTAGTTATTTGATATGAGTATGTACTTTTTATTGCTGCACATTGATAAATAACCAGGCTACCCACTTAGTGGTCAATGATTATAGTCCCCTATAGTACGTATTTAAATCAAATTCAGGAGGCATGCTGATCCCTACACGTATGTATGTATGGGAGTAAATATAAGGTGCAGCAAAAAAATTATAAAACTAAAATTAGTGTTGAATTTGAATTTGTATTGAAAATTAGTAGTGGAAATGAGAACTTCGAGAGTGAGACTGGAGCGACGATGAAGGATAAATTGTGAAATAGTGTGAAAGATGTTAATAAAGGAAATATCAATGGATCAGTTGGTAAGGGATGACCTAGATTACCATACTTGGACCAAATAAGTAGTATATTGAAAGAAGGCCTAGTGGAGAGTACCCTTAACTGACGAGCGGACATAAAAGTGTTAATGAAAGTCGAGGAAGCTAAGAAAGTATGAAGTTATAGCAACTGGAAAACTATAATCTCTGCATACCTCCATGGGAAATGTGAGTATATATATACATAGAGTGTAAAATAGAATGTAGTTGGAAATAAACTGATATGATATACGTCGAGTAAAAATTGTATTTGTTGATTGATTATATTGTTTGCCTACATCCCTTAGCCTCCGCGATTACATGCGTTCAGAGTCAGAGCACAGCTTCGACACAGAGTCATTACGAGTGGCCAACTCGCCGGCGTACCGCAGCCCCTCGCTGCGCGCGCCCGCACACAGTTTCCGCTATCTTCGTACAAAGCCCGCCGCCGTGCCGCTGCCCGCGCCAGGTCGGTAGACGCGCTAAGAACTTTCTCTTTCTCCTCCTTATCCTTCCTTCCTTAACCCTTATTGATCTTTAGAAATAGCATTATACGTGCTGGAAAATGATCACTGCAGCTATGTATATTTGAACCATGACGCAGCCATTTAAAAACGATGGAGGAAAGTAAAGGTAATTCGTCTTCTGCTGCACAAAACTTATTACAATGCATTCAAGAGCCATAACAGCATTTTATAGCAGAAGCAAATATGTGCCTGTAGATAGTTTTTTTGTTGGTAAAGCATATTAAATAAAACTTATTTTCTTCCAGCTCCTCGCAGACTCTCACGAAGCCTCTCCCCGAATAAGGACATAGAAGCAGCACCTGCTCTAGAAGAAAACCTACCTCCACCTGACTATCCCATGGGAAAACCATTGGAGGTACAAGTCATTGGATCCTATTTATATTTATTATGTTAAATTTCATTTTATGTAAGCGTTTTAACTTAATAGTTATAATAGAGTTATACTTAACGATATGTAATGTTTCGGATTACCGTATAACTCATACCCTTTTATTTGTGGATAATATTTTAATTCCCGAACGTTTGCCAGTGATAACATATGATACTGAAATCTCGCCACTTACAAAGGACCAGGCTCAAAGTCACTCAAAAGGCAATAGAGAAGTGCCATGCTTAGTCAAAATCATAATAAACCTTTATTTAACATAGGTTTTATTGTCAAACAAATATTAAATAATAGTAAGTCTACACCCGTTCGGAATTTGAGAGAACCTTCCACATATCGGACATACATATGTCCGGTAAAAACAATTATTTATTTAATTAAACGATTATAAAACACCCGCTGTTTATCTTGCAAAAGATCAGTGCTGCCAATTTAAAAATTTTAATCTGTAAAAGAATCACTCTTTATTAAATGTTTGCATATAAATAGAGCGTACAGAAAATTAGTACCACCATTGCACCCTAAATCTCCTCTATCCTAAGCCTCGAACAAAAAAGCAGAGCTCAGATTTGGTTCCCTGTCAGATCTATTTGGACGGCCCGTACGGCGCGGCGTCGTCGCGCATGCTGGGCGCGCAGCACGCGGCGCTGGTGGCGGCTGGTATCGGCGTCACGCCCTTCGCCTCCGTGCTGCAGGCGCTCATGTGGCGACACCGCGCCAGTATGCACACCTGCCCTAAATGCGCGCACTCTTTCATCACGCCTTCTGCCATGCATCATTCGCTGAGAAAGGTACGCAACGCAGTAAAGGTACACGCGTAATCGCACACAGACACGTGAACTCCAAACGCTTTTACGAGAATGGGGAACATGCAATTATAATATTTATGAAAATGTTGTTATTAAAATGCCAAAAAAATATAAAAGTAGGGCCACTGTAATGTTTGTATTTAAAATAATGTTGTTTTTTAAACAGTAATTACGAATCAAAAGTAACGTGAAACGGAACGGATGTAAAACACCAATCAGCGTTCACTGACGTCACTCCTGTTACGACAACTTATTTGAGGTTATAAGTTGTAGTAAAAGTGAACAATTAAACCAAAATTAATTGCGTTTATTGAATAAAAATGGAAGTTGGGTTTGCCAAAGCAGATTCTAGGACTCTGCCAAAAGTTAATCTTGACATGGTAGTGACATTTTTTGTCGAAAGTGCAGATTTTCCAAGCGTAGAAATGAAAGGGATTTGTGTACAAGCAGACTAAGTTAAATATATATATATCCGCCGACTTACGTCAAAGTGATCTTCACAGCATCAAATGATAGTCTTTGGGGAATAAATGTCATTCGTCTTCGCCGCTTGAAACAACATTTTTCTCAGTTTTGGTTCAGAAGTTCCAGTCAAAAACAATTTATTAGGAAACTTATTTGAAGTAGATGGACACATTGGCACAAAACATACGTCCACGCGGCTTTTTTCGGAGTATCAATAGCCAGCAATGACCCGCGCAGTACAATCATTGAACCAGTGACAATGACAGACAGGAATGACGTCATACGAACTATAGGTCCGTTTTCGCGCGAAAATTTAAATTGACAATTTTAAACCGCTTTTTTTTTCAGTAATATACAGTCTTTTCATTTTTCAATATACTTGTGGTCTATTCTAAGTGGAGTTCTTTAAAATGAGCACAAAAATAAAAATATTGCATCTTCCCTATTATATTATGGAATAAACTCAACAGACAGACACACGTTACGCTACAGACACACCTTTCAGCTAAGAAACTACACCTTGTGTTACTCTGGATGTTCAAAGATCAATTTACTCAAACAGAGATGAAAATTTTAAGAACCTTTTTCGATATAAATCGAATTTGCTGTACTGGCCAAATACAAGTGAGCAGCGACCAGCAAAAGATTTCTAATAAACTTATATCTGATATGTTATTTAAAAATAAAATAATCGTTTACTCCGAAATATGGCGACCGAGGAGGTAATTTATCAAAGATTTGATTTAAATTTCGTTTATGAAATACTGTTCAGTACTACTTAGTTTTAATTTCCGCGCATTATTAGAGAGATTAGAATTTGATAGAAGTATATTATAACAACCATGACTAAGGCACAAATGCTCGCATTCATCACGCAAATATCTGCCGCTCACCGGGACTCGAACCCGGGATCTCAGAGATGGTGACACCTTGAAACCGGTATACCAACCATTCGACTACATTAATGGACTACATTTTGAATTTGAATTTGAATTTATTGCCAGCCAATGCACCCTAATCTTCTTCCACTGAAAATTACATTTGCTTTTTCAGGTGGACTTCTTCTGGATAAACCGCGAGCAGCGTTCCTTCGAGTGGTTCGTATCTCTCCTATCTCAGTTGGAAATGGAACAAGCCGAGGAAGGAGGCGACCGGTTCCTGGAGATGCATATGTACATCACTAGTGCCTTGCAAAGGTGCGACATGAAGGCAGTAGGGCTGCAACTGGCGTTGGACCTACTGCATGAGAGGGTGAGTTGTATTACATATACATGTCACTGACATACTCGTATCACCTACCTTCTCCATCGTTGCTCATAAAAATCGGAACGCTCCATCTAGCGGCAAACACTTTTTTATGTATATTATTAAAGTTTGAGCAAAGTCTTTTCGCCTATAGTAAGTGTATAAATTTTGTCTCGACTCTGGTCTCCGTGCCGTGAGATACATGAAGTCCGAGATCAAACCTACCATGTACTTATGTGTTATTCCCCGCATTTATTATGTACTTTTATCAGACGCTCTTACAGTGATATAGACGAATAGGTGAATATTTCCCTCATGATAAGGCTGGCGCCACTTTGGCTTCCCGCGCCTCTTCAAGCGCTTTGGGCCCCTTTAATGAGCCTGCGCTGCATCGCCTTTCTCCTGAGGGGCGTTCGCCTTCACGGGTTTGCCTATATGGTTCTTAGAGCTTAGACACAGGCTGAGCTTAATCGGCAGGTCACGTGGTCAGACCGCTCTGGCCGCGTGGAGGCCGACATAACCTCCGTGACACTTGCTGTTGCGGGGGTATCCTGGGCACGTTTCGTGCTCCTTGTGATGGAATCTAAGCTATCCTCTACTGGGGAAAAAAAATTAAATTAACAATATTTTTTTCAATTTTTAACTTAAAAAAAAAAAGATATCGGACAAAATGTTAATTGTCTCTATATAGGCGATTGACAGAATTATTATACAATTGTATAATAATTCTGTCAAACGCCTAACTAAATACATAAAGCGCAAATATATAGATTACTTGTATGCCAAACACACAAATATTTATATTATAATATCTTGCGAGCTTTTATGTGTGGAACCTCAGATCAGCCCGCAATTATTATATTTATAATACAAACTTTATTCCGCTCCACTGCAAACTCCTGTGTGCCAGCATAAGACAATTGTACTAAAATACAGAATAACGCACAAAAATCAGCAGGGTACTTATTATGAAGATGTCAGTGGGAATAAGAGGTATTATTTGCATTACAATGAATTTACGATTACAAGCTGCATCCCCGTCCCCTATCCTGGGGGCGGCCTTCAAGATTTATATAGTTATTATTATTAGAACTTATGCCTATAAGATTGTGCTTAGTCAAATGAATTATTACCGGTCAAACCGCTCCGGCTGGGATACCATGACACTTGCCGCTATGATGATATCCTAGATACGTTTTGTCTCCCTCTCCTATAAGAAAAAAAAAACTAATAGAAAAAGAGAATCGACCGTTTCTGATAATCATGCCGTAAATGTTAGTATAATTTTGGTTTTATGATTTTTCGATACTAACACAAAAATTCCAAAAAGCCAACATCACGCGGTGTTCCAGGTGGTCACCCATCCAAGTACTGACCGCGCCCGACGTTGCTTAACTTCGGTGATCGGACGAGAACCGGTGTTTTCAACGTGAAATGGACGTTGACTGTTGCTCTTACGAAATATAAAAACAATAAGAGAATTTATATTTTTATTTAAGATATATTTAATTTATTTTTAATAGTATGTTTTAAGTACTACAAATTCCTCTTTTATTACATGAAATATGTGTCGATATGTCTCGTAATTTATGTAGATTTTAAAGGCAGAATTTATTCTTATGTTTCTTCCGATACACTTTAACATGTTTAAACAAGATAATTTTTTTACAGAATTATAAACAGTAACGAATTTAGAACTTGTGGCGTTATTTGATTTTTTCTGTGATTATGGTTGGTATCGTAGAAATTAAAATATCGGAAAATTATTTATAATTAATTTTGAGTTTTTTATCTCTTAAAGTCCACTAAACGTATTTTTTATTAAATGATTCATTTTAGATAATGCATAACTTAACTTTTAGTTTTAAAAGGTCTTGTCTTAGTCAATACAGCAATTGATTTTATAACAATTCTTTAATAGTTTTTATGTACTCGTAATTACAGTATTATTATTTAATATTACAGATAATAGATACCTACCTAATATTAAATAAATAATATATTATATAATAAATACCTAATAAGACATGCTGCCGTCATAAAACTTGAAAAATTTAGTATGTTATGTATGCGCTAAAAAGAACAAAATAAACTTTTACATAGGTATAAAAGCTTGTCGCGAGATTTACTTACTTATAGAATACTTTTAACGACAAACTTTTATATGTAAAAGTTTATGTAGTTCTTTTTAGCGCATTAATAAAAGCTTGTATTAAAAAAAAGGTGGATTTAGAAATGACGTCACACACATAACGATGCATTGTCATCCGACTTACACGAGCATGCAAAATTTCAGCTCAATCGGAGACCGGGAAGTGGGTCAAATAAAGATTCCAAGATTTTCTTAATTAGGTAGTTGTTACAAGTGAAGCTAATATAAAAGCTTGTAAAAAGTGAAATAAGGTAACCAACCTCCTATTTGGAGGTTGTTACCTTGTTGGTTACGGCAATAATATACCGAAATTTTGAGAAGGTATGTATTGAATTCTCATAAAATACTTTATTATATTTTAAATAAAACTCCTTATTTAATTAAGTAATGTTGCGCAAAAATCGCATAGTCAATTAATTTCTCCTTTTGCCTGTTTTTTTTGTCTGATTCTTTGTTAACAATTCCATAATTCTGTTAACTAAAAAGGTCAACTAAAACAAATCAATAATTATATGTTGTTCCAGTAAAAATAATAAGAAAATTATGCTTGCATGCTTACAGTTATCTAAGCTAATTTTTACATAAAGAATAGAAAGAAAGCAAGAAGCATAAATAACGTATGGTAGTTTCGTTATTTATTAACAGATGGCACTGAACGAAAACTAGAACACGGTTACGTTTTATAGCCATTCCAGAATAAATACTCCATTAGTACATCTATAAAAAGAAGGAATGCCTACTGTGTTATCCATGCGTACGAGTTGCCCTCTGACTCCCTTAACAACTGCGCACACAGTACATTTCGTTGGCCGACAATCCGTCGTGGGACCATAGAGTAACTTATACATATGGAGACGTGGGACCCTCCCGTGTGGCGAAGGCCGGACGGGAGACCTGGGCGCGAGGGTCGGTCACCCAATTCGCTTTGATCAGTTTTCACAAACTACCCACCGACATTTTTCTCATGAAAAATGTCCCAGCAGCCACCCAAGCCACAACGCAGCCGCGAAGTGGCCCAAGACTCGCCGGCGCCCTTCACGCCTACTCAGGAAGGCGGTGAAGAGGCCCGCTTCACGCCGCCGACGTCCCTCGAGCTCCGACGCACGGGATCCCAGGCGAGGCTCTTCTTGACGCCGACGCCCTCAAGACCCTCACGCGCGGGGACTCCAGCATCATCGCCGGCCTCTTCTAGGGAGCAGTCACCCCAATCTGCGACCAGGAAGCCGGAAAGCGGAAACCGAAAAATATCGAGCTACCCTCCCCGGAGAAGCTACAACTGCTCAACTGGCGGCCACCACAAGTACGACATCCTACGCCGAACTCGCCAGCAAGCCTGCGGAGCTTGCTACCCGAGACCCTCGACGCAAAGCTAAGGCTGTGATCGCCAGAACCCAGCCGACGGCCCCCCTGCCGGATTCTCCTGGCACCACGAGGACTTTCTCGCCAAAGGGGCTACGTCAGGCGACTCCACCTTTTCTCGCCGCTAAATCACGGAAGCGCCAACAACGCAGCAGCGATGAGGAGGAGGATGTCGAGGCGAACCCATCCTCGAAGTTGAAGATCGCCGACAGCCCACTGACGCCAACTCAAGCAAAGAGAACCGAAAATCCCCCCCCGACGCCTACCCCGCAGGGCGAGGGGAATATCCAGAGCTACCCACCGCTCGTTGTTGAATATCTTCCCGACTGGCACGTCCACATACGGGAACTGAAGAAGAAGATTGGCCATCCACCGAATGCTCGACCCTTCGGCCGCGGCATCCGGTTCATACCAAAGACGGAGCAAGAGTATCGTGCGGTGCAGCGATACCTTACAGACCTCGAGAAAGAGCAATCGATCTCGTGGTTCTGTTACTCGCTGCCCGCCGATCGCAATCTTAAAGTCGCCATTAGAGGCCTGCCGCCAGACACCCGGCCGGAGGTCATTATTGAGAGCCTGCTCGACGAACACAATATCGTGGCCGAGCATGTAAAACAAATAAACGCTAGGCAGGGGCGCCCAGGATGCGTTTATTTCGCCCACATTCGCCGCACCGCCGACACGACGCCTCGAATCTATAATATCTCTTCACTGTGGGATATGAACACGGTGAAGATAGAAGCCTGGCGGGGGAAGAAGGGACCGGCACAATGCCACCGGTGCCAATCGTTCCGGCATTCCTCCGCCAATTGCCACCGTACCCAAGCATGCGTGCGCTGCGGGGGCCCGCACGCTGCACGCGACTGTCCGCGCCCTAGGGAGGCGCCGCCCACCTGCGCAAACTGCCTGGGCGAGCACACTGCCAACAGTGTCGCTTGCCCAGTGTACAAGAGAGAGGCGCGAAACCGAAAAGCCGGTACTGTGGCCAGGTCGACCGCCGCAGTCAAACCATCTGCTCCTCCCCCCACAATAAATCTGGTTGGGGACGACGAGCCTACAGCCCCAACATCGTTGATGGCAGCCGCCAACGACGGGCTTAGGCCAAGCAAACCTAAGAAACGCCGCAGCGGGAGGAAGCGAGCGCCCGCTCAACCTCAACCTCAGCCTGCTGCAACCACTACCACCACCACTACACAACCACCGGCTGTAACTATCAACGCTGCCCGTCAAACAAAACCCACTAAGACCAGGCCGGTGCCCGCGCCGCGTGCGCCGCGTGGTCAAACAATTGCTGCCACTACTCCAGCCCTAGCCGCACCGCAGGTGGTCGCCGCCCTCCCCGGAGGGACGAAGGCGAAGCCGCGCGTGGCGTCACAAGGGCCACGAAATGACCAGCACAATATTGCGCAATGCCTGCAGATCCTCCTGCAGGTATTCGGCAACGTGCTGGCTGCCGTCGCTGGAGGACAGAACCCTGTCCCAGCTATAGTCCAAGGACTAAATGATATTATCCAGTATTATGGATAACAAGGCCTTACTTAGAATTATACACTGGAACGCCGGGGGCCTATCTGACACCAAGACGGTCCTCTTTAAAAGAATCCTAGCAGAACACAGGGCTGATATAGCCCTGATAAGCGAAACTCACCTAAAACCACAGATGGTATTGAGACTCGCTGGATACCAGGTTTATAGGCAGGATGAACAAACACCACGAGGACATGCTTATAGAGGTTTGGCTGTCCTCGTTAAAAACCGTATTGTTCACCAACTGATTCCCGCAACTCAACTCTCAACTTCTTATGGTCTCGGAGTCGAGATTTCCACCACCAAAGGCAAGACGCGTGTATACGCCTTTTATAAACCGCCCGGGACGATGCTCGACGTGGCGGATATTAGAAAGCTTTTGGATTCGCCGGCAGCTACCATCATTGCCGGCGACTTCAATTCCAAACATCCATCCTGGAACTCTGCAACCACATGCACCAGTGGACAACGTCTGATGGCCGACGCCGAAGCCCAGGGGTACGCGGTGATGGGCCCAGAAGTCCCCACACACTACCCGTACTACGCTGCACACCTACCAGACGTTATCGACCTGGTAGTTGTATCAAAAATAGCTACCAGTGAGATAACTCAAACAGTTCTAGATGACCACCTCTCTGACCACCAACCAGTGCTGGTCACGTACCACCCCCCAGTTAGGGTTGAGTTGCCTATCAGGAAACGACGCGTTAACTGGGAAAAATATGGCCACCTACTCAACAACTGTGTCACTATGCCCGTCAACAACATCGACGACGTAGAAGAGCTCGCGCATAGGCTGCAAAGCCAGATCGCTGAAGCCCTACGCGCATCACAGTTGCCAGTTAACCAGCGTACATCGAAAAACCTGCCTATACGAGTACAGCGGCTGATAGATGAAAAACGCAGATTACGCCGAAGATGGCAGTTCTCTAGATGCCCTGTACTCCTTGAACATCTCAATAACCTGGCATCCAATATACGAACGGAGCTCCAGAACCTCAGAAGTGAAGCCTGGCTTAATACCATCCAAGCCGCGGACGAAGATACTAACAACCTGTATCGACTGTGCCGCACGCTCACTAAGAGGCCCACGCCCGTTCGTCCCTTGAAGGCCCCCGACGGCTCATATGTGTACCGACCGGAAGACCGGGCAGAGATCCTCGCTGACCACCTTGAGGGGGTCTTCTGCCCAAACGAGGATGCTAATAACAGCCACACACGCGATGTGCTTAGCCACCTACAGGACTACCTACAGAATCCAGCCGGCGAAAACCCAGAGGAGGAGGAGGCCATCTTCTTCTCCCCAGGGCAAGTAGCGACGATGCTGAAAAGGTGTCCATCAAGGAAGGCCCCTGGGCCTGATGGCATCCCAAATGAGGCCCTGAAACATCTGCCACCACGGGCGGTAGCCTCAGTCACCCGACTGTTCAACGGCGTGACCCGCACCTGCCACTTCCCCAATACCTGGAAGGAAGGGCGGGTCATCATTATCCCTAAGAAAGGGAAGGATCCCACATCCGCCGCCAGCTACCGCCCGATCACGCTTCTAAACACCTTGTCGAAGGTATATGAAAAGCTCTTGCTAACCATATTGACACCGCACTTCAAATTGATACCTGAGCAGTTCGGCTTCCGAGATGAACACTCCACCACCCACCAGCTCGCTAGAGTGGTTCATCACGCAGCTACAGCCGTCAATAAGAAAGAGCACCCGATCGCCGTATTCCTGGATATGGAGAAAGCGTTCAACAAGGTCTGGCACGAGGGCCTTATATAAGATGTCCACCACTACTACTCCAAAGCGAGCAGTACGAATAGTGGCATCTTACCTAAACAACCGGAGTTTCCATGTGGCAATAGAAAATAAGGTATCAGCCGCCCGCCCGATCCGAGCTGGGGTCCCACAAGGCAGCTGTCTGGCACCTACGCTCTATTTGCTGTACACTAATGACATCCCGGTGAACCAGGGTTCACTGTTAGCTCTATACGCCGACGACGTGGCCTACATTACATCTTCAATGAGCCCGAAGATAGCAATAGAGCGTATGCAACGCCAGCTAGACACCCTGCCTGAATGGCTCGATAAGTGGCGGCTGTCCGTGAACGTGGCGAAGACCCAGGCCATAGTGTTGAGTAGAGCGAGGAACATTCCGCTCACTCTATCACTCAGGGGTACCACCATCCCCTGGTCTCAATCGGTCACCTACCTGGGGGTGACCATTGATCGATCAATGACCATGGGCAACCACGCAAACTCCGCCGTCAATAAGGCCAGATCGGCAAGGCACGTACTCAAACCTCTGCTGCAATCGCAGTTGCCGATAAAAACCAAATTGCTTTTATATAAGCTCTATATACGCAGCCACATATCATATGCAGCCCCCGCATGGTTCCACCTAATCAAGGCGAAGAAACCGAAGAGGAAACTCGAAGCACAGCAAACCTTAACACTACGCACGATCGTTAAGGCCCCACGATTCGTAAGTAATGCTGTGCTTCGCAGAGATTTGCGCTGTATAAAGTTGGAAGACCACTTCCGCGATCTATCGCGATGGATGTTCTTGAAGGCCGACAAATCCAAACATCCACAAATCAAAGATCTTGCCCCTCACCATACGAGGCCGCCAGAAGGCAGAAGACGGGCTCTGCCTCGAGACTTAGCCGAAACTGAATAACAAACCGGTTTCTTATTATAAATATAAGAATACCCACATACAAGAAAAAATCAACTAACCAGGAAATTGATACCTCAGGCAATCTACAAATTGCCGCCCCAAGGACCCACCCGTTGTAACGGGTGGCGTTTGACTCCACCGAGAAGGACACATATGTCCTGGACGGTCACCCCGGCCCTACTCCAAGGGTCGAGAAGATAGTCGCGAGCCTATAAAAAGAACTGGCTATTTTACCTTTTGGATTTTATAAAGAAGTTTACTTGCAAAAGTATTACTGCTCTTCTAAGCCAATCGTATTCTCAAAATTCCCAATTCCAATGCAATTATGCAACCAGATAGGGGTGTATATCTCTTTAGATAGATTTAGATACATCCCATCAAAATCAAACGGATTTACAGCTCTCTAGCTGCTATAATAGTAAATCCGATTGATTCCGCTACTTAACATAACAGCAGCACTCATTACAAATTATTTGTACGTAACAATATGTCGTTACTATTTTATAGTAAACAAAAAATTCTTATATCTTTTATGCAGCTTAGCACTAGCACATATTAAAGCCCTATATTACATTTTCTAAAAATAATTTAGTATGTTATGTACACGTAATGCTAACCTTATTATTAATATAAACTAATAGAAATAATTTAACATAAGATGTATTATAAAATCTTTTACGTAATTAGGAAACATAATTCTTCCTGTCCTACTTAAGTAACATTATTATTGACAAATCAGCTATTACAATAGAATATCAAAACTGTCTAAGTCGTATATATTAAATAATTAATAGAAATATGTCAGATATAAAAACAATCTGATAATTACGTATTTAATAAAGATGACAAGTTTGAAACAGAAAACTAGTTCCAAGGTTTACTAAGCTTGCTACACCTTTGGTATCATAATAGCGGTGTGTTTATTACTTATTTTGTATTGTTTTGTTATTATTATGTGGTCCAAAATGTGTTTCTTTCATATTATATTAATGTCAACTAAGATGCTATTGTCGTCGTTTTACACTACGAAAACCGCCTCTATTACGCCTAACATAAGAGATGTCTTAATGTCACCTTGTGAAATTTATAGTGTTTCTGTGTGTACAAACAAAGATAAATTAGATAATTAAAATGAAATATTAATTTTAATTAACAAAAATCTAATTATTTTGTGCATAATATTTTCAATAACAATGATTTTGTTGTCGCAAATATAAAGGTACTTTGATTAATTAGAATATTGAACATTATTTTGATATAGATTAATTCCAAAGTATAAATAAAAGAACTATTATAGCGGTAGCATTTATATACACACTAATTGTGACATAACTATAATAGTTAGACAGATGCTATATGTTCTATGTGTAAATTTTGTTCTATAATCAATAGTTTTCACAGCAGACGCGATGTAAGAAAGTTTTTTGGTAATTTTTTCACACCTCGTGTTACATTTTTGGAGTTTTAGTATAGATCTTTTTAACAATTTAATATAGCTTATGTTTACCGGATATAGTGTATTTCCTCAACAGTATAAGAATTTATCAGTCAAGTAATTTCGGAGCTTATACAATACAAACAAACAAACAATAAACAATCAAATCTTTTTTCCTCTTTATAAAGTATAGATATATAATATATCGGATGTTCCATGTTATACGCTATAGCGCTATAGCGCGAACATGGAACATCCGATACAAAAATAAATTGACAACTAAGATCGATATACTCTAGAAAAAGTCGATAAATAAGACTGACGTACTTACGGAGTGACAAGGATTGGTGCTTTTGTCGATTGATCGTGTCGAATTAACAAGTCTATGAGGAAAAATATAGCTAACAAAGCCACAATAAAACGTTGTCAATATTTTTTTGTATTTGCATCAAAATACATAGGTAAAGAATATAAATTAATTTATCTATGGCCACAAAGTTTTTATTGTCAAACTTTTATGAATCTGTGGACAATACGTTATTTGTCATTTTATTTAAGTTATAGTATTATTAACACTGTCGCAACTTTACGTTGTCAACGATTTCCATATTTTGTCGATCTATCAAAATTTAAAATTGTTTGATTCACAAAAGAAAATAATAGCAAAGTGCCTTTTGTGCTGAGATACATTTTTAATTATTAACTTTGGCGTATTGACTAAGTAAGTGGCATGAATTTGCGGCGGGGGGAGCTAATGATTTAACGAACTTTGTCAGTTGATCGAAGTTTTATTATGATTTTGTTTCATTTGCCTGTGATCGTTGAGCGCGTGTGAATATATCATTTCGTTTTAGCGGTTTAAACACCTGACAGGATTACAATAAATTGCTATAATTCCTTTGGTGGACCAAATCAGTATACCGGTACCGGTTACGTGCTACGAATCAAAAATCACATAGGTTTTTAACCACTTTGAGAACTATTTTAATGAGTGACAATTGCGAGATATTCAATATGGACGACGAGGCCCTAAGGGTATTTTTAATAAATGCCGGACTTAGTCATCTGACAAATAAAATGTTGGGTAAGTACCACCCTTGTTATCCTGTTACCCATAAGGTTTGCTTACCTCAGCGGTCCTAACCCTAAATTATTTGCGAAATATATGCTCTGAGCAAACTTTCCAACCTGAGCAAAGAAACTTACGTTAAAAGGTAGATTTGTAACCTTCTGCAACTACTTTTCAAAATCAGTCAAAATGTATAATCAAGTGCAGGTCTAGTACCTGCACTTGATTATACATTTTAAGTTAGTAGTTAGCATTTTTAGTTTAGTAGTAAGTCATTCGAAGTGTAAATTATATGCAAATTGTCTATAAGTATTTTTCCCATTGTATGTCTCATGAGCAGAATCAATGTCATTAACAGTATGATACCTATGTGTAAAACTTAGTTTTTGCTGGTAAAAATTTGACCACCCCAGACAAACACTTTTCCACCATCTACAAGGCTGCTCTATACATTAAGGGGGGGGGGCTTTCTGATTCTGAATAGTTAGGCCAGCCTCCCTCACAGCAAAAATGCTGGAAGCGCTTAACGCCTAGACTAACCAATATTATGCAGTTACAACTTTTACACTATCATTTATTATAAGATTTTAGTGCAGTAGGTAATAATAACTTGGTAGCAACCTGTTTCCACTAAAGTTTTATAAAGTGGTATGACACAATAATATCATGAGTATAATATTCATGCCATAGTCATACTTTGCTGTTCTGCGTAGTAGGTTTTATCATTGATTTTGTTAATTTCAGAAGAAAACATGACGCTTGACTTCCTCCTTCAAGCAAATGGCGACGAACTAGCGCTCTTAACCACAAAAGTAGTGGATAAAATTAAGTTACGATGTGCCATGTGAAAAATATGTTAAAGAATATGTTTGTATGTTAATATATGCATAGACTTTAGAAGTTGTGATTTGAAGGCATTTGTCTCTGTTAGTTTTAAGGATAGGTAATACATAAAGACTGTCGTGCATAATTCGTAATAAGCCATTACTAAACTTAAAAGGAGAAAACCATTTTAATAGCTATACTATATGTTTTTTATATTAATTTTTATTGTAAATTATTAAGAATAGTTGTGATGTGCAAACTTGAAACCTAACAATTAATTTGCTTACAGGCTAAAATTTACATAAAGAAAAAAATGTCTGCATTTTTCTATTTTTTTTCTCTGCTTAAAAAGCAAAGTCTAAAACAAACCAATATGTATTATGTTAATAAATATTGTTAATAAATATTATTGGTTAGTATAAGGTGGTTTTATATGGCAATAAAAATAATTAATTATGATTATGTTTTCTTTAAATTTTCTGAACTCTGACCCAATGAAAATTCACTGCCACTAATAATAGAATGTCTCCTAAGTAGGTCACATTTTGAATCCTTTTTATATTTTTGCGTTGGTGTCAGCTTCCAGTATACCCACCTTTTTGCTACTCTGACAAGGTAGTGCACTCTTCTGAACCTCTTATACAGGTAATTTGTAAGACGTTGGCTTTAATTCAAAATAATAATCTACTGATAATTAGTAGTGCATACCCCAAATATGAAGCAAATCGGTTGACCTTAAATATTTGCTGTTCTGTACATTTTGGATACGTTACTTGTATGGAACAGAAAATGTTTTAAGGTCTACTACGATTTGCCTCTTAATTGGGGCATGCATTATGATCATCAGTAGATTATTATTTAAAATTAAAGCCAACGTCTTACAAATCAGTTTCAGAAGCGTGTGCTTCCTTTGTTAGGGTAGCAAGGTTGGTATACTGGAGTAGTCGACTGTTTTGCCATATTGACAAAACAGAAAGTCACCTTAGCAAAGTAAAATTGTTAAAACAACAAAATAAAATTTTGCTCTTCTCACAAAGTTAATAAAAATTGTATTTGTAACAACGTTTAACATTGCTAATAAATGTTGTTATAATCACAATAAACATCTGACAATAAAAACTTTGTATCTATATCAATTTGCTTTAAACGGTTGTGTGGGGTTAAATTTTTTTGATACAATGACAATAATTTTCTCTCAGTGTATGCACGCACACTTGATCCGCAAATTCCGTATCACTTAACAATGACGATAACCAGAAAACTGATATTATAATAAACTAGCGACACACTCCGACTGCGGTATAATGTAGTTTTCTTTTTTAACATGCATGCATTATTGTAAACTTAAATCTTCCTCTTTTATTTTTTTGTTGCGAAAACCTGAATCAGTTGCAGATCTACGCGTACAGACAGACAAAGCTAATTTTTATACTATCTTTTTCGTATTTTGAATAGTTCTACCTACTCTACTATTCTTGACAGAAATTCAGACGTACTGAATTTAAACAAAGTCACATTTTTTATTTTATTTTATTTAAATAAAATTATTTCGTATAGCACATATTGTATAAATTTGTGAACTAAAAGAGATAATTTTTTTAGGCCCACGGCAACGTTTATTGATATTACTGAACTCTAAAATATCAATTTATTATTAAAAGCAATTGCACGATATTATGAGTAAAAATGAAACGGGAATAATAAAATCAATAATTAAACTTAGTAATGACTTTTGACATTTGAGTGTAAAGGAACTAACGTTTTTTAAATCAAAATGAAAGATGATTTAATATATATAAAAATAATAATAGATAAAGGATAGTGTATTATTTCTTTTTTATTTTATTTAAAGTATTAACGTAAAAAACAATTTGAATACAAATCAAAATAAAGCTACTAACTACTAAGAATTATTAGGTTATTTAATCTTCATGTTTTAATTGATTTCTCAATATTCCCGTTAGATAAAAACAATCTAATCTTAATATATATATTTCTTGTGTGCGTGTGTATGTGACTGAACTCCTCCTAAACGACTGGACCAATTTTGATGAAATTTTTTGTGTGTATTCCAGGGGGCTTGAGAATGGTTTAGATTCACAATACGGTCATATATAGATATTGTTTTTCAGCTAAATTATTTATTTAAAAACATTTGAGACAACGTGACATTTGAGACATTTGACATTTGAGACATTTGACAGGACAACGTCTGTTGGGCCAGCTAGTATTCTATATAATATCTAGGGTTAATAAGAAATTATTTAACGTATGTCTCATTAATAAACGTTACATTTTGTAGTGGGCCTATTCTCCATACAAGAAAAAATTATCTCCTTTACATGAAAGATTTAATTTGGCGAACAGTGTTTATTGAATATTAAATAATTATTAAGCTAATTTTATGTTTAGATAAAACTATATTCCCTGATACTTTTTCAAAATTTTTTTTGATTTTGTTTAACGTCCATATCACGTTGAAAACACCGGTTCTCGTCCGATCACCGAAGTTAAGGAACGTCGGGCGCGGTCAATACTTGGATGGATGACCGCCTGGGAACACCACGTGATGTGGGCTTTCTGTTTTTTTTTTACAAAATTAATAACGATTTTAATAAGTATATACATATATTTTTTAAATTAGTAAAATGTTACCTATAAATATGAGGGTGGATGGATGCCTTATTGAACTACACAGGAATGATCCCAAGGTCAACATATAAAGTGTGGCATGTTGCCTTGTGTACCTAGATGAGTGATCGCTCTATATACATGTGTATGGTTTTTCATTTGTTACTTCGATAATAATAATATAGAGTTTGTTTATTTCCAGGAGAAGAGAGACCTCATCACCGGCTTGAAGACCCGCACGAACGCCGGTCGCCCAAACTGGGACAAAGTGTTCAAGCAACTCCAGGACCAAAACAAGGGCAAGATCACTGTGTTTTATTGCGGGCCCCCGCAGCTGGGCAGGATCTTGAGAGTTAAATGCGATCAGTTCGGGTTTAATTTTTGCAAAGAGGTCTTTTAGGCCTCATATTGAACTGTTAGACGAGAGTGTTGAGGGTTGAATTCGACCAGTTCGGATTCAATTTTTATGAAGAGGTGTTACAGACCCCTTTTAAAAATATGTCCGTATCCTACTTGGTGACTAGTCCCCAGATCCCGACAGGGCTAAGTACAAAGTTGACTTGTAAACGGGATATAGATTTGAGTTATTTTCTGTAAAGTGGTAGTACAGGGCTTGGCACTATGAGATATTACACGAGTACCTATAATAAAAAAGAAACAATTATCCCATTATATTATTGGATATGTCTATCAATCAATTTTGTCAAGTCAAGACAAGTGTTCGGTTACTGTGCAATGGCTCGCGAATCCGATTCCCGCACGGGGCAATTGTTTTATAATCCGCTAAATTTTTTTCCGGTTTCGGCGTCCGCTTGAAATTATGTTTGTAACTGCATCATTGAGCTACGTTTTAAATAAAAAAAAAGATAATTGCATTTTTAATATAACTATATCGGGATAATTAATAATATTAAATAACACAAAGAAAAGCCAGCATTAAGATCCTCTGTAATAATATATTTTTAAAATCAATGGTATATATACAATTAAATTATATAAATTTTGGTATTTTATCATCACTAATTTTAGTACATAATTATTTAGAATTACTAATTAATTAACGTTCACAATGTGTAAATAAATGAATGTGTCTTATTTATGTATATTTATTATTGTGTAATTTAGGTCATTAATACTTTAGTTTAGTTGGGACAGTCAAATACTAGAAGTAAATTACTAAATAGACATTTTATTATAATAAAAATTGCTACTAAGTGAATTCTTACTTTCCTACAAAAAGCTAAAAAAATCGGCTAATTTCGCAACTTTGATTCGCAACCTAACAGTATTTTTCATTGTATGTCCTAAATCAGTTCGTTACCGGCTAGTTGCGAATAAAGAATAAAAACCAACTTCACAATCGTAGTTTCAAAATGAGAAAAGGCTTTCTTAATTCGCAACGACACTTGAAAATGTATCAATAATAAATGAATAAAAATTTCAATAGTTCAACTTCTTTATGTTTGGTCTTTACATTAGGTTAGAGTTGTTGAATAATATACACAAATATAATATTGAAATAAATATTTATAACAAATTACTCAATACAAATTCATTGTCTATATCTAATCTAAAAACTCTTTAATATTATAAAACATTTATCTATATGCCAATATTAAACTAGCTATTTAATTTAAAACGTATATCTTTTTAAATTTAAATATGTATATACTATTGTATAATTGTCAAGTAGCATGTTGAAAATTACAATGACATTCATTCATAAAGGTATTATGTTAAACTAATGATCAGTTTGTTTCAGTTGAATTGGCAACTTATTACTCTCTAACAATAAACTAAACTTAAGTTACTCGTTGCAAAGTTATGTGGATCACAACTGGTTGCGAACAATAAAGAAAATTTTATTTCGCCACTTGCCGCGTATTTCAGTTGCGAAAACAGCTATTCTGCTTTCCTTGTGTATCTAATTCTATTAA
This sequence comes from Scirpophaga incertulas, assembly GCA_036419045.1. NCBI lineage: Eukaryota > Metazoa > Arthropoda > Insecta > Lepidoptera > Crambidae > Scirpophaga > Scirpophaga incertulas. Next base: position 24,040,783 of record CM071631.1, on the reverse strand, counting down.
TCGCTAGATATAGCGCCATAGAACTACAGATTACTTAGAATTACCTATAGACCAATAATGTTACCATTTCTTGGCTAATTTTAAATTATTTATTTAATTATAATTTTGTATAGATTCATGGTAAGATAAATGTCACATTTTATACTTTGTTATTAAAAGTCAATTTATGATTCGTGTTTTACTTATAATCTAAAAAATCTCGTTTCTTTTGTTTTTTAGTCCAATAGAAATACAGTTGGGAGCGTCGGTGGCGCTGTGGTCTCGGCACTGGTTTGTGCGCCGCATAGAATCGGGAGGCCCGCGATCTAATCCCCACCGTGTACCAATGTGTTTTTCGTTCCGAATTTCATATGTACATTTATCCGACGCTCCTACGGTGAAGGAAAACATCGTGAGAAAACCTGCGTACATCTGCGAAGCGATTCAAAGGTGTACGTAGTCAACCAATCCGTACTGGGCCAGCGTGGTTGACTAAGGTCTAATCGCCCTAACGTAGTTAGGGTAGGCTCGAGCCCCTCGGTGGGGACGTATATGAGCTGTGATGAGAAATACAGTTGCACCATTCGTATGGAGGTAAGTGAAGATCAAATTTTTGCAATTGGTACGATCTAAACTTATTTCTTCGGCTTCCTGGACCTTTATGAATGCTTTCATACACATTCTGCCATGAGTTTACAAGAAAGCTGTCGATATCGTCTGCATAAAATTTTGTATGGAGACTTATACAGCGCCGCAAGCGTAAATGTGAATAAAATAAAAAAGGTACTACGAGTCTATTGTTTACGATATGTCTTACACCTACAGAAAACGCTCTCGTTAACTACTATAGTTTTGTTTACGACATGACAGCGCGTATGTAAATTTACGTTAGCTACTGCGGTTACGCCACTTGGATTCTGAGCGTGGAATGCAGTCGTAATAAAAAAATCACAAATGTAATAGTGTTTAGGTTATATTTTCAATAAAAATCAGGTTTTGAAGAAGTTATCTTGAAACATTTTGGTGAAGAAGATATAGCGGTTACTCTCGTCACAAGCCATGAGGTGATTAGGATTAAAGCTTAGGCTGATCGTTAGCCCACATCAGTGGAGCCGCCTCGATCGGTCTGGAGTCCGACAATCACCGCGGCACTAACACTTACAGCGTATTATCGCCCTCCCAATATGATAAATAACCATTAAAAACGTCTAAATATAACAATTCCTATTTTTTTATTCGAATAATTATTTCGTATTGTTAAGTAACTAACAAATAGTTATGTATTCTTAATTTATACATAATAATATGTCTTAACGCCTTTTTTTTGGTTCCCCTGAGGAAAGTGCATTAAATTGTATACCTCGGCTGTAGCGAGCCGGCAGTTATGTGGAGCTCTCCTCCCCAGAAGGGGGAGGCCTACACATTGAAAACCTCAGGGATGGCCTTCCTCAGGCATGTAGGGAGTCCCCGGGAACGCCAAGCGACTTCCGGGAACCCCCAGCCTCCGTCCCCTGCCCATGCCGCGCAGCCCTCCTCTGGGAGGCTACAATACCTTGTCCACCATCATTGCCGCAATCAATGCCGGCGGAGACATATCTCGCCCGATCTCTGCGACCAAGATTCGGCACTCGGAGGCCCACGCAGGGCACTCCGCCAGCGTGAAATGTGCATTTAACATTTGCTGTCCATCAAATAAGTCAACGTCTACGCAATGCAAGACCACTTCATTGTTTGATACCTATGCATAAAATAATAATCGGAACAACATAATTACACACAAAATATTATAAACACTCCAAAACTTAACCCTCAATAAAATTAAAAAATATATTATTCCTATTTTGTTAATTTTATTAATATTTTGTTAAAACAAGACCAATAGTAGTTAGTATAGGTTAAGTTTCTCCGTAAAATTAAGAAGAATGAGGTGCTCACGGCGTACAAAGTGCGACGGAACGTTACATCAGAGGACATTAAGCCTGGATCCTCAAATAGAATCTATATTAATCAACGCCTTACAGTCATGAAGCGACAGTTAACAACTTTCAGTACTGCTGGGTTCGCAACGGAACAATTTTCTTTAGAAGGGCCGCTAACTCAAACGGTAAGAAATTTCCAGCAATTCCTATTCGCTGCCATGAAGACATCAATACCCACCTCGGTCAAACTCAGATTCACACATCTTATGACTAAATGTTGTACTATATTACCTGCTTGTTTGTATTCAGCACTGGGTATGACAATGTTGTCGGTTGGAATTATTGCTTTTGGATTTGATTTAGTGACACTTTTTAATGGTCTAATAATAAGGTTAATTATTTTTTATGATGCACTAATACAATTTCGCTTACTGCACGTTATACTACTTAACTGAACTACTGACTACTATTTAACTGAACTTCATTGCACTCGTTACGCACATTGCATACATTGTATATATTAATCAAAGTCTACTTTTGATTCTATGGTCTGCCTATTACAATAATTTCAAACCACTTTGTTTCCACTACTTATTCGTCGCTTATATCATATCAGAGTTTTGAGTTCTACCTAGTGGCCTTTCCAGTTTTAGAATACTTAATAAATAATTATAATTTAATATTAAATAACAATGATTACAGTGGACCTTTTAAGTGACATAAATGATTCACTTAATATTAAATGCCATAAGGTAGAATATGCAGAGCAATGTCCAAGTTCCATTTATGTCCAAGTTTAAACTAAAAATCTTAACTGTAAGTATCAGAAGCCTACAATGTCACATTAATGAGTTTTTGATTATTCTTGTGTACACACTGAGTGCTGGCTGCACGACTCACCTACGAGTATACTGCCTAATATTGACGGCTTTAATGCTTATTCTTCCTCCAAATATATAAATAAATCTGGCGGGGTTGTTATTGCTGCCTCGCCCCCTCCCCCTGCCTCGCCCCCTCCCCCCGCCTCGCCACCTCCCCTGAGAGGGCGAGCGCTCCGATACAGCCGATAGAGCCCCAGGCTTTCTGCCCGGCCAAAGTCATTAGGCAGTGTTTAGTTGGTAGGCTGGCCTTCTGTCAGAGTCCAACATAACCACCCGCCGTAGACCGGGCGCGGGTGGTATCCGGTGCAAGGTCGTCCAAGCACCAGGGGGTTGTCATAGCGACCACTGTGGTGGCGCGCCCCCTATGAGGATTCACTGCCTCCTCCCGCGAGGAAAAAAAAAAAGGTTGTTATTTATGTTGAAAGTTGTTGGAATTTCTTGGACATATGAGCATTCAGAGTGCGTGTTGGCGCGCTTTGAATAACCGGTCTTTGTGTGTTTTTGTAGTTGGCTTTTTATTTAATTATTAGATACTTTTTTAAATATTTTTTTATAGTGTAGTTTTCCTTTTTAATTATTATTATTTTTTCTCTTGTTTGTTGTAGCGCAATGGTTATTTTTTCTTTATTTTCCTTTTGTATTCTTTGAGCCCGTAGGTACCGAATTCCAGTGCCCTTTCAACAAAATTGTGAAAGCTCCCACAGGACAGGCATAGCCTTTTTTTTTGTGCGGGTTTTTCGTTAAGCCACAAATTGTACGTCTATTTGAAATAAAGTATTATTATTATAAATACATTGTAGTTTTTTATAGTAAAATCTCGTACATAAACACAAGCTAAATATTCAGCTTTAATTATAATAATGTTTGATTATAAAACGTACGATATATATTATTTGCATTCTTAGTTTTAAATTGAAACTGTAATTTTTGAAAACGCCTGATTGAAATATAAACACAGTTTCTATCCATTGAATATATTGTTTAGCAACAAGTACTTTCAGTGGTTATGCAAAGCATTGTTTGAATATACCTAAAATAACATTCTGCTCAACATAAAAACGGTATATATATTATTAAAATTGCATGATATATATGATAGATAATCATAGTTCAGTCATTATGAACATTACTCAATATAAAATACTTAAAAAAATGTATAGTCAAAGAAGATTTTTTGTATATTTTGTTCAAAAGAAGTTATATATTAGTTAGGTACCTCCTCAAAATGTATATTGATAACGCCTGACAAAAATGTTTAAGCAATTTTACTATCCGTCAAACAAATTGACTTTTTACACCGAGATCACATGATCGCCTTAAGCAATGTTAATTGGTGTTCTTAAAAAAATATGATTAGCTATTTAGTTTCATTATCAACCTGTTATTGTTTTCATTTTAAAATTAATAACATTATAGTTTATTAACCATGTTATACTCTAACAGTTCCAAAAACTGTATCATTGTACATAATTATCTTTTGAAATTAAGATGTAAATTATATTTATGTTTTATAACAAGACAAAAATTCAAGACATTGTATTCTGTCATATATCAGCTCATTTTATATTTCTAACATTACAAAGCCTTATTGGTACATTTACATATATTTGTCATTTGCGCTTTATAGTTCCAAAAAATCACAAAATTTTTGTTACAATTTTCAGTAAATGTGACTATAGTTACAGTTTTAGGTCTCGCTCATATTTATGGAATCATAACTCCACACAACAGATTAACCATTATTGTTCCTCAGTTCGCGAATGGTAAATGGTTAGGTACTTATGAGACTAGTGAACGAACGAGTCGCACTCATGCCGCGATAGTAAGGTAGCAACTAGTAATTATTACGAGATACTCTATCGGAGACCTTGTGGCAAGGGCATGACCTTCATGACGGCCTTTGGGCTCGTCGAGGGCACAATGGAGGCCGTAGTAAGGCTAAGGTCGCTATTCGCAATAATTATATCTTCGCAAATGTGACGTAGGGGAACGTCGACTGACGTGACGTGGGACTGTGTGACGTATGATGACTTGTTCCTATTAGGAATTAAAGGACAGATTAGGTTATTTCTCATAGATAATATTTAAGTTTCTTCCTTAGTTATTACTTACTGTTTGCAGTTAGTAGTGTTTGCATTTTGTCTTTTAGTTCGAAGGATAGGAGGATACAAAAATTGCGAAATTACTGGTTAATTGTCACTCACAATTCAAAATTCCTAGTAACTACTGTCACAGATATTATAATACTACAGTACTGGTACTGGAGTAAGGACGTAATTTCCAATTTTTCAAGTCAATTGCATTTATGCTATGGCAAGCGTGGTGACTGAGATTTGAAAGGGCACGTAAAAAATAAATATGTCACAATTTTGAGTGTTCTTACACTAAGATTACTTGGAGTAATACGATACTAATTAAATATTAAGTATAATTTACTTCATGTAATGGACTAAGTTTGTTATTTCCCTTTGAAAATAACAATTTACTGAATCGTCTAACAGCGCCATCTAGGTTCCGTAGGATAAAATTCTTTGTTTACTAGAGCATTACCATATGCTATATACTTCGGTTGAATTGCAAACACATTCGTGTAGAACTCGTAAATTGTTTTGTTGAGTCGTTCTCTTTATACTGTCAACAGATGTCGCTGTGAGCTTTAAATTTAACAACGGTTACAGGGTTCTCTATTGCATGCTATTAATAACATAGATATGTTTGTTGTTGTTATTGTAATGCTATTATAGATAATTTGTCATAGTATTGTGTTTAATTTTCAGGGTTCTTAAGGTAAACAAATTGAGAAGCTACATGAGTTGGACTTTATAACAGTCACTATCAGTTGCTACTAATCTGAGCCGAAAATATAGCAAAAATACGCTGTTGGTCTTATTATATTGCAAGCCTGTTTGTTGTCTTAATAAAATAGAAGAAAGCTGTTTGCTGTATAGATCACTTTTTGATAAAATTGACATATAATTTTGGTTAAAAGTGCGATTAAATTAATTCGGTACATAATGGCCAACCACCGTGTTACTTTAGTGTATGATGTAATTCAAACATACAATAATACAAAAACCACAGTAGTTTAATGAATGCAAAACGAAACTCAAATTCTTAGTAAATAAGATATGCATGATGTGGTGCAGGGAGTACACAGCCAATGCACTCCATTACACAAATAACTGTGTAGTGAACGCTTATTACAAAATATCAGACTGTAACGTTGTTTTTACACACGGTTCACAATTTACCTATAAATACTTAATTCTTCATTCCATAACATTATTATATTGCTTTTTCTTAATTGTAAAAATGAATGTGGACACTTCAATCAACATCGAGGTAACCACATTGCAAGGCAAAATGTATGTGTTTCCTTCAACTTAAACATATAGAACCATTATTTCCAATCTACGTGTCTTCGCGGATCTATGCAACAAGATATTGAGTTTATTGTGCGGTTGGCTACAGCTACTATATTATTCAATAAGATAAATAAATTGTTAAGGATACGTCCTATTTCTATTTTTTTTAGGTATTGGCTCTTGCCGGCAAGTCTTTTTTTACTATCTTAGAATTTAACAAATCTATTGCTGTTCTTGAAATTAACTTTTAACATAACACTATTAAAGTAGCTGAAATAAACAATTCTTGCCGTTTCAACATTAGTTAAAAGTCTAATCTTTTTTACTGCGTACGCCGCTGAATTAAGTTTGATTGCCAAAGTTTCAATATGTGGATCCCACTGTAGTCGTTAATCTAACGTAATGCCTAAGAATTTAGTATTATTTACCAAGTCAATGACATCACCATTCATATTTAAACGAGTATCAACCTGCCTTACATTGGACAAAGAATTTAATACATATTGTTTTCTTAGAATTTAAAGACAAATTATTAGTTGTGAACCAATACAGAACTCTTGAGAGAGCACTGTTTACATCGTCATAACATTCCTTTTTGTCTATCAACTTTGAATAGTAAAGAAGTCTCACACGATTCTGTAATGGTCAAAATGTTTGTGGACTGAGTGTGAATGTTTGTTGCATTACGATTTTGGTGGTGATAAGAACCGGACTATGGAAGAGCCAAACACCAATCACCTGCCTTCTCAAAGCCTTCTAATTAATTTAAATATGGCAGGTGTTGATTTGCCGCTTACTAAATGAGCCCCCAAAAAAGCAGACCAATATTGGAGCGAAGGGAGCAACATTGCTGTGAACGGCTAAAGGGTGTAGAGAGGTGTGTCTGCGACAGCGATCGGGACGCCGTCGGCGTAATGACATTATTACACTTCCACCCTTCAAGCATTTGCTCTTGCGACTTCACTATGTTCGGCCGGCTAAGGCAAGGCAGAAACGGGTGGCATACGTCCCCCTGACGCACATTGATAACCTCGGTGACACAACTCACTCGCCACACAGCTCGCCACAAGCTGCCCTGAGAAAGACTGACTGCACTGATAGGGCATTTATGGCAGTTATGGGGCATTAAATGCTCCACCAGCGAGCGATGGGTCACTTCCCTACACACTTCTTATATATATTTATTATATGATATAATTTTGATGAATACAGATTTAGGTTAGTTTTAGTCTAAATCTCAGTACCTAAACATCTGAGTCATACGTACATGCCAATTTAAACAAATGACTAATAATTAATCACAGTAAGAAAAGAATCGACACTTGCGGTCACCCATCTACTTCCAATCCCACCTGACGTTCCTTCACTTGGCATTTGCAACACAGTCAACAAACATGCGCAAGGACAAGTCACCGGTGTATTTTTAACCGAAGCATTTGTAATTTCACCGAATTGCTAGAAATACTCGTCGCATTTCCAATCTGGTGACTTATTTGTGAGTTATTCGAATCGAATCGATCAAAAGAATAAATAACAAAATCGTATATCCCACTGTTATTAATTTTGTCATTTTTTATATTCTTTAATTAAAGTGACGGCAAAGGGAAATAGAAGAAAATAAAAGTCTATATATCCTTGTCTTTAGTTAAATCTATTCTTTGGATTGGATAAGCAGTATTAAACTTAAGTTTCAAAAAAAAAAAAAAAATTTTTTTTATATTTTGTTACGTTTGTTGTATCATGTATGTCACTGAAATTATGTATATAAGGCGCATTTTATAGGTTATAGTAGGTATGTATAGGTCCAGCTGTATTGTTGGGTTTTCTTAATATTAATATTAATAAAAGATGGTGTGAGGTCTTCAGGTTGTATTATTTCAATTAAACATTTACAGGTTAGATTCAGACGTGTTGCCTAGTCGAGATAAGCCGGAAGAGAGCGGGAAGGAGCGCCCACTTGACACATCAGACATTAGTTTGACACTTGACAGTTTACTTTTTAATATTTAAATGCGTTCCATTACATCATCCCCTTTTAAAGGAAAAGTTCTACTTTTACAAAACAATTTGGTTTGTTTACCTATTTTTAGGAACATATGCATAATAACATAACACAATTTTACAAAACGAACTTATGCAGAATTACATAAACACAATTCACTTAACTATAGGTACTTAAACTACCTATAGTTAAGTGAAAGATGGTGTCTTTAGTATTAATATTAGTGATGGTTTCAGCTTTCTTCATATTATTTAGCAACTTAAGTGCTATTAGGGAACTTAGTCCCAGGATCGGTCTAACTTTTTCTTTAATAATTATAAACTCAGTATTTATTTTACATTCATCATTTTTAACAGCAATATTAAGTTTGACCTTTCCCAATGGTACTATCTTTGTACCCCCGAAGACCTCTATGATGATTTTAGTCTCAGACAATTTTATTCGCCTATCATCATCGACTATTTTCTTAAGATCATTTGTCCCAAGTACATTTATTTGTGCCCCCGTATCACATTTAAAAATTATTCTTTTATTCTCAACATCCAGAGACTCCAGCCACTCATTCTTGCTGAGATCTAATGAGCAAACTAGTCATAATTCCTCATTATTAATATTATGAACTTTTTTAGAAAATGTACAGCCAATACTGAAATGGTTCATTCTGTTGCATTTACTACAGGTTTTGCCAAAAGCAGGACAGTTTCTTGGCCCATGCTCTTTGTTGCATTTTTTACACAAATAGAAATTCTTATTAAATGTATTATTATTACTATTACTGCTCTTCCTATTATTAATATCAGTATACTTAGCTCGGTTTGATGGTGATGATGATGCCTCGCCTCGATGCTGTGCCGTTTGTACTGCATACACCTCAGGGTTGGTCAGCGTCTTAATGTGCTCCTTAGAGAGCTCTGCAGACCTACAGATGTCAACAGCTATGTCCAGTGATAGATCCTTGACTTCGAGAAGTTTCTGCTGCATCCGATGATCGCTCACTCCAATGACGATCCTGTCCCTCAGCATCCTGTCTTTCTGGGTGTCGAAATTACAGTTTTCTGCCAGTTTTCTAATGGCTGTGTAGAAGGCATCAAATGTTTCACCATCCTGCTGGTTTCTTTTGTTAAAGTTATACGTATTTATCACTTCATTTTGTTTCGGCCTAAAGTATTCGTCAAAGCTTGTTAGTATTTCTTCCAATTTTAATTTTTCCTCGGGTTCAGTTACCTTAAGCACATTGAAATATAACTCCTGAGCTTGGTGTCCGACACAATTTAGCAATATTGCCGCTTTTCTCTGCTCGGATAAGCGTTCAAAACCGGCGGCAAGCAGGAAGATTTTGAAGGCTTGTTTGAAGCGTTTCCAACGTGGCCAGCATTTATCCACGTCGTCAAGATTCAGGCTCTCAGGCATTCTGTATTCCACCGCGCCCATATGGTCTATGTTTGTAGTACTTTCAGTCATTTTAGTATGCTTGCAGAGAATTATTAAAAATAAGCACCATGTGGTTAGCACGACCATGCGGTTTTCGTAGTTACCTTGTAAAAATCTTCTTATTGGTTCTTTCACTTCGACTGCGCCATGTATTGTTGGGTTCTCTTAATATTAATATTAATAAAAGATGGTGTGAGGTCTTCAGGTTGTATTATTTCAATTAAACATTTACAGGTTAGATTCAGACGTATTGCCTAGTCGAGGTAAGCCGGAAGAGAGCGGGAAGGAGCGCCCACTTGACACATCTGACATTAGTTTGACACTTGACAGTTTACTTTTTAATATTTAAATGCGTTCCGTTACAACAACGTTCCATTACAACTATATATATTATTATATTTTCTATATAAATAGTTATTTACTACAGAAAATATAATTAAGGTTAGTTAATGTAACCTATATTTTGTTCTTTATTTATATACATGTATAAATAAAGAATAAAATATTGTTCAAGATATTTATAAACCGTTTCTTAGAAATTTCACATTTGTCACATTTTTCACATTTGTTTAAAGTAAAAACAATAGTTTCTATTTCAAGTTACACCAACTAAAATTTGTCATTTATTCAAAACGGGTTTATTAATATATCATAGGATTGACATTGTATTTTAAAGGTTCATTTATAACTGTAGAAATGAATGTAGAATGGAATATGGGTAATGTTTCATGTTAAGTTGGTACATCCGGCGGCGAACGATTCAAAATCAAAACTTCAGAGAAACGATATCATATGCCTGAGAAGTCGATGTATGTCGCATGCGATGTATCAGATTACAGACGAATGATTCAAAATAGGGCCCTTGGACTATTAAACAGATTATCATTGTTATCAGTGGAATTGTTAAGCGAAATTAGACGTTATGATAATGCAATACAGGCTTGGAATAGTTTAGGGAAAACTTCAGTATGTGTTTGCCTCTCGTTGACGACGACGTGTTTTGTTGTTCGCTGTTATTTGGTGATTTGTTTGTTGTTAGGATTATGTTTTAAGTGCCTTAAGATGAATAAAATATTTTTGTATTTTGTTCTCCTATCGGGGTTCGTATTGGGTGAGTATTTTTTTTAACTCAATAGTAGAGACCTATGTGACGATCTCATCTGATGAAAAGAGCAGAGTTAGTGCAAATACAAACGTAGGTAGTGTAAATGAGATAGAACATAGGATTGCAGAATAAATCCTATATCTTTCAAGAATGGATTAAGTAAAATATAATATAATAGCTAATAAATATTATAAGGGCTTTATGCCTACGAATCCTCCTACGAATATGTTGTAAATTTTTTTGTTATATTTATTTCAGTTTTAACCTTAATTAATAAAACTAAAAACAATACCTTATTTATTGTAGGTATTTTATGACAATTCTCTTTGCTCTAGAACATTTGAACTTGTAGTCTTCGCGACAACAAGATTTTTTAAACAATTATGTCATCAGTTAGCTGAATATGAATCTAATTATTTTTCTATTTCAATTTATTTATTGCTTGCCACAATCAGAATTACAATGTCTTACAATACAAACATTACAATGCCCTACAAATGCACTATAATGTTTGCATTATTGTCACATAAAATTATCATTTGTCATATAAACACACATAAACGATGTCAAAGTACTAGTTAAATAATAATTAGAAACAATATTTAATCATAAATACTATAAATAATCTGATTAATATAATAAATGATTTTAATATAATTAATAAATTAATTATAAATAATCTGATTAATTATTATGATAAGTCAACTGAAAATGCTAAAAGAATGAAATTAACTAATAACTAAGTGTATTTCTCTTGTAGTTTATTTAAATATTTGTCAAAAGTATGCTTTATCAAACAATAACAGTTGTAGGGAAAGCATAAGTTCAGTTTTATTTTTAAAACGTCTATGGTTGTGTGCGTATAAGTTTGAGAATGATTCCTTGTTAATGGAATCGTAATTATGGAATTCCTTGGTTAATTCTATGTACATTACAAATCGCGGCAATTACATAGTTCAGTGTAATTAGGTACATACTTCGAAAGCTATATTGATTCAATCGATTTGAATGCTTCTAGGTTTGTTTTGAAAGATTTAAATACTTTGAAACTTTTCGGTAAAATATTGTTTAAAGATACATAAAAATAAAGCAATTTTAAGTATACAGTACAGAGGATACTTTTTAAACTATACTCATGTTGACTTTCGTGAATTGTTTAACTTCTATTTAATTCCTTGTATGAAGTATTTTTGGTTATTTAAACATAACAATAATTAGTTTCTTTAAATAACATTTGAAAATTCTGATAATTTTACTTTTGCACAATTTTTTTGATTTTTATTTTTGTTTTGCGAATATATAAAATTGTGGTAATATTTTATAGGCAAACTTTAAAAAAAAATGTTACAAATTTCTGATTATTGTACTTTTTATTAAAAATTTTATGAATTTATACGAGTATCAAAAATTGTGGTAATCTTTAATGGATAATTTCTAAACTATCACGCATTAGAAATGTAAAAAAAATCATTGAAATGCACTTTTATTTGGAATCCCTTATTGCACTAGACTTCTTGAAAATAACTAAATAATAATAATAAAATAAACTAACTACTACATGCGGCAACGCATCTGTGACTCCTCTGGTGTTGCGGGTGTCCATGGGCAATGGTTATCGCTTACCATCAGGTGATCCGTTTGCTCGTTTGCTGCCCTATTCTATAAAAAAGGACTATTTGAAGGGTTCGTCTCCAGAAATACTAGAAGGTATTATATACAATAACTGAAATAACTAAAATACAATAACTGTTAAAATACTAGAAGGTGGAAAAATATAATAAAGAACATCTTATACATTAACATCTATCTTATTCATGTTTATTTTATTTAACTGATTTAGGAATTCTCTCGTGTTCCGCAGTTGACAGTTTGCAGTATGAACTTAGCCAGCTTTGCTGGATTTTTAGTAGCAATTTACGCCAATTGTATTAGAACGCTAACGCAAATAACTGTATATATGTATGGTGGAGTAAAATATAGAGATTTAAATAAAATTATTTTTAATTCAGGAAATATAATTTGAGTCTATAAAAATATCTGTATATGTTTCGATAAGTGGATCAAAAGAACAGAATATGAGCACTTTTTTTTTCTTTAATCCGTTTCAAATGCGATTAAAATAAAATAAGATGACGCTACTGACAACAACATTGGAATTACGAAAACCGCCACTAATACGAGCCACATAAGAACTGTCTGAACGTCGACGTGTAAAGGCTGATGCTTTACTATGAGTACGAAATAATACTATGCACTTAAGAAATCTATGAAGAATTGAGTGGCATTCGAATAGCTTTTTTGTAAATGAATGAATGAAATTGATTAATTGAGACACATACATACATTAAAGTAGCACATACAAAAAAAAACAAATTTAATGCATACCCAAAACACACACACATGCATATATTTGATATATATATACATGTACTGGTTGAATCAATGTCCGGTGCTCAATAGGTTGCTAGCTGGACATAATAACAGCGTCGATTATCAGCTTGTATGGTGGTAGACCGTCCACAGCCTACGTTGCTGGACCATTGCAATCGTTAGACGCATAACTGCCACCAAGCTACTAAAAGTATAATCCAGTCCAATAATAAAGTCCAATAACAATGCGTACTTAATAAGTATCCACAAACTGTTATCAAAAATCATCAAAAAGACATTCAATAGTAAAATAGCAAGTGAGTTTCCAAATGATCAGAATAATATATGGAACTGGAGAGTCAGCAGTTATTGAGCCAGGTTTGGTGATAATCTATTTATTGTACTATATAATATTTTGATATGCACATATATGATGTATATGTAATCATATACATGATTGTATTTATACTACTATACATATATGTTTATTAATGTATAATATTGTAAATGAAATTATAAAATAGAAGAAACAATAAATAGACCTTTTTTGTCTGTTATTCTCGAGAAGGCTCTCCTGATTCACGTACAAATGTAGAGTCTATTATTTTCCTTGTTCTTGGTCTTTTATACGAGATGTTTGTTTTGTCGTCAATAATTGTATTGACCTGTGTGGAATAAAAATATATTAGAATATTTTGATTTATTTAGATTTTTGTTAAGGAATGAATAATTCACAAATTCGTTTATAATCCGCTTCGGATTCACGGAATATTCCATTCCAGTGACAAAGTGTTTTGCAATTGGTTTTCCTTGTCATCGTAGAGATTATTTGTCCGTAACATTGAAATCGGGTTGCATGTAAAAGAGTGACTATTTTACAAAAAAACTAAAAATACTTTGCATTTGAAACTTTAAACAAAATTGCTCGGAGAACATTAATACTCTTGTATACTCTTGTATAATAAATACTCTTTGATTTTAAGATTATTCATAATCTTTCATCCCCTATTTTGAACTCTTAAGATTATATTTTGTACAAACTTTGCATGTAATATTTATTGTTATCTAATCAACTACCTAAATAAGTTTTAAGCTTCTAGCATTACAAATAACGATGCTTTCCACCCATCATATCTTTAAGCCTCTTACAGCTCTTTTTTTTACATTATAAAGTAATTTACTTCCATTTTTAGGTTCTAGGTTATGATATATATGGTTAATTAATTTAAATCGGTTCATTAGTTTTACCTTATAAGCGCGACAGACAGACAGAGATACTTTCACATTTATAATATTAGTAAGGAAGACAGCTCATGCGCAATCCCTTCGTGCAAATTACTCATTCTTCAAAAGTTATTGGGATCCCTTAAAACCGTGAATAATAGTTTATAAGCAGATTATTATGTCTGTAGAGTTATTTACTGATACGACAAGGCGGCCATCTTTTTTTATCCGTTGTGTTTTGATAGTTCATTGTAATAATTAAAGACGTGTTTCTCTAATTAAAGAAGCCTCCACCCAGTAACTTGCTGCTTGTTTTATTTGCACCACAACTTCAATTCGGACATCCGATACGTTAATTACACTGTTTTACGAATTTGGAGTCTGGGGAGCTATGGACATGTGTAAACAAAATGAAAGCTGGACATTTGAATGAACGTTCGACATTCGAAGACGTCATATAGATGTTCTTTATTTATATTTTAGTTTATCCCGAAACGATCGAACAAGAAAAGAAAGATTTTCCGTATGACAGATTAACAAGCTCGTATGTTCGTACTAGAAGTCAAATCTCATCTCATAGATTACATCTATGTTTATAAATCAACATAATTATGTACACTATACATACATACATTGCATCATTAGCAAATTACTCGTATGTACACTATACACACTTTGCATAATTTGCAAATGTATGCATGTTTATGCTCAAATTACAAAACACGTTGCTATACAAATAAAATATATGTGTCCTGTTTTTTTTAATTAATTTATTATTTTATTTTATTGTAATTAGGACTACCAACAATTGTTTTATTATTACATCTATATATGTATTACAAATCCTTAACCTATACTATAGAATTTATAATTTTTTTAAGTCAGCCTCAACATACCCTTTTTTTTGAAGGGGGGAAATGCGACCTTATGCACCATGACACCGCGCTGGCAAGGCGCGGCCGTGTGTGGGGCTTTCCGGTCATAGAGGACTGGCCTACTACTAAAACCTCCCGAGTTCTCTAGGCTCATACAGGGCATAGGGCGGGGTGCGCTTTCGCGATTCGACCGCCATGGCCTCAACATACCCTACAAAATACACAGTTCAACACACTATTAACAAAACATAAAAAGAAACTAACATAAAACAACACAGGTAATTCATATTAGGTATGATGGCATGACGATTTTACAACAAATAGGATTATGAAATTATTGTTTCATCATACAAACACCTGCCCCCACCGGAACACAAATCCGGGACCTCAAAGATTTGCTTACTAAATTTGCATTACGGGGAAGAGTAACTGAAGTGAATTCCACTGCAGGTGGATATTTTACCAATATAGGTAGTAAAATATGTATTTTGGTAAAATATCTCTCGATCTGTTGGAGATAAATAATACATTGAGATGTAATATATAGAGCACATATGGCGAAAGCTAGCAAAGTAGACTAATGATACTTATTCTACATCCTTGTAAGAACTTAAATACGCTGAAACTAGATGAAATATTAACAAAATTACGAGTTTTTCACGCCCATTGCAACGCGTTTAATCAATCATAAGTCCAAAACTAATAGAGATCCCTTTTTGAATTTTCTAGGGTATTTATATTATAAATTAAACTATATTGAGAAAAAAAATAGTTCAAAATGATTAAAATTCAGGTTTGATCAAAGCTTACTTTCGGTTTTAGGCATGATATTCTTTTTTAATTTTATTGTTAAAATGCAATAACATTTATCCAATGGATATCGCTATGTTAAATTATTTATTGTAAGTTTGTTAAATTCGAAATTGCTTTTATGAAAGTGATATTACAATTACGACAATTCTTTAGAAACCCATAACTCGTGAAATATACATTATACGAAAAATATTTTCTGGTACAAATTATTAATCATAAATGGGCCGAACGTGATCGAATCTAACTTTTATTTCCTGTCCACTTCCCGCGAAATGCCCCATATATTTCATTATTATTATATATTAATGTTAACGGCTCAACAGTTATTTAAAAAAATAGCTTATTTATTTATAGTTTGTCACATGGATACCTTGGTAGAGAGAACACAGAGGACATTATTTGTATTGAAAATATGCCACAATGTTTGCTTTTAAGGTTGGCACTGGTTCACACCATAACAAATACGGAGGAACATAAAGACACATGACAAACAACCATGTATTATTTATAAGTTTTGTCTGCGCTTTGTTGTAAATAGGTCAGCTGAGTCAAATAAATTTGTAACAATAATTGTGAAACACAACTCTTGTTTTGTTTTCAATTACGTGTCAATGCACACCAGTGTTGCTGGGAATACTCGCAATTATTCGGTATTCGGCGTTACTCGACATTTTTTGTATATTCGTCGAATACTGAATAATAGCTAGTATTATTCGACCAATAGTCGTCTAAAATAACATTTTTACGAATAACTAACTAACGAGTTGCAAATAATCGATCTTTATAATCTTCCTTAATGAAACTATACACAGTATCAATAAATATCTTTAATACTAAAATTCAGTTCTGTGACTTTTTAATTAATTCATGAAATTAGTTAGGCGTTTTAACTAAATTTAAATTACCTACTACATATGAATGTGTATTATAACATAAAGCAGATTTCTTTAGCTTTATATCTCATAAGTCATAACGTTAGAAAATATTACATTTTAGAAATTAAAATTATTATTAAAATTATGTAACTAATAAATGAACGATAAGTTTAATAATGCTATTAACAACTTTTATAATTATTTAATATTAAATATATTTATTTATTTACTCTTCATTGCATTAAAAAGGTAGAAAGGCTGAACTTTATGCAACAAGGCAGTAAACAGTAAACTATATTACATACACAAACTTATATAAATATACATATATATAATGCAGTTTTATGATAGTTATGGCGGTCTTATGTTAGTTGACAGTTAGAAATTATGTTGCAAAATGTTTTGACCAAATTGCGCAAGTTTTGATTACAAATACATCTAGAGACTTTATTTATTTCATTGAGAAAAACAGACCTTAATTATAATTAATAATTATCTTGAAAATATACCAAAGGGAAACTATACCAGGGGCCGTAGAGAAGGTATCATCTGCATTCGTTGCGTTTTCGACATCAATTCAGTATCGAACGGCATTGTATGAGAATGATTGCAAATTGCGCAATAATAATAAATAATATACAATAAATAATTGTTTCTTACACTTATACCAATTAGCTTCGCCTAAAGTAAGCTCTGTAAGGCTTGTGTTATGGGATCTAGGGTAACGGATAGACATACATGTAATATATATATGTATATAAATATTTTTGATAGAAATATAACCATGACTAAGGTACAAATTCTCGCATTCATCATGCAAACATCTGCCCCCACCGGAATTCGAACCCGGGACCTCAGAGATGGGACATCTTGTAACGGGTGCAGTAACCACTCAACTATGGAGGAGGTCAAAATCAGTCCGTTTCAATAAATACTCGTACAATGACGAATGACACACATATTACTTTGCCTGCAAGACCACAGTCGTCAAGCTGTACTTCTGCATGCCTCAAAGCAGCAGTACTCCTACCTGTTTCAAGGGTATGTCCCTGTTTCAAGGGATTAACCTTATAAAATGATAGTGAAGTTATTGGAAATCGTGACAGCATTTTATACCACAAATTGCTAATGTATAATGTGATTTTTGTTGAAGTTACAATTTGTGACGAATTTGAATTTAACAATTAATTATACTATAGGTGAATGTAACCACTGACCAACAAGTGGGCAAAATTGTGTGTCAATATAAAAAAAGTACATAAACTATGAAAATCGCCCCAGCAACTTTATCTATACTAATATTATAAAGAGGAAAGATTTGTTTGTTTGTTTGTAATGAATAGGCTCCGAAACTACTGGACCGATTTCAAAAATTCTTTCACCTTTGGAAAGCTACATTATCCCCGAGTAACATAGACTACTTTATATCCCGGAAAAATCGTCAGATCCCACAGGATGCGCAATAAAGTCTTCGCTCAAAACCTACTGCACAGATTTTCATGCGGTTTTCATAATAGATAGAGTGATTCTTGAGCAAGGTTTTGCGGTATTTTTTTATCTCGAAAAAACGGATAGTCCCACGGGAAGCGCAATAAAACCTTCGCGCCATAAACCGACTTCCGCGTATATGTAGCCGTGGGCAAAAGCTATGACCCTTAATCCTCTATAGACCCAATCCCGAAATCCACGCAGGCGAAGCCGCGGGCAGAAAGCTAGTTATTGTATATATTAAGATTTGAATTAAATTTTTGTTCATCATCACAGCACATATAAGTCCTCACCTAGGGGCACGAACCTACCCTAAATATGTTAGGGCGTCGAGGTTTGACTTAACAACGTTTGCCCAGTCCGGATTAAACTTTAATCAGTAGCTTAAAAATAAATTTTCACGCTTCTGACTTTAAAATTACGAAAATCCATACAAGTGAATCGTTATTTCACTTTTTTTCGGGAAGGTTTCGAAAATCCGACCTTGGTGTACTGTTCGGTTCCAGAAGATATCCTGAATGACAAAGCTCACAGGCCTAACATAAACTGATTACATTCATTGATGAACCAGCATTATCACTGAGTTAGTTATGTATATTATTTACATAGCTTAGTTTGGGCTAGGCTAATTGGTGTAAGTGTAACAAATATTTATTTATTTATTATTTATTTATTTATTATTTAAGTTTAAAGTAATAAATTTATAAATCGAAGCAATGAAAGACCACGAAAAATCTAAGTTGGTAAGAATGTATTCAACCTCAACATTATGTGTCGAGTTGAGTAATTTTAAACGTACTGGCTATCAATCTGATAAGATTAGCTAGCACACGATTATGCCGCTGTAAGAAACAAGTGAAACGATTTTTGTTCATAAAATTAATAATAGGTATGTTAAGAAAATGTTTCAGTATAAATGAATCGCTATTTTCTCATTGGATTTGTAACTCACGAAGAGATACGGTGATTCAAATGTTTTGGTTGGAGATTCGAAAGTTGTTCCCACGTGTGCAGAGCCAATGAAGTTAGGACGATTAGTCGTGAGATACTTGCTAGCTTGCATTGCATTGCAGTCCATTGAAGATGGATTCAGTAGTCATATTTTTTAGATTATCTACTTTTTACTTAATTAAAGTCATAATAATATGTTTAATATGTGTTCATAATTATGACAATTTGTAATAAGCACAATATATTGATTGTTGGCTCACAACATACAGCATTACCTGTTTTACTTTTCTCATTAACAATATATAGGTACTACATATTATTCACACGTCCCTTTTTTTTTTGTTCCCCCTGAGGAAAATGCATTGAGTTGTATACCCCGGCTGTGGCGAGCCGGCGGTTATGTGGGGCTCTCCTCCCCAGAAGGGGCCTCCCAACCTACTAAAAACCTCAGGGATGGCCTTCCTCAGGCATGTAGGGAGCCCCCGGGAACATCAAGCTACTTCCGGGAACCCCCAGCCTCCGCTCCCCTGCCTAGAGGGGAGCCCTCCTCGGGGGAGGCTACACTACCTCCCCCGGTCTTCTCCACCGACGACGCCCCCCGGCCACGGAAGGGGTGTGGTTCGTACCGGGTCGTATCCGCGGGCGCGATTTCCTCGCGCCCGCCGCCGGCGACCCGCGGCGGCGCCGTAGCTGTGCTACCGAGCCCGTATGCAGCTTAATGCATTTTCCTCAGGGGGGCAAAAAAAAAAAAAGGCCGCTACAATCCGTCGGTACCACTCATCTGTCTGTCTCTATTTATGCATCGGCTTGTAGTAGAACTTGTAAATCCGTCTGTTTACATTTATGCATCGGCTTGTGGTAGGACTTTTGACTTCATTTGTATGCATTTATGCATCAGCTTGTGGTAGGACTTGTGAAACTATCTGTCTGGGAACCGGGAAACCGGAACCGGGAAAGCAATTTAATGCATTTTCCTCAGGGGGAAAAAAAAAGAGAGAGAGACAGATTCACAATTCCTAAAACAAGTCGAAGAATAACTGTAGACAGGTGGATTCACAAGTCCTACCACAAGCCGATGCATAAATCCAGACAGATGGATTCACATGTCTGACATAGTAAACTTTATCCTTGTATTGGCTCGTACTTTGCGTATTTAATAGGCTAATGTTTTAGCATAAATATTTCCTTAACCTACAAATACATGGTTCTTGTTTTTAATATTTATTAATGGTACAGGGAAAACCAATTTATAAAATTAAAAAGTAGTATAAAATAAGAAAAAATGAAACATTTTTTTAACTTCCGAGTTAAAAAAATATTTCATTTTTACAAGCATTTATATTAGCTTCACTTGTAACTATGTAAGAAAATCTTGGAATCTTAATTTGACCCACTTCCCGGTCTCCGATTGAGCTGAAATTTTGCATGCACGTGTAAGTCGGATGACAATGCATGGTTATGTGTGTGACGTCATTCTATTTCTAACATGGCGGCATTACCAAGATGGCGGATCAATTATTTTTAATGCACCCCTACAATATGGGTATCAAAAGAAAGGGCTTGCAAAGAACACCTCGATAAATAATGTGAAGTCACTCTTAATCCAGTATGGCGGACTTTCCCAAGATGGTGGACCAATTATTTATAATGCACCCCTACAATATGGGTATCAAATGAAAGGGTTTGCTAAGCTTGGTTTTTTAGTTGGAAAATAAATTAAAAGTATTTTTTTTAATACAAGCTTTTATTAAATGCGCTAAAAAGAACATAATAAACTTTTACATATAAAAGCTTGTCGTTAAGAGTATTCTATAAGTAAGTAAATCTCGCGACAAGCTTTTATATGTAAAAGTTTATTTTGTTCTTTTTAGAGCATTTAATAAAAGCTTGTATAAAAAAAATATTTTAATTTTATACTTGAAGCTACTCGATTAAATTGTATGTAGTATAATAAAATAACTAGATATAATGAAAATGGAGCGTTATGTCAGGTAGCAAATAAACAGCGGGCGATGGTTTTCAGTTATCACCTTACTTCTTTTAACAGTCGTAAAATTTGACACGGCACTCACCCACAAAGTATAGTAAAATAAACGGGAATACTTCAAGTAAAGTCATAAATAATCTTCAAAGTAAACTGTAATATGATATAGCTTAGTGTGATTTTATATAAAATTATTTTTATTGTATTTCTTAAATTTAGATATGAGAAATCAAATTTAACGATAAGTCGTGAACAATAAATTAATACACAAATATTCGGCAAATATTTATTTACTTATTTAATCGGCTATTACGCAAAGGGTCGCGGAATCGATTCTTCACGGGTCAGATATTTTGTATGAACCATAAATAATTGTATGTATACGTAAATTCTATGTTTGTAACTGCACCCACGACACACATAAGGATAAATTCCAAGTGTGGGGCGACGTTTTGTTTTTTTTTTAGTACTAATAATAGTAGTAATACGTTAAATAAATATACATACACTCATTTGCAAAAAAAAAAAAACGAGCGGTATTGATTTCAATCGTTTCAAAAGTTTCAATCGTTTCAAAAGTTTCAATCGTTTGTACACGTTTCTGGCCGGTTTTAAAAATCCCGAGGTATTTAAAAAAGTACGTTCTAAATTCAAATTTTCATTTGATGCTCAATTTTACACTTCACCTGTCCCTATGGACGAAATTGATAACAACAATCATTTTTACAGAAAACCCCTTTTTATCTTATCTTACATTTTAACACCGACTTTCATAACTTTTATTCAATTTTTGTCGATTAGTTTTATATCCTTGACTATCAAAGCTTTATTTATTGCTGTTTGGCTGTATCAAAAATGATAGATAAAGTGGTAAAACCTACCAAAATTATCGCGATGCTTGAAGAGGGTTGCAGCCAATGCTTCGTGGCTAGGAGGCTAAATGTTAGTCGCTCGACGATCCAAAGGATCTGGCAGCGATATCAGGAGACTGGTTCCGTCAAGAGAAAGCCTGGTTCTGGAAGAAAACCATGTACCCAACCACAGGATAATCGTCTTTTTGTGTGTCGCGTATTGAGAAAATCGCAAAAATATCGTATGTGGATCTTAAGAACAACCTAAAAAGAAGTAAGAAATGTGCAATTAGTCCTGTGGGGATACTCCTATGTTCCTCCAGTTGTGTTCGATAAATTAAGAACTCCAATTTTATACCATCGAGTTTATTATACGACAAACAACAGATTTCAGTACCAAACATAAATTACAATTCTAATCACAGAACAATATTAATTTTAATTCTGGATAGTTCTATTCACAGATTAGTTATATATATTTTTATCCGAGGCAAAGGGGTTGTGGTATCATGCTACCACATCACCCCCCCACGGAGAAAGGTAAGTCGGTAGAAGACAGTATGACAATTTTTCTTAGTATGTGATAGTACAGTCTGTCTATCAATATGTATTGATGAAAAATTATAATTACAAACAAACAACTAAATTAAAAAAAATAATAATAATAACATTAAGACTCGGTACATTTATACATCATGTACAACCTTAAATCTAACAGTACGTCCTGATCGAGTGGTAACAGGCTGCTGAACAGGGATCTTAGCTGTCTGAATATTCGGAGCTAATAGCGTGGAAGGCGCGGCAGGCGGAATTGTTGATCCAGCAGGTGCGGCCGGTGGTACGATTGGTTCAGAGACAGCACGAGAAGGCAATGGAACAGGGCGTCCGATTACTCGATCAGGTGAATCTGACATATAGGCAGGTTTGGTGCGATCGATGCTGACCTCGACCTTCTTGCCCACAATGTCCAGAATAATTGTCTTGTCCTTGCGTTCGATTACCTTGTAAGGTCCGGTGTAAGGAGGCTGTAGAGCTCTTCTCACAGTGTCGTCGCGTAAAAATACATGAGAAGTAGTTTTTAAATCATTAAAAATAAAGATTGATGGTGAAGTATGACGAGTTGCTGGAACAGGTCTGACTGAGGCCATCATTGTTCTTAGCTGACCAACAAAATCGTCTGAGGGCTCTTGCTGGGAAGAACTAGTTACAAAGAGTTCTCCAGGTAGTCTCAGTGGTTCTCCATATAAGAGCTCTGCAGAAGAGCATTTGAGATCTACCTTGAGAGCCGAGCGAATGCCGAGTAATACTAGCGGCAAAACCCGGTGCCAGGTGTCATTATAGCACATAAGGGCAGCCTTCAGCTGTCGGTGTAGGCGCTCAATCATGCCGTTTGATTGTGGATGGTAACTAGTCGTTCGTGTACGTCTAGTACCACCCAAATTTAATAGTCGATTAAAAAGTGTGGACTCAAATTGACGACCTTGATCAGTAGTCACCGTACATGGAACGCCAAATCGTGCAATCCAACCACACATGAAACGATCAGCTACTTCGTCAGCCGTACAAGTCATCATTGGCCAAACCTCTGGCCACCGAGTAAACCTATCTATTGCTGTAAGGCAATAGGAATAGCCCCCAGAGACAGGAAGTGGGCCGATAATATCAATATGCACATGCCTGAATCGTCCAGTTGGTACGGCGAAAGTACCCAAAGGTGCGGTCACATGACGTGTTATTTTGCTGCGTTGACAGGGCAAGCATTGGCTCGCCCACGCGCGGCAGTCCTTCTGTACGCTAGGCCACACGTAGCGGTTAGCGACGAGTCGCGCTGAGGCGTTTGCACCCGGATGACTGAGTGAATGGAGGCGCTCGAAAGTTGGACGGCGATGCTGCGGTGGAAGGTACGGCCGTGGCTTACCCGTCGACACGTCGCAAAGGATGGTAATGTCCGTTCCTGGAATGATTGTAGGTACGAGTTTTAATGAAGAAGTATCACGCAGTACCTTTAATTCCTGGTCTTTCGATTGAGAATCAGCTAAGGCAGCATAATCATCGTCGAGCGTGATTGTTTCAACTCGAGACATCGTATCTGCTACGATATTGTGCTCGCCTTTAATATGCTGAATGTCAGTACTAAATTGCGAGATGAAACTTAACTGATTAAGTTGAGCAGGTGGTAGCTTCTCTCTACGCTGGACAAATGCGTAGAGTAGAGGTTTGTGGTCAGTATATATAGTGACATGTTGTGCCTCTAATATGTATCTGAAGTGCTGTACCGCTGTATATACTGCCAACAACTCACGGTAATAAGCAGGCCAATTGCTTTGCTTTTCAGTCAACTTCCGACTAAAAAAGGCTAAAGGTTGCCAACCTTGGTCAACCAACTGCTGCAAGCAAGCTCCCACGTGTATGTTTGACGCATCTGTGAAAAGTCCTAAGCGAGCATTAGGAATGGGGTGTGCCAATTGCGTAGCTTGGGCCAGGCTTTCCCTGCACGCGTAGAAAGCTTGTTCTAAGGTCGGTGTCCAAGGCATAGGCTTATTACCTTTGAGCTTGGTAACCGTCAAGAAGTCGACTAGTGAAGCCTGGGAACTGGCAGCATTGGGCAGGAATTGGCGATAATAATTTATCATACCCAAGAACCTTCTCAGTCCTTGGGCTGTTTTTGGCAGAGGAAAGTCCCGAAGCGCCGAGATCTTCCCTTCAGGAGGACGAACGCCGTTTTTTGAGATTTTATACCCCAGAAATGTTACTTCGAAGGCTCCTAGGACACACTTTGCTGGGTTTACTACAACACCGTAGTCAGCCAGGCGTCGAAAAAGAGTCCGAAGGTGTTGGGCATGCTGTTGCTCGTCCTTAGAAAATACAAGAATGTCATCGATGTAGGCAAAACAGAATTCCAGGCCTTGCACGATTTCATCAATGAATCGCTGGAAGGTCTGGCCAGCGTTTCGCAACCCGAACGTCATATACGGGAACTCGAACAAGCCAAATGGTGTTATAATGGCGGTTTTGCAAACATCGACAGGTTCAACCGGGATTTGTTGAAACGCTTTTACTAAATCTATGGTGCTAAAAATAGTGGCACCATCTAGATCGTGACCGAAATCCCCTATATGACGTACCGGGTAGCGATCAGGAATAGTCCGGGCATTAAGTGCCCTATAGTCACCACATGGCCGCCAGGTTGCGTCCTTTTTGGGCGCAAGATGCAGCGGCGACGACCACGGGCTCTTGGAGGGGCGCGCGGTTCCAGACTGAATCATTTCGGCAAACTCTTTCTGGGCGGCGCGCAACTTCTCCGGAGCTAGGCGTCGTGGGCGCGAAGCAACAGGTGGGCCAGCTGTTGTTTTAATGTGATGAGTGGTCGTGTGCTTTATAACGCGATCGATACCAGGTGGTCTTATCAGATCTGGAAATTCCAGAAGAATTTTTGAAAACTGAGTATGATTATTTTGTATTGTGCGGATGCTGGGCTGGGTGTACTTTGAGACGGAGGCTGGGACTGTTAGTCCAGTCAATCCATCTCTTAATACTCGATTTCGGCAGTCGGGGAGAAGGTTGTAATATGCTAAGAAGTCGGAGCCAATAATAGCTGTATCAACGTCAGCAACAACAAAATTCCATTTAAAATCCCTACGTAAACCTAAATTGAGTGTGAGTAACCGGCTGCCATAAGTTTTAATCGTGGAGCCATTGGCAGCGCACAATGTGTAACCGGAATCCCTATCTACTTTGGACAAGAGTGCGCGGGGATAACAACATAAATCTGACCCCGTGTCCAGTAGGAACCTCTGTTTGGATTCCTTATCCACAACAAAAAGGCGGCGACCGGTGTAACGGCAGTCAGTTGTCGCCGCTACTGACCGCTCTGCTGGTTTCCCGCTGAGTTTGTTGACCAAGAACACGGCTGGGTACACTTTGTGGCTTTTCCAGCAAATCTGCGGTGGTACCAGCAGATTTTATTAGTGGGCGTCGGAGCACGTGAACGAGATTTAGATCTAGACCTCAATGTCGATCGAGATCTAAATCCAGATTTTTGGTGAGAAGAGGATAATGCAGCGACCTGTCGAGTCAGCTCTAGAACCTGAGCGGTCAATTCGGCTATCTGTGGAGAGCTTTGAATTGAATTGACGGAAGAGCTATTTACTTCTAGGATGGAATCTGCCAGCTCGGCAACTTTTTCTAATTTCATATCAGCATGAGCTGCAAGTATTTGTTGAGCAGAACGTGGTAGTCGTTGCATAAAAAGTTCTCTCAATATGTGGTCATCTGAAAGGTTCCCTGCCAGAGAGCGGAGGTGCCTGAGGAATTGACTAGGCTTCCTGTCACCAAGTTCCTCACCAGAGATCAATTGTCGAATGCGTTGAGAGTCAGATGTGCTAAATCTCCTCACCATTTCTAATTTTATCCAATCATATCGTTGGCCACGTGCAGGAGGGTTGACTACTAAATCTTCAAGCTCCCTAGACAATCTAGAATCAATTTGTGATATAATATAGTTATATTTGGTTTCATCGGATGTTATACCTGTAAGAGCGAATTGAGCTTCTACATGGGCGAACCATGCTGCTGGACGGTCCAGCCAGAATGGCGCTAGGTTGGGCCTAATTCCAAATATTTGGTTTGTATTGACTGCATTTGGTTCAGTTTGTGTTATTTGACGCTGTAATTCAGCCTGCTGTTGCGTCAAATTATTATTTTGAGTTCGAAGTTGTTCGAGTTCAGCTCTTAACTGCTCAATATCGCTCATATTGAATTAATGTTCAATTATTGGAACAATGCAGCATAAATTGTACCACTCAGTCAAAACTGTACTATTTAAGAACACAAGCAATAAAATAGAAACAAATTACAACTCAAATTATTAGAATATATAACACATCACACACAAATTACACAATTTTTGCAGATTTATGTAAGCAATCATGATGATACAAAGCCTTAAAAGTTACAAATATCCTGCAATGATATTATTTTGTTGTTACTATCAATGACAACATATAATGGATTATCCAACATTGAATAAATGCTATTCTGAAATTTTAATAGTATTATCAAGTAGTTAAATACTTATAATAAGTAAATTGTACAATTTACAATAACGCAGACAACAGCACTCAATAATATTACTATTATAATATTAATATTATTAGAATAAAATTGTAATATAAAACAACACATCTAAAACAACACAGATAGTCTAAAATATTCAGTATTTGAGAAAAATTGTATTGTTAACCACTGCAATTAAAACTGAGTAAAATTTCTTTTGATTTTTAGCAAAGTTCACATAGGTAATTACAATTGAGATTGAAATTAATTTTTCACTGTCACATATATAATGTTGTTGTATTTCACTGTTTGTATGAGTTTGCTGCCTAATTCATAAAATCTTCAAGAATAGGAGTCTAGTCACGTTGTGTTCTTGGTTTTTCTTGGTAAATGTGCGGTAGTTTTATTTGTAGAAGAATTGTTTCCGATTAGGTACCGTTTGCGTCGCAGTTTATTATGAAAGGTTACTAGTTACTGTGAATCTGAATAGTACCTGCTGAAAATGCCGGCAGTTTGCGGCGGCGCTCGATAGAGTCCCGAACTGGCGTCAACAATATGTAAGCCTCTTGATATTATAATCACGTCGGGGTCACCAATGTGGGGATACTCCTATGTTCCTCCAGTTGTGTTCGATAAATTAAGAACTCCAAATTTATACCATCGAGTTTAATATACGACAAACAACAGATTTCAGTACCAAACATAAATTACAATTCTAATCACAGAACAATATTAATTTTAATTCTGGATAGTTCTATTCACAGATTAGTTATATATATTTTTATCCGAGGCAAGGGGTTGTGGTATCATGCTACCACAAGTCTATAGATGGTTAGGAGGTTTCTCGCTGCCAATATACTCAGTCACCGCCCGGCCCGCGGCCCCAAATTACTCCGTCAGCACCGAGTTCACAGGCTTAGGTTCGCTAGATATTGTGAATCATGGACTCAAGAAGATTGGAATATGGTTTGTTCTCTGATGAAGCCAGAATATCTCTGTTCGGTGAAGATCGACGTCAGCGAGTGCTAAGAAGACAAGGAGAACGCTTTGCAGAGTACTCGCTAGCATGCCCAGACGAATTCAAGCTGTGATTTCAGCTAGAGGGGGTCACATTCAATACTGATCATTTATCTGCTTTTACTTTATTAAAGAAAAACAAACTAACAATTTTATTTATTTTTACTTCATGAGCATATGCACTACTAGCGAACACACACTACTAGCGAGGTTTAGCATCATTTCCCATAAATTGTGTCAAAATTTTATGAAACACTGATGAAAACGATTATTTCCTTATTAATTTACCAAATTGTGAGGATAAAACTACCTATAATTACAAAAAACAAAGCAATATTAACATTTGAAATGGTTCATTGATTAGGTGCCCGTTTTCTTTTGCAAATGAGTTTAGTGCACACATACTCGTAGTATAATAGACACAAAACTCATGTCAGGAATAGGAATATTATAACAGAGTAAGTGACATACAGTTCGCAATGTTACAGCCAAGTTCGATGGATGATGAAAAAAAACCAGTTATCATAACTAGATTATAATTTATTTATTTATTTCATTGCACTGTCCTAACAGGCTTATACCTTTTTTTTTTGTTCCGCTGAGGAAAATGCATTGAATTGCATACCCGTCTTCTTTATTACCCTACATATGTGAAAAAATAGATTTTTCGTTGGGTCGTATGATTGCAAGAAAAACGCATTGCTACGCGTTTAGTCCAAAAGGCGTGAGAAATTTATGTAGTGCGTATATAACGTATTAATTTATGTGGATGCAAAGATAATTTTTGTCACTTCAAAACAGTTCTTTGCGGATTTTGGGAAAAATAACAACGTTAATTTTTTTATTATTCTTTTAAAGTCTTACATCATAATGGTTAAGCCTACCACAAAGTAATATTCATATACATTGATATTATTTTTAACAAAAGAACAAAGGAGTAATATTAAAACTTTAGTACTATTACTACATTTAAAATTCATATTTGAGCATTTATGAATAGCGAAAACAGTTCTTGCCTACTAAATCTAATTTCTTTTATTAACTCTACTTTGTCTCTCTCGTTGCTGGCACACTTGATTAAAATGTGAAATAAATCTTCTTTGACGTTTGTACAAGTGTCACAGTACGGATTAATCCTTTTTCCCAAAAATTTTAACGCATTTCATGGAATGGATGGACGCCAGCTGGAATTCTCATATAGAACGAGTTATAATGAAATCCTCATGAAATCCAAACACATCACGAATTCTGGCCCTCTCACCAACGTTCCTTGGAAATTTAATTAACCATAAGATATAACTGTGTTTGTTAACTGTTACTTAATTAGTTTAATTACTCATTAGGTCCTTAACTAATGCTCTAGTCGTAATGTCTAATTAAAAACACGATTAAGTAATTGTTACTTGGTTTCCTATTGTTTTATTGATTGACGCCCGCGAATTCGTCTGTACAGGAGACCTATTTTTGAATTACGAATGCGACTTCGAAATCACGGATGTGACTAATAATCACCGATTTTCAATAATTCTTATTTTTGAATATCACTGATGTGACTACCTTAGTCACGGATGTGATTTCATTACGAGTGCCTCACCCACTCGTAATCAAGTCATACTTGTGGAAATGTTATCTGTGTTTTTGTTTGATTTTTCAGTCTATATATATATATATGAATGTAGCACATATATATATATATATATATATATATATATATATATATATGTACGTATATAATAACCGCAATGGTTAAGGTATATAATGGTTAAGTACCTATAAGCATTATGGTATCCATTATAACCGGCAGCGGCTACATTCTGCATGGAACCGAACTCTTACATTTATGTGTGTACTTTATCTATGTTGGCAGCTCTGCGATCGACTTTCAAAAATTGGATGTTTAGGAATCCGTGACCTCAAAGTCACCGCTGACTATTTAGTCAGCGGTGATTTCGAAATCGCATTCGTAATTCAAAAATAGGTCTCCAGGATTAGTATTTCGAATAGCTTAGCGTAGCATATATCTTTATAAATTGTAGCCCGCGTATTATTCTGATGTATACGCTATTTTACTGTAAAAATTTATTAAAACCTACTTTTTACGTGAACGAGTAACAAACATTCATCGATACTTACAAATATTCGCGTTTATAACATTGGTAGGGATTACAACAAAAATATCGCTTTCTCTGTCCCTATATACTTAAATCTTTAAAACTACGAGACGCGATGCTATTTTTTTTTAATAGATAGAGTGATTGAAGAGCAAGGTTTATTTATATGCATAATAACATCCATTAAATAGTGGAGAAATACTGTTTTTTTTTCGAGGTTTCTAATGTGATTTCGTAAATAATTACATTTTTTTGCAAACGCAGGCTGAGCCCTACGAGATTTATCAAAATAATGCTAAGTACACATTAAAAAGGTCTATAGAAAACTCTGCGATGGTCTATCTCTTATGGACATACCACAATTTTTTTTGTCATTTACTTTTTTGCGACAAATAATAGCTAATTTTTGAAGTGATTTTAACCATTAAAACATTAATCCTTATACAATTAAATACATTAAATACATTGTTGATTTAATATAGATCTATATGGCAGTTTTTTTGTCGTGTATTTAGTATCAGCATTGCACCCGTGCAAAGCCGGGGCGGGTCGCTAGTATTGGAATATACTTGTAAACAGATATAATTGAAAGCTATAATAATAATAATGTTTATTAACGAAACACTGAATTACACGGCTCGAAATATTTTATAATTGTAATAATACGACAGAATAATGGGTAATAATATATTACTAGAGATCGGATAATCGGATGCATATTTACCTAAAGTTAATTTTTGGCTCACAAATTATGGAAGCGGCTTTCTAAAATACATTTTGTTAAATAAAAATCCGGGAAAATACGGGTCTGCAAATTTAACGTAGTGATATTGTTTGAAAATTACTAAATTAGCACGTGGTATTTATTTTCAAAAGACCGAGACTCCGGGTTCATTTATACAACTATGCATACGTATTTACATGAAGTTTAGTTTCAGTTCCCCGTGCGATTTATGAATGTACGATTTATTACATGAAGAGTGTTATACGAAAGTAGTGAGCTAGTTTGACTAAAATAATAATCAATTACATAATTGAATAAAAAAACAGAAATGGTGAAAAATTTTATTTAACAAAACAATAAAAAGCCGTTTCCATAATTTGTCTTAAACTAACTTTAGGTAAATATGCATCCGATTATCCGATCTCTATATATTACATAAGTACTACTGTAACTCAAACCTTAGACCTATATTTTAGACATCTTCTAGTTAGTTACATAAATACCTAAGTTACAAGTGAAGCTAATATAAGCGTCTTAAAAAATAACCTATTTTAATAAAAAAATTGAAAAAAAAGAACATTTATATTTTTTATTTATTTAATTGTGCCAACCCTACCAAAATAGGTATAAATTTTGCTAGCTCTTTAGAAGCTTTGACTCTGTCCGTTTCTTTACTTATATGCTTAAAGCGCACAATAACGCTAAGGAATGCAAAGCAAAGTATCTAACCGCTTGCGCGTGCGGTGCACGTGGCACGCTTTGTTTATTGCTATCTCTGTTTGATGGGTACTGCCATCCTGTTCTACCATCGGTATTATGTGACGTTGTTACCATCAGCGCAGTTGCATTTTGTAACTTGGAGTGATTTTGGAATAATCAGTACTGCAAATTTAAAGTTAGAAAACACAATGTTGTCATTAACAGAGACATTAGATATTTTTGACAACGTACGAGTTGTCATAGGCTAGAGTTCGCATGAATCTATACTAATATTATAAAGCTGAAGAGTTTGTTTGTTTGAACGCGCTAATATCTGGAACTCCTGGTTCGAATTGAAAAAATATTTTTTTATTGAATAGCCCATTTATCGAGGAAGGTTTTATGCTACATAACGTCACGCTGCGACTAATAGGAGCGAAGAAATAATGGAAAATGTGAAAAAAACTGGGAAAATTATTCATCTTTGAGGGTTTCCGTTGCGTGCGCTGCGAAAACGGTTCTAGATACCAAAAAAATATGTATGAAAGAATTATTCCTCTTAAAATTATGTAAAAAAATGTCCGCGACAGTATATGTATATGTCTATCTTTTAATGTTAACTCACTAGAATCGTTTTTATGGTGATCAAATTTGGATATGTCGCGTTGTCAAGATCGGGTAACAGCTGAGGTGGTTGTTTGCAAAGATAAATATGATGCTCAAAATAACTACGAGTATTCCACGCGGACGAAGTCGCTGGCACAGCTAGTTAATAATAAAAAAAACTTAAAAATGTTATGGATCGAAATCCTGACTTAGATTTAATGATTGACCTAAATAAAGAAATCGAATATTCTTTGGACGCTTATTCTTTTCAAAATTGTTATAGATATGCTCCCTTGACTTCTGTTGACGTGGAAAGATCTTTTTCGCTTTATAAATGGATTATGAATATGAAAAGAAATTCCTTGACACCCAGTAATGCCGAGAAAATCATAGTATTATTTTATAATAAACATGACAATGATGATTATGTTGGCAATCTTCAATTCGAAGACGAATAATTACAGCAGCGGAACAACACTATGTACTTTCATGTTAATATATATAATGTTTATTTTTAAATTTGATTTATATTGTAAACTTGCAATAAATATCTGTAATATCTGAACATGATTTTTTTCCTTCTACTCACTCTTATAAACCTACAAATAAACAATAAATGTAATAAATGATTATATAAAATGACATAAGTTCCATTGCATTGCATTATTTAAGGTCCCGGAAATCACGCTGATTTTAGGTTTATCCATGTTACGCTTACATTGATTTTCTTTCTGCAAGTACATAAAATTAAATTACCTATTTCGAGCACTAATATATTTTCTAAATTTAAATTGAGTCACTCAAATCCTTTTTAGCATAAAACAGTCAGTTTTAGCGTAAAACATAAAACTTACATTTTTAAAATACTTTTTTTTTTCGAAGAAACCAAAGTGAACATTTTATTTATTATGTAATATTTGTTGCAGCTCAAGCTGAAGATAGTAGCTTCTACGACTACGACAGCAATGAATTTGAATCTTACAAGGAAGCGGATAGTGATGACATAAACAGTTTATTTAATGACAAAAAAGATGTAGAAGATGATTACCAAATTGAAGATAATCGATCGGCTTCTGAAGATGACGATCAGTTAGACTACGACGAGGCCATCGATAAGGGTGGCGATGAAGACGCTGAACTACCCCAACCACAAGATGCTTTTTACGATAATGTAGCTAATGCAGAAGAGATTGAAAGTAAAAATAAAGAGTCTTTAGGTGAGAATCCAGATGATTTAAAAAATAAAAAAACTATTTCTTCAGAACAGTTTGAACAAGATCAAACCAATGATGAAATCGAGAAGTTAATAGAAATATCTGATTCTGTAAAAAATGAAAATGAACAAGTTTTTAGTTTTGATAGAGAACTGATTGATCCCCAAAGTATTAAAAATATAGAAAACGGTGAAAATTTGGGACATGATGAAAATGTAAACGCAGAAGAACTTGAAGAAGAAATTGAATTATCTCAGGAAAGTCGTCTTGAAGACTTAGACTTACAAAATATTATGGTAGAAAAAAGTAAGAGCTTAGATTCTATTAATAAAGAACCTCAAATCGAAGAGGTAGTTCAAGATGGCGATATGGACGAGGAGAAAGAAAATCCTGATTCGAATTATGAATCAAAAGAAATATCGTTTGATGTAAATAAAGACCTTGATCCCTTACCTTTACCTCCCGTTGCATCTGTAGATGAAATAATGAGGAAATTTTCCGATGAAATCAATGAAAAATTGGATGATAATTTAAATAGTGAGGCACAACAAGAGTCATTACAAGAAGCTGCAGAAAAATCTGAATCTAGTGATAAAGAAAATAGTAAAGTACAATCAAATGAAGATTTTCAAGAAGAATTCAACAATGACGCAATAGATGAAATTTATGATGAACTTGTGGATGATTTGAAGAAGCTATCGGAAACTCGTCAACAGCTCTCAGAAAATGATAACAGAGACACTAGAAACGACGATACTGAAGAAAAGAACGCTGGCGATGCACTGGATGCTGGAGACATATCGCAGTTTGATGCATTGTTGAGTTCTAATGAAGAATCAGTAAAACCACAACATAATATTGACAATGAGCCTGAGGATGATTTACAAAAGATTATGGAAACACGACAGAAACTCATAAAATCTGAAGACAATGATAAAAAGAAAGACAATAAAAATGACGAACCGAAAGAAATGAATGCTGATGATGCATTCAGGCATGAGGAAATGGCACATTTTGATGCATTGTTTGGTCCATATGAAGAGTCATTAGTACCAAAAGAACGTCATACTGAGAACGAGGATGTCAACGATAATGAAGGTGCTGCTGCTGAAAATATTAACCAACTAATGAATAATGACCTCGTCAAAGAAGAGCCATTAGATGAAAATGGAAATATTGACGTAGCTGATATTGGCGACCAATCTAATATTGATGATGCTTTAGAAGACGACGACGACGAAAGTTCAAAAAATAAATCTATGGAAACCATTATTAGTGGTGAAATCAAGGAAAGTGTTGCATTGCCAATACCATACATAAAAGATTCGATCTCACCTGGTGAAGGTCAAGATGAACCTGAACAATCTTTAGAAAAATCTAAAATTCTAAATGATCAGCCGATTAAAACAATGGACGTTTCTGAAATAAGCCCAGAGCAGTATGAGCAAGTGATGCAACAGTTTAAAATTATCCATGAAGAAGAATTAGAATCAGAATCAACGGTAGAAAATGACTCTATCAATCTTATAACACTTGACTTGGACAAGGCAGTGGTAGTCACCTCTCCGAACTATCCTGAGCCTTATCCCACCAATGTGACAATTGATTGGTTATTTGAAGGCTCTGGCGTGGGCATTGAGTTGAACATCACTGATTTTGCTGTCAATGGGGCGTTGGGAGACTATCTCCTCGTTAAACCAGGTATGAAATAGTCTTTAGATGAAATTATTTGTTATACAGAATACTCATGAACTTTATGATGATTATATTCTAATAAATTCAGTCATAATTACTTGAAGGGGTGTTCTTGGGCGGCGGTGACTGCTTACATCAGGTGATCTGTTTTTATCTGCCCACCTATAAAACAAAAAGAGTTTGTAAGGAGTAATATTTTGTCATGACAATCAGCTCGTGAATGATTATTAGGCATAATGTTTAAGCAACATTTTCTATGATGTTCTAAAATCAATAAACATGACACACACAACTGAACCTTTTCTCATCAAACCTACCACATTATCAAAATATTTTACTTGATTCTTTTTAGGTGGAAACGATGCATCCGGTACTGACGGTCTGGTGTTCTCATACCGTCTCCAGAGTACTCGCAAATACCGCTTCTGGGACGTGGACCGCCTGTTCGTTAGGTTCGTGGCCCGCCCCGGCATGTCTTTCCTCAAGGGATTCCAGTTCAGCGTGAGGATGCTAGGTAAGTGCTTATTATATTGTAATACACTCACGGGAGAAGGCTATTATAAAGTAAGGAATGTATTGCACTGTGATGTTTCATATTTTGTTTCTGGTACCTATGTACGTATGACTTTCTTCTTTTTAGGATTCCGTACCTCCAAAGTTAAAAACGGAACCTTATAAGATCACTTTGTTGTCCATCCGTCCGTCCGTCGGACTGGTAAAGACCCTTTTTCTCAGAAACGCGTAGAGATATCACGCTGAAATTAATATCACATGCTCAGGTCTCCCTATCTCTCGAAGCAGTGAAAAAATCTAATTTCAAAATCAACGCAATAAAAAGATATAGCCGTTTATGTTCCATTTATATTGCATATTTTGACATTTGCAAGGGAATCAAAATGTATAGAGTACTTTCCGTTGACCTGGAATGATGAAATTTGGCAATGTCATTTAATACAAGTAAAGGAAAATCTCCGAAAACCGTAAATTTGTAATGAACGAACAATTTACATGTCGACAATTTTGTTCGTTGCGCGAGTCCGACTCGCACTTGACCGGTCTTTTTCTGATTTCTTAAACTTTTCATTTCATTTACTAAACTATACAATTATTTTGTATTAACGAAATTTAATTTATATTAACCTGGATTATTTATTCAAAGTTTTAAACTTTGTGCTGAAATTATATAATAAAAAGGTTTCTTTAGATGTGAGCTCCGATAGAATACTATATATGGTTCCAATATCAAGTGTACGTGACTTCAGTTTCACGACTTAGTCAAGTTTCTTTAAGCCAAAAGTTTAATTTATTATTTATCATTACATATGTATAAGTTTTATAATTATTATTGAAATTAATAACACACAAATACCAAAAATAACTAGCAATTTCATAAGTGCATAATATATAATTATTTTAAGAACTTACTTTTAATAATAAAGTACGTCCTTTGTTTTTCGAGAACCTAACATGCCGTAAGTACGAGGACTGCTTGTTATATATATATATATATATCATCGTTGCAAACATGTCGCTGTATCTTCAAAAGTAAGATGGCGAGCACACTATTTTGTGATTGCAAAGTACCGATTCCAAAAAGAAAATGAAGGC
Organism: Scirpophaga incertulas; assembly: GCA_036419045.1. Classification (NCBI taxonomy): domain Eukaryota; kingdom Metazoa; phylum Arthropoda; class Insecta; order Lepidoptera; family Crambidae; genus Scirpophaga; species Scirpophaga incertulas. Next base: position 24,003,941 of record CM071631.1, on the reverse strand, counting down.
CATTAACCATTGCATCAAGATCTCTTTCCTTTTGTTTTCGATAAAATAAAGCATAACTTCATCTCTTCATTTGTGCTCTTTATCAAGACTCGAAAATTTGTAAGTATGTATGGATGTTTGTTACTCTCTCACGTGAAAATTACTGAGTGGATTTTTAATGAAACTTTACAATAATATATATAGCTTACATTACATATGATTGATATATATGTACATCAGAATAACATGTTACAATTTATAAAGGTATACGCCACGCTAATATAAGCTACTCGAAATTCTAATCCTGCGAAATCGAAGTCGCGGGCACCAGCTAGTATAGAATAAATATTTTATTAAATACCCAATAAACAAAACATTTCAGCTCCATTAATCCCGTATGAAGAACCTGTGCCCGAGCCTGAACCGTTGATCCCGGAGCCTAAGGAGACCCTCACGGTGTACCTAGGTATAGCTAACCTCACCGCCTTCAGGCAGATGAAAGAGGACTTCAGGCTGCTGCTAGCTGATATGGCTACCATGTACATCAACAGTAACAAGATTGACCCCGGACTGAACACTACGTGAGTATTTATTGATAGATTGATGTTATAAAGAAACAAGAGCTAAATTTCGCACTAGTGAGTCGAAGCTATGACTAGGGTTGCCAACCGTACTATAATATATAGTATTGTACTATATTTCGGGACTCCGTACTATATTCTGTTGAAGATGAATGTTTATATTTGCAACGCTATAACTAATAAAAAGGAATATCTTGCAATTTTTGAACGCACCTCCCGTTCGATAGATGTAATGTGCGTGCAACGGAACGCGAATCTGTCACAATTCAATCCTGATTGATACGTCATGTCAAACGTGACAGCATCGAATCAACGTTTACTTTTAGTTACCGAAGGAAACTCCACCGGGAGGACTACATCTTCATTAGTTCGTTACTTTGTTTTGGGATACTTTGATTTTATTGAGTTAATACTGCGTTAGTAGTTTTCTTCCTGAATTAAATTACATAATAATAATGGAAAGTAGCGATACTGAAACTACTGAAAGTGTCACACTTACACCCACAAAGAAAAGGAAACTAACTGTTATTTATAAAATATTGAGTGTAATAAGACGTATGCCACTTTTATCTGAGGAAAAAAATCGTTAAAAAATGCACGAAGTACAAAAAAAATATATAACTTTAATGTATGATTATTATACAACAATAAATGAATAAAAATATAAAAGTCAATTTTTTACCCAAAGTAGGTACTATATATTTTGAAACGTACTACAATTTTTTTATTGTTTTTTAAAAAAATATATATTGAAAAAAAAATTTTGGCAGCCCTAGCTATGACGTTCAAATTCGGGCAATTGGTGCAATTTAATTTCTTCCTCGCACTGATTATATATAATGGCTAGCGCACCGCTCTTTCGTTTATTACTCTTTCTACTTTATTCGCAAATAATTTCGTATATTATTAAAAGATTCACCATTTGATATTTAATCAAAAATGTGTTTATTGTACTGATACGATTTTTACAATCACTTTTGCATGTCAAAGATACCATTGGTTCACGAGTCCGGCCCCGGGACACATGGCGGTCGAATCGCGAAAGCGCACCCCGCCATATGCCCCGTATGGGCCTAGAGAACTCGGGGGGGTTTTAGTGGGTAGGCCAGTCCTCTATGACCGGGGAGCCCCACACACGGCCGCGCCTTGCCAGCGCGGTGTCATGGTGCATAAGGTCGCATTTCCCCCCCACAACAAAAAAAAAATGCTTCACGAGTCTACGGCGGGAGACCTTGTACTTTTATTTATTTATTTGACGTACAAAACGGAAAACAATAGATAATTGATACATTTTTCTAATACAATATAGCAGACCAGATTATATTTCTAGGTATCAGTGTATAACATGAACGGCACCCAACTAGAGCAGCACACTTAGTTCCAACTGAGGATAATAAATCCCAACTAATATTATAAATGCGAAAGTGTGTTTGTTTGTTTGTTTGTTTATTTGTTTGTTTGTTTGTTTGTTTGTTACCTCTTCACGCTTAAACTACTGGACCGATTTCAAAAATTCTTTCACCTTTGGAAAGCTACATTCTCCCCGAGTAACATAGGCTACTTTTTATCCCGGAAAAATCGACAGATCCCACGGGATGCGCAATAAAGGCTTCGCTCAAAAACTACTGCACAGATTTTTATGCGGTTTTCATCAATAGATAGAGTGATTCTTGAGGAGTTTTGCGGCATTTTTTATCTCGGAAAAACGGATAGTCCCACGGGAAGCGCGATAAAATCTTCGCACCATAAACCGACTTCCGCGTATATGTAGCCGTGGGCAAAAGCTATGACCCTTAACCCTCTATACACCCAATCCCGAAATCCACGCGGCGAAGCCGCGGGCAGAAAGCTAGTCACATATAAAACTTAAAATTTAAAATGAAACAGCAATGTACTAGAAAGAACCAGCAAGGGCTCTTTTCTCCCTGAATTTTTAGAGTCGTCAATTAGAAGCTGGCCTCAGATAAATAGTCTGAACACATCCGGGTATGGTGTGGCAAGGGTATAACATCGGTCAATGACCTTCAGCATGCCCTCAGAAGTAAAAAGTATCCTGACGATAGCGACGGCGGTGGCGCTAGCTTGTTTGACATTTTTCATCATCATCATTCTACATATGCGCGGAAGTCGGTTTATGGCGCGAAAGTTTTATCGCACTTCCCATGGGTCTATCCGTTTTTCCGATATAAAAAATACCACAAAACCTTGCTCAAGAATCACTCTATCTATTGATGAAAACCGCATGAAAATCTGTGCAGTAGTTTTTGAGCGAAGCCTTTATTGCGCATCCCGTAGGATCTGTCAATTTTTCCGGGATAAAAAGTAGCCTATTATTTAATCCGGACTTTTACCTTTACGTCTGCAAAATTTCAAAGCAATCGGTTCAGTAGTTACGGCGTGAAAGCGGAACAAACAAACAAACTCACTTTCCGATTTATAATATTAGTAAGGACTAGTAAGGAAAGGATAATGTAGAAGTTATAAAAAAAACTCTTGCAAATTTTTACTAATGAGCCGTTTCAGAGAAAATTTGTAAAAACCGTTTCTTATTTATTCATTAAAATTTTTAATAATATAATCCTATTAAATCATCAATTTTAGAATCCATGCCGCCAGCTGACTTGCTAGACGGGGTTTTATTTTTATAACTGGGGTTTCTTATTATTTTTTTATACACAGATACGTTTAGAATATCTTTTTGTTTCTTAGTATTAGTTTATTTATAGAATTAGGTTATTTGTATCTATATTAAAGATATAATTTCTATATAACTTTATTTTAAAAACCTGAAAAAAGTATTTGGGGTGTAATTCCCTTTTAAGGTTGATTTTCCCTAAGAATTTTATAACCTCTGACTATACTTCTTAAATTTAAGACTTTTAATTTAGTACTTCATTTTAACCCTGCAGTGCCCTTTTTTTAACTTAGGAATTTAACCACAATTGTCTATTGAAAAAAGGATCCCGAAAGTAGTTCTAATTTTCGCTTCTTTCATTCTAACATTTTAGTACGAATAATGTATAGAATGTATAATTCATTCCACCAACCAGATTCCCGAGAAAAATGTATAACTTAACTGTTATTGAAATTAGAGTTTGTTACTCTCATTTCCTAGTTATTTTAATTAAATACCGCAAACAGAAGCTAAAGTTATTGAATTAATGTACAAGTGTTGTCACAATTATAATAGTGTTATGATTCAGATGAACACTAGACATGAGTCAGTACCGCTCAGCTTACGACAAATTACGCAAATGCCAACTAAGTTATTTCAATAAAATTTCAAGCTTGGTAACTGGATTTCATTAAATATGGAGTTTAAAATGTACTTAAAATAGTAACTTCAAATTAGAATTTAGGTCTGTTTGTAGAAAGAAGTGTGATAATACGTATGCAAAATACTTAGGTACAATTTATCACCGCGGTAAGTTCACACTTAACCTCTGATGCCCTACTTGCTTGACGTATAGATAAATGTGTTCAAACAAACTATTCAGATCGCCTTACTATCTAAACCTGCAATGGGAGTCTCTGACCTTTCATTCGCGATACATTGCCAAGACACTATGCCCCAAGTAATACAAGAACAGCGCATGAAGTAATGCAGTTCGAACAAGAAATATAAAACTTCGCCTGCATACGTAGAGAGAATCTCTACCAACGAATGTATTTCTTGATACAGGTGTTACAATACAGCGATCTCTACAATTATATTTCATGCTGCTATAAATCAGATATCTTGACTTGAATGTTACTATTTCAACAAAAACATTTGAATAAACAAAACAAAGAAGCGATTCTTCAACCTGAAAATAGGACAACCTCTCCAGATTTAAGCGGTTGTGCGCATGCGTGAACCCAAGTTCCACGCATGCGCGCTGGAAACGTCAGATCTATTTCAGTACATCGCATACCGAAAGAACACTCCACGCGTTCCAAATACAATCAAACAATTGTATTTACCATTTCAGTCATAATTAACTTGCTTATGTGACATGTAAATTAGTTTTATATAAAATGAATAAAGTGCATTTACTTTTTCTCATTTACTTTTGAAAACGTGATATAACGCAACACATAAATGCAGCAATGCGACACCGAATCGATGCCTCCAGCTTCTTTGATGCCAAATTTATAAACTAGTGTTAAATCGTTAATAAAATGGAACCGCTAATCGACAGAAACAATTTTGCGATCAGCGCCATGGTCACTGTCGCGATGCAGATCCTTTTCTTCACCGTTGCGTCTCTGTTCCAAAACGACAAAGTGACTGATTTCACCGGAGGCGCCAACTTCATCATCATCTCTCTTCTAACCTTCTTCTTGGGCCAAGGAAGCAGTAATCTGAAAAGCTATGACAGCAGGCAGTTGATGGTGACTGCATTTGTCTGCGTTTGGGGAGCTCGACTCTCTGGATACCTAATTTATAGAATCTACCATATTGGTAGGGATAAACAGTTTGAGGACAGAAAGAGCAATACGCTCAGGTTTGCTGTATTCTACACATTTCAAGCAATTTGGGTGTATGTTGTGAGTCTACCTGTGATTATTATCAACTCCCCGCACCATTCTTTCCCAAAATCTCCTAAAACTATGACAACTTTAGATTCGGCTGGCGCAGGCATTTTTGTAATAGGACTACTCATAGAAACATACGCAGATTTACAAAAATTCGCGTTCAGACAAGAACCAGCTAACCAAGGAAAATGGTGCAACGATGGCCTATGGGGATTGTCCAGACATCCCAATTACTTCGGTGAAGTAGTTCTCTGGTGGGGCATATTTATCATATCGCTGAACGTTATCGAAGGTATCGAATGGGTTGCGATAATGTCTCCTTTGTTCACCTCGGCTATCATATTGTTCTTATCTGGAATACCGTTGCTCGAGCGGTCGGCGGACGAAAAATACAGAGATAACCCGGATTATCTTTATTATAAAGCGTCAACGTCACCTCTGATACCGATACCACCGGCTATTTACGTGGAGGTTCCCAAGTTTTTGAAATGCGTATTATGCTGCGAATATCCTATTTATGACTCGACTGGAGAAGAGTTCCCCGCGACCACAATTGTCACGGAGACGACCAGTATATCAATGGTGCAGTCTCAGACATAGCTAACGGGCGCCGCGCGTGAGCCCAGCGCGGCACCCGCAGACACCGCACACAAGCCTCCGCCAGCCAACAAACAATTGTGATACACAGCCGATGAGAAACCTCATAAGCGATTGCCAAATTCGTTGCCACTGAAACAAAGTAATACTGTAGATATGAATCGTTACAACACGTACATGGATAACGTTAGGAAAAGTAAGAGAATCGCGTTAGATTTGATAGAAGATACGAAAGATATTTGTGATGGAATAACAATTGACAGTTCATGCAATCCTGGTAAGCATGTTAGTGTACGTGTTAATAGGTTAGACTTAGAAACTGGTCCTAGCACAAGTTTAGATAGCACTAAGCGACCGACAGAATATGTCAAGTATGGTAAAATAACTTTTAACACAACAGCGATACTTCATCATTACCCGCAAATGGCTCAAAATAAAGCTAGCACTGAATGTACTAAGCCAGCTGCAGTTGCCACCAAAAAGTCTGATATGAATCACCCTCTGAGCGTCCCGGGTGAGAACAACAACGGTGTGCAGACAGATGGAGGAGATCAGGTAGAGGGAGATAAGAAGGACAACTGCAATAACAATGAAAATCCAATTACAGTCGATTCGGTAGTGAACACCGATAGAACGATAGAGGTTTTGAAGAACCCTGAAAAGTTTACTGAAGAAAAGCTTGTATGAGGTTTGGAGATTGCATTATTTTCAATGCACTTTCGCTTAAGTAGGTTTTGGCATGAAATGCGCCGCCGGAGGAGGTGAAACGCAGACATATCCAGAATAGAGATGTTGTAAATAAAACCAAAGACTGGAAGTGATATATAAAGATGAATATTGTAGATAGAAGACTATTGTAGATGAGAAGTTTTATCAACTGATATTTTAATATCAATAAATTAGCGAAAACGATATATTGTAGCTGAAAACGTGAAATATTTAAAATTTATCCTAATTAGTGGTTAAAATTAGTGTCAAATCCGTCTCAACTAGTGTACGCTACGTGTCTTGAATTCATAGATTGATGAATGTTAAAAATAGCAGTTAAATAGCCACAAGCTTAGTTTATTGGTAAGTGCATTTTGATACTATATTATTTATAAGATGTTAATACTAAGTTATAACTTTCGTTTTCTTTATTATATTTTTTTTTTTAATATTTTGTCCTGAAACATTCTACGTGTCACCGCAATTTTCGGTTGTATAAAAATTGGGAAATGCAATTATTTTCTCCTTTGTATATGTTTGTTGCTTCGATCAATCTCCAAACTATATTAGTATAAGGCAGTTATGAAGTTGAATGAAATATTATCAGTTGACAAATATTTACATATTTCCATTCGCATACTCAGGTTGACAAAATTATCCTATCAAGGTTTTATTAAGAGTATTAAACACATTTGTACGTTGTATAATAAGGATAGCGTTATTTAAATAATTATTTGTCTGAAACAAAACAAAAATTCTAACGATATCAAATTTCAAGTGGAATTGATTTATGGCAAGTTTATGCGATTTGTACAATGTTAGTATAATTACTCTCTTATGTATTTACAACTTAGCTGGTGCTCGCGACATCGTCTGCGCAAGACACTTATCATCACATTTTGAACAATTTGCACAATATCTTTGTAAATTGTAGCCTAAATGTTATTCTAATATATAGTCTATATTACTGTAAAGTTTAATTGAAATCTATTCAGTAGTTTTGAAGTGAAAGAGTAACAAACATCCATCCACACTTAAAACTTTCTTAATTGTTCTCTCTGTTTAAAAATCTCTTGTTTGTTGTATGGTCCAGATCAATAAAGCACAGTTTACTTAAATTAGTTTTTATAATTAATGAAAGATAAACTAAGTTTTAAAAATTTGTTTAAATGTCAATTTATTTTCAAATTGGTTTGAGAACCTCTGTTTTTGAGAATCTTTAATATTTTTTTGAAACACCTCAAACGAGATAAATGAAAAAGAAAGAAGAGTTTAAGTTGATTATTTGCAAACGGAACAAAATTTCGCAATGCGCATTGTGAGTAGCGCCCTGCCTGTTGGCTGTGTGCCAAAGATACCGTATCTACTTCGGTTGATTTAAAAGATACCAGCGACGGTGCGGGCCGATAGCTTCCAACTACTGCGCCACGATTTCCCATCGTGTACCTTGAAAATATGTTTACTTGTTTTTTATGTTTGTATACTTAACAACCGAATAAACATGTGTCGATTACTACATGAATATTATAGTTATTAAAAACATCTTTATTGCACGATATAAACAATAATAAAACGTTTATGATCCATAAATTCACACATATAAAATTATCATTTAAACGAATTTGGGACAAAAGGAAGCTGGTTCAGCATATACTGCACAAGGTTAAGGCCATCTGCAGTGCTGTTTTTCAGCCAGTTCCTGGGCCTCCTGATAGTTTTCGATGTGATTGGATAAAATATAATATAATTCCGAATAAAACAAATATTTAAAATAAAAAAGCAACTCATTAAAGACCCTCGAAAAACATATTTAATTTTAGTTTCGCCCTATATAGATGACTCACGCTTTCTCCTGCATATTGTATTTTTAATAAGGCAATTTTATAATGTTTTTTAAATTACTGAGCACTGTATTAAATAAAATACAAAATAAGTAATAAATAAAGTACAAAAACGGGACTTAATGCAACCAGATATTCTCTACCAGTTAACCGAGTGACTAGTTAGAAAGAACTGTGTTTAGTTTTGGTTAGTTAGATTAAAACTATTATAACCTAACCTTACTTAATACACACAAATTCATACATATAATCTTATATAGACATATAAGATTATATATAAAAACTTGAATATAAATATATAAGCAGTATAACTTATGAATAAGAGTTTCAGTAAGTGATTTCAGATAGTGCTCACAAATCACTCTCTTAAATATGCATTTACTCGTAGACGCCCGAATATCGTGGGGTAGATCATTGCATAGATCAGTGGTTCTCGAAGTGGTCTTTATCGACCCCTAGGGGTCTATGACAACCTGCAAGGGGTCTACGTCAACAAAACAAAGATTTTGGGTGTCCATGAAATGAAAACGGGGGTCCACGATAATGGATCTCAACATACACTGACAGTACCTATTTACTTACATTATACTATCTTCTAAGATAAAGACATAAAATTATTTTTTATAAAAGTGCCTATGAAGTAAAAAAATATTATAAATGTTTATAAAGTTGTAGGATGTAGGCATTCACGCCGCGGGTCGCCGGCGGGCGCGACGAAGTCGCGACCGCTACGGCGACCCGGATGGACCACGCCCCTTCCGTGGCCGGGGGGCGTCGTCGGTGGAGGGGACCGGGGAGGTGGTAGCTTCCCCCGAGGAGAGCTCCCCTCTAGAGAGGGGAGCGGAGGCTGGGGGTTCCCGGAAGTGGCCTTTGTGTTCCCAGGGGCTCCCTACATGCCTGAGAAGGCCATCCCTGAGGTTTTTAGTGGGTAGGCCTCCCCCTTCTGGGGAGGAGAGCCCCACATAACCCCGGCTCGCCACAGCCGGGGATGCAATTTAATGCATTTTCCTCAGGGGAACAAAAAAAAAAAAAAAAAAAAGGATGTAGGCATTCAATATCAGGTAAGTAGGGGATGAACCCTAAACCGAAAAACATGGCAAAGGGTCTACGATCAAAAAAAAGTTTGGGATCCTCTGGCATAAATCAATCGACAAAATAAATAGTAATATAGATGTATGCTTCACCTGTCTAGCTACGAAGCAACCCAGATCACATCTATCGGTGTCTGCAACATCAACTGGCCGGGGGTGCACCGCTGCGCGGAGCTCACCTTCGCCGTGCCGCTGCTGTATGAGGATACCGAGGAGGAAGACGGAAACAGGCTCAGCGTCGAGGAGTTGACGGACATGTGGAATACCTACAGTGTGATGGACCCATTTGCCTCGAGGCTGCGGCTCTTGCAAGTCACGGTAGGCATAATCTAATAAGGCATAATTGGTCTTCATCGTCATATCAGCCAGTAGACGCCCACTGCTAGACATAGGCCCAAGTATCTCCACACTGGTCGTTCTGCGCAGTTAGTGTGGGAGGTCTACTAATGCTATGGTGTCTGGCATATGCATATGCTATACCTTCATCTTACTTGATGGTAAATGACGATAAGGAAGGTGGTAACAATCTTTAACAGTTTTTTATAATTATCGACACCTAATTGTTTTTCTGATGTCTAATTTATCATTCTTTAAAAAATTTGCCCTCCTTAAAGAACTTCATCATTTTTATAAGATACAATTCTTCTACGTTGTGTCTGTTCTATTCTGGAACGCGCTTCCTCAAGAAGTGAGAAATCGCTTCAGCAGACTTAGTTTTAAAAATAAATTACGCATGCTTTTCTTTGAGGAAGTCTTAGGTTAGATAAATGAGATATTAAATTTTTATGTAGTAATGTATTATATATATGTTTGTTTATGTATGAGAATTATATATATTTTATATATAACTATGGTATTAATGTTATTATCAGACAAAACTTGTGTAAGTTGTCAGGCTAGTGCAGGTTTATCATCTTTGACGTAAAGGGGAAATTCGTTGACTCATTCAAGTCAAGTCAAATGAGACTCCTGTGAATGCAAGCAGAGATCGAATCAGTATGGACATTCTTGAGGAATCCTATCTCCAATCATAAGTATCTCTCAGACGAATGGTATAGTAGGGAATAATATGTGTGGGAAGTAAGTAAGATAGTGGCGACATATTTTAAATCTATCTATCTTAAAAACCCGCCTGTTTTATTGTGACTGATGCGCTAACCTGCAACGTCCACCATTGCAGGAGTTCATGGCGCCCCGCGACGATAGCGTGCTGATGGTGTGGGTATTGATTTCTCTGGGTGTCATCTTCTCCACCGTGGTACTGGCCGCCATGCTGTGGCGGTACAGCTGCTTCGAGAACTACACCAGGTGGGTTCCATGCTAAGCCTTCATCAACTTCTAACATATGTTCAATGCATGTTTTAGAGGTTTAAACTTCGTCTCTTTCAAAAAAAGTTTCGTTGCAGTTGTCTCTCTACGCTTGCAAGATTTACTGGAGAGGTTCCAAGGTGTCACTATCTCTGACGTCCCGAGTTCGATTCCCGGTGGGGGCAGTTGTTTGTGTGATAAATGCAAACATTTATACCTTAGTCATGGTTAATTTTTATCAAACATAACAGTTACATATGTATAATATATGTATGTCTATCCGTTACCCTAGATCCCATAACACAAGCCTTACAGAACTTACTTTAGGCTAGGCTAATTGGTGTATATGCAAGAAAAAATTATTATTATTATTAATTACGTGTAGATAATGAATTTCTGCTGCATTTAGGGTTCTGTACTCCATACCACAAACGGAACCTTTATACGACCACTTTGTTTCCGTGTGCCCCTTTTTATCATTAATAAAAACTATATAACTATATATTTCTGAAAATATTTTTTTAAATCATAACGATAAAACATACGACCTTTTATGTTCCATTTATGCGACATGCGAGGGTCACTAGTTTTTAGCAGACTAGCAGACAGAAGGATTAAGATCGTAGTCGATGTTCGATGTCGATGTGGTAAATGCTCTGACGTATTGTCGGTAAATGCTGGTGTCCCTCAAGGCAGTGTGCTATGGCCTAATACACTGTTCCTTTTGTATATCAATGATTTGTTGCAAATCAGCTACATTCATTGTTATGCGGATGACAGCACGGGTGATAACTTTTACACCGGTCACGCAAATATATCTCGGGAAAGCGTCGTTGAGAGTCGAAATCAACTTGTGTATCAAATTGAGACTTCTTTAAAGAAAGTCTCAGATTGGGGTAGACTTAATCTGGTCCAATTTAATCCCACTAAGACACAAGTTTGTGCGTTCACCGCAAAAAAAGTTACCGTTTATCGCATCACCTCGATTTGAAAACACTCTCTTTACTGCCTCAGCCAGTATTGGAGTTCTCGGTGTCGACATATCGAAGGAAGTACAGTTCCGCGGACACCTAGAGGGTAAGGCTAAAAATAAATAAAATAAATAAAATAAATATTTGTTACACTTACACCAATTAGCCTAGCCCAAAGTAAGCTCTGTAAGGCTTGTGTTATGGGATCTAGGGTAACGGATAGACATACATATATTATACATATATAAATAATTTTTATTGAAATATATATCAACAACCATGACTAAGGTACAAATGCTCGCATTCATCACACAAACATCTGCCCCCACCGGGATTTGAACCCGGGACCTCAGAGATGGCGACACCTTGAAACCGGTGTATTATCCACTCGACTATGGAGGTCGTCGCTAAAATAGGTCGTCGCTAAAATAGCCTCAAAGAAGCTTGGTGTGCTCAATAGATCGAAGCGGTATTTCATACCGGCCCACCGAATGCAACTTGATAAGGCGCAAGTTCGGCCACATATGGAATTCTGTTCCCATCTTTGGGCAGGGGCTCCCCAGTACCAGCTTCTCCCTCTAAACCGCATCCAACTGAGAGCGACTCGAATCATCGACTGCCCGGATATTTCAAGTTGGCCAGACTCCCTGGCGCTGCGTAGAGATGTAACTTCGCTATGTATCCTCTATCGCTTATATTACGGGGAGTACTCTGAGGAATTGTTCGGATGAATTCCTGCTGCTAGTTTCTGTCACCGTTCTACGCGACACTACATTCATCTTCATTATCTAGGAATTTTCTGCCACGCACTACTAAACTGTGGAATAATTTGTCGTCTGCAGTATTTCCGAACCGATGTGATATCGAAACCTTCAAAAAAAGAGCATATTCCCATTTAAAAGGCCGGCAACGCATCTGTGACTCCTCTGGTATTGCGGGTGTCTATGGGCAGCGGTTATTGCTTACCATCAAGTGATCCGTTTGCTCGTTTGCTGCCCTATCCTATAAAAAAATATTTAATAAAGATATTAAATCTCTTATGTATTCCCAACCATATAAATCCTGTGTAAACTTATATCTGTCGTGTCACTGTGAAACATGGCGACCAAGAACTTATCAAGGGTTTTATTTAAATTTCGAATTGGCTTGCAAAAAGAATCTGTTTATTGAATAGTTACTTAGTTTCAATTATCTCACAGCAATAGAAAAAAATACTATACAAACCGCGACCTAAACCAGATATTGGTGGACTTGCCTATGTAGTCTTATGTATGATTCGGCTTCGCCTCAGATCGTATTACACGTTTGTCCATCAATAACTCTTTTGCTAGCTACACAAAAATCTTGAAAATATGATCATTATTTTGACAATTTTGTATAACGAAAGTTTTTATTTCTAGACAAGGCCCTATAGATGCATGAAAATCAGTTAAATATTGCACCAAAGATTCAAAAAGTATTTCTTTCGAATTTTATCTGTTGGTCTATAACTTTTTTTAACATTGACTTGCACGGCTTATCCTTTGGCCACTACGAGAAAATAGGTATGTATAATATAGGGCAAGAAGTAAAATTCGTCCATAGTAAAATTGCAAAGGCAAACGTAGAACCGTGCAGCTAGTTTTTGTTATATGTAACAATCATCTTCGCCTATTGTAGAAAGTGTAAAAAGTTTTGTTTCAGTAAACCCAAAAGGCTTTTTAATTATTTCAATCATGAACCAAACAAGTCTTGGGTTGTAATGAGCGGCTGCCGGTCACGCTATGATAGCCTCAAGCTCACCTCAGCTCCGCTCTCGATCCTTAAATTTAGTAATTACTGCAATCCTTGCTGTACGCTCTAGCTTGCTAAAGCGTGGGTTGCAGTGCTGTGAAATGGTGGCCTTGACACGGGTATTGTATTGTCGCTCGATATAAAAGCGGTACTCGTAGCCACATTATTGTGTGTACTAAAGCGCGCGTGGTGTACAGGCTGGTGTCGGCGAGCGAAACGGGCAGCGAGTACAGCCGCAAGAGCGCACCTGCACTATACCCCACGCCGCACCAGGCGCTACCGCCGTTGCCGCTGCACGGCTATGACAGCTACGACGCCTACGACGCCGCAGGTAACTACACTATACAATACTACGTCGGGTATAACGTCTACGACGTTGCAGGTAACTACACTACATGACACTAGTGTTGTAACGAAGGCCTTCTTAAGAGGCCAATTACAATTCTTCATTCTGCGACATTAGGTATTTCGAAGCATCCCGACAACTCATTGAAGGTCACACGTCCAAAACACTGTGTTGACTCTACGACTAAGTGATTTTGATACTTTTCCCAAAATTTTATATGAAGATGATATTATAAATAGGACAGATGGTATTGTTAAAAATAATGTTTATTAAATATTAACTAGTATGTTATTTAGCAAAAGACGGTTTAAGTATTAAATTAAAAATAGCTCAGATTAGAAAAAAAAGCTAGTTACAAATTATATAGGAGTATAATCGATATCGATCCAATGGTTTTGGTGTGAAAAAGCTTTAGAAATTATATATATATATATATTATATATATATATATTCTAAAGCTTTTATATATATATATATATATTTTTTTTTAAAGTTATAATATATATATATATATATATATATATATATAATATAATATATATATATATATATAACTTTAAAAAAAATATGAAATTCAAAATAAATAATAGTTTAAAAGTCGCAAAAAAATAATTTTAGTTATGTGATCAAAACTGATAATCGCGCTATACACTGACGCTCAACGGCACGATCACTCGGGTTCTATTAATATTGGCGCGAAGAAATTCAACAAAGTCCGAGTCTGAGGAGCGCTCAAGCTATAATCACAGTAGTAGATCTAAGTAGTAGATACTAGCTATAATGAATTCGGACGGCCTGTGCATCGCATTTTGTAGTAATTTTGCAGTATGATTTATCGTTTTTATTAAAATAAGATAATGAATTCATGCTTAAAAAATATAACATATTTATTCCTAATAAAGTGACATTTATTCTGGTATAAATTTTATTAATAAATACTATCGTAGATACAAGATATTCACAGTCAGCTTAAAGCGATTTTCTTAGTTTTTTCGTTTAGAATAAGATTTTTTTTCTATATTACATCAATAATATATCAAAATTTCGAGGCCGCTACGAACTATATGACTATACAAGAGAGAAAATTATCATTTTTTAATTTCATTTTAGTTCAATCCAGGGGCTCAAAAAAGTGCCTTCGCGCTTTTATGAAAATCTTTCTCTACAATTTTGGGTTTTATTGAAAAGTTAAGCAAAATTTACAAAAAGCGAGGCCGCTACAAACTATGTCAATAGCTATTCTGCATTATTCATTAAGTCAAAATTGTTAATGTATCTTTGTTTGTAAGATCAAGAACGCCAAAATTGACAATTTTACGCAAAAGTCGCGTTCGAGATGTAATATGGCTCTTAACGGAGGCGGAGACGGATGCGAAGGTGATGATGATGAGTTTCACTTCCGCGGATGCGGAGGCTAATGGAAGCGGAGGCGAATGTGAGAGGGGATGTAAATGAAATACTAACTTAAGGTTCAAAAGTTTTTATTTCAAATACTTAACATTTTAATAACTTTTTTCTAATCAAAATTAGTAATCAAAATTAAGGAGAGGTAAATTTAATTTCACAAACAATAGTTTTGCGGCTTTATCACCTTCCAAACGATTTCTAAAGCGTTCATAAATTAATCAAGCTGAATTAAATAATAGTTCACGAATGATGGGAGAAAATGCTCAATTGCTGTTAATTGTTATTTCTCCACAACAATAATGGATCATCGTCTAATTTGAGTCTGTTTTCTTTATTATATCAATTAGTTAAAATTTTCCATATCATGAGCAGTGGCGTAGCTAGGTAACCAAGGGCCCTGGGGCAAATTAAAAAATGGGGCCCCACTGCTATGTAAACTGATTAGGTTTTATCAAATGAAAATATGAAATATACAAATAGTTTAAAAATGCTACGCTACATAAGCTCTTTTTTGTGCACTGCAGGGCAGGTAATAAAAATATCAAACAGTAACAACCATAAATTACAATCAATACTTGGTGTAGGCTTGGCTAATAAAATGAAATACAGAAGATTTAAGGGTTTATTATATAAAAGTCAGGCCCGACCAACTGACAAAATAATAATTATATTTTTTAATTTTTTCCTAGCTTTATTTTTCGCAAAAGTATCAATGACTTCGTTTAAATCTAGGCTTGATGCGGTTTTGTTTTCAATTGCTATTAGCGATAAATGTCTGAGTCGAGTTTGGCCCATATTATTTCTTAAATAATTTTTTATTATTTTTAATTTGCTAAATGACCTTTCAGCTGCAGCAGAAGTTACAGGAATTGTAAAGAATAATAACATTGCTGTAAATACTTCCTGCTGTTAGGTCGCATTCTAGCGCTCCATAGTTGCTAATTATTTCTTTACACAATTGGTGAACAGTCCATGCTTGAGTTAGTTGAGGCAAAACTAAGTGGTAAATAAATTGAAGTGAAAAACTAGGGCCTAGTTATATCTGAATATTTTCTTTGGAATTCGTCACACTTTTGTAATAAAGTTGCTTCATCAACATGTAATAAAAATGTTGGTGTTAGAAAATCGAATATTTTTTCTCGGTTTGGAAGTCGGTGATCAACAGCTAATTCATCGAAATGTTTTTTAACTTTTCTTTGCCTTTTTTCTTGGAAATGAGAATACCATATTTTCTTGCAGTTTCACTGGCTTTGTACTTGAATAATTCGAAATCATTTCTATAAATTTGCATCTTTGCTTTGGTCTCTGCTAAAACTTTACTCGTCCAAATTGATGTCGCATTTGTGTAAAGTTGTGGATGCCTAATTGATGTCGTGCATAAATACACAAAGCAACACGAACTCGAAATTCACCATTTTTGTTTTTATCAATTTCATTCTCTTTAAAACTATTTCTGATAATTCTTTGATAATATCAAAATAACGAAGTTTTATTGCAGATATCGTATTAACCCTACTGGACAATCTAGTCGGTTTTAGTTTTTTTTAGAGTAGTGTCCGATTCGCCAGTGAATTTTGACAGTAGATCCCAACGTTTGATGCTGTTTCCGAAAAAGTTATACAAGTCTTGCAACGTTGCAAAAAAAATCTGTATTTGCACACAACTGCTAACGGCATCATTTATCACCAAATTTAAATTATGAGTGGCACAATGAACGTACTCTGCGTTAGGCTGGATATCCTTAATATGTTTTTGTACACCATTATACACACTAGCTCATCACACTCATCACACTAGCTCCATCATAGCCTTGCCCCATACATTTTTTTAAATCTATATATTTGTCGATAAATAATGTTGTCACTTGGCTGACTAAATCTACCGCGCCATGTTTGATGGCTGCATAAAAGCCTAGAAACACTTCTTTTACTTCTATATCAATTGGCTGTCCATTTTCCGATCTGGTTATTGCTGCGTACCTCACAAAAATGCTTAGCTGATCTACCTTAGATATGTCCTGTGTCGTATCCATTATGATGGCAAAAAACGGTGACGCTCTAATTTGTTGTAGTAGATGGGTTTCGAGTTTGGTCCCCAAGTTCTCAATCATTTCATTTTGATTGTTACACTCAGATATCTTGTAGATCCTAAAAACACAATTTCAAAAAAGTCCTGATATTGAGCAGTTAATAATTATAACCAAATAAAACGATAAATAAATAATTATTATTACCTTTGGGCATATCCAAAACTTGCCGCAAAATGTGATCAAATCGGTCGACAAGCTCTACAAAGGACAGAAAATTTCCGTGGTATCCTTCTTGACTTAAGTTTTTTTGATGTCCTCTCAAAGGCAAAGAACTCTTTGCTAAGGTAAGTATGATATCGAATAACCTTTGAAGAACCATTTTCCAAAATGATGCTTCTTTGCGAATTTCCTTTTCAAGTTCTTTGTCGATGGTATTAGTATCGTTTTTTTTCAAAATTCATACACAGCACATGCTTTCGAATGGCCTCTCGAACAACTGTGTTGTTTAATTCTTTCTGATAAACGCTTCTAATCTCGAATACCTGTACACCAAACATTATTCCTCTGTGAAGCAAATAACCAGCAGGGTTGACAATAGGCAGCGTCTAGTATTTTGGAATAACACAACCAAAAACGATTAACTATAACAACGGCCCATATTTAGAAGACGAAACGTAGTACGATTTTGGAAAACACCTATTGTTCTGGTTGATGTCTGTTGGAAAAGGTTGTTAAGGTTGCAACAAAGCTTAGCCTATCTTATCGTTGATTTCTGTCATAAAAAGAAAAACTAATATGTGTCACAATTTCTCTTGTCTATTAAAAAAAAAGAATTATGATTGTGTTGAATTGTTTTTAATAAAAATAAACCCATTTTTGTCGTAAGTATATTTAATAGTTTTCTTTCCGCTGGTGTCTATAATCCTAATAGGTTATGGGCCCAGATCAAAAGTCAATAGTAGAAAAGTAATCACGACGTGTATTTTACGCACATGCTAATACGTGTGTAGTCGGTTCTAACAAGCCGAACTTGAGGAGAAACGTCAGGATCAAAATGGAGAACAGCCGAACTGTGATTCTCGGCGATAGCAACTGGCCGGCATGGAAATTGCAAACAACTGTGATGTTAAAGGCTCGTAAACTATATCATGTTGTAACGGAGCAGAAAACGAAGTCAGAAGATAAAGCCGAGATTGAAAAGTGGGATGATATGGACAGAAAAGCACAAGAATTAATCGTTTTGAGAGTGGATGAGGGAGTTCTTACTTATTTAGCTACATGTGAAACAGCTTACCAAATGTGGGAGAAATTAAATTCTGTTTACGACTCCAAATCAAAAGTAGGGGTACATTTGATACACCAGAAGTTCTACAATCTCAAATATGAAGGTCCAATGTCGAAATATCTGACAAATGTGGACACACTTGTCAACAAACTTAAATCTATGAACGAAGAGATATCAGAAAAGATGATAATTACTAAAATTCTTATGTCTTTACCCGAGTCATATAAGCATTTCGTGTCAGCTTGGGATCCGTTACCACTTCGGAACAGACGTTGAGCAGCCTGCAAACTCGTTTGCTGGTAGAGGAGGAGCGTAATGGGATGAGTGAAGCAGATACAGAGCATATGTCAACGGCATTACTAAGCAAACAGAATCAAGCGCGAGGAGCCATCAGAAAGTTCCCAGATAAAAAGGAGAGTGCACGTTTCAAGTGTCAGTGTCAAGTGTTTCGAGTGCGGTAAACATGGACATTTTAAACGAGACTGTAGAAGTAAAAAATGTAATTATTGTGGCAAAGTAGGTCATATTTTTAAAGATTGCAGGGCAAGACAAAATAAATATCATAAGGCTCCTAATGCCTATATTATGAATGGTGACTGTTCGAATGAGTTTATAATGGATACAGGGGCCAGCGAGCATATGTGTCAGTCAAAAGATCTTTTCACTATGTTTAAGGAGGTTCAGAATAAATGGGTCACAATTGGAGATGGTAAGCAATTGAAAGTATGTGGAATAGGTACAATAGAAGTGAAGGCGTTTAATGGTTGTGAGTATATTGATTCTGTACTTTTAGATGTATTATATGTGCCAGATCTTAGAGTAAATTTATTCTCAGTTATTTGTGCTATCGATAGAGGCTATAAAATGATTTCAAGTAGCGATAAATGTAAATTTGTGAAAGATGACCACGTAACATGCACCTCGTCGAGAAAAGAAAATCTTTTTATAATGGATTTTAAATTCAATAGAAAGATAGCTTTAATTACCACTAAAAGTGTAAATGAATGGCATAATATTGGCTCACCAGAATTATAACCATGTAAAAAATATTTTATGTAGAAATGATGTAAAAGTCGAAGGGCTGATTGAACAATGCGAAGCTTGCATTAAGGGTAAACAACATAAGCAAGTTTTTCAAAATAGTTTTAACAGGGCTGGTTCCCCAGGTGAATTGATCCATGTGGACTTGTGTGGCCCTATGGAGAAACGGTCATTAGGAGGCTCTGCTTATTTCTTATTATGTAAAGATGATTACAGTGGTTATCGATTTTTATATTTTTTGAAACAGAAGTCCGAAACAAAAGAGAAGATTGAGATATTAATAAATAAATTTGAAAATGATACAGGTTATAAAATTAAAACTGTAAGGAGTGATCATGGAACAGAGTTTATGAATAAAGAGGTTATGACTTTGTTTAACAGGAATGGTATCATTCATCAAACATCTGTGAGTTACACGCCAGAGCAGAACGGGCGAGCAGAAAGAGAGATGCGCACTTTGGTGGAAGCAGGACGGACGATGTTACAAGAGGCAGGACTAGATAAAAGTTTGTGGGCAGAAGCAGTGAGTACAGCTGCGTTTGTAATTAACAGGACTGGACCTACGAAGGTACCTAACAAGACTCCATATGAGCTCATATACAATAAAACTTTTGACATAAATACCTTTCACCAATTCGGTTCACAAGTGTACACTCACATACCTAAACAGAAAAGGCTTAAATGGGACGCGAAAGGTAGCTTTAATTACCACTAAAAGTGTAAATGAATGGCATAGCATATTGGCTCACACAGAATTATAACCATGTAAAAAATATTTTATGTAGAAATGATGTAAAAGTCGAAGGGCTGATTGAACAATGCGAAGCTTGCATTAAGGGTAAACAACATAAGCAAGTTTTTCAAAATAGTTTTAACAGAGCAGGTTCCCCAGGTGAATTGATCCATGTGGACTTGTGTGGCCCTATGGAGAAACGGTCATTAGGAGGCTCTGCTTATTTCTTATTATGTAAATGATTACAGTGCTTATCGATTTTTATATTTTTTGAAACAGAAGTCCGAAACAAAAGAGAAGATTGAGATATTAATAAATAAATTTGAAAAATGATACAGGTTATAAAATTAAAACTGTAAGGAGTGATCATGGAACAGAGTTTATGAATAAAGAGGTTATGAACTTTGTTTAACAGGAATGGTATCATTCATCAAACATCTGTGAGTTACACGCCAGAGCAGAACGGGCGAGCAGAAAGAGAGATGTGCACTTTGGTGGAAGCAGGACGGACGATGTTACAAGAGGCAGGACTAGATAAAAGTTTGTGGGCAGAAGCAGTGAGTACAGCTGCGTTTGTAATTAACAGGACTGGACCTACGAAGGTACCTAACAAGACTCCATATGAGCTCATATACAATAAAACTTTTGACATAAATACCTTTCACCAATTCGGTTCACAAGTGTACACTCGCATACCTAAACAGAAAAGGCTTAAATGGGACGCGAAAGGTAAACGTGGTATTTTTGTGGGATATGGAGAGAACTGTAAAGGCTATCGAGTGTGGGATCCAGATACTAATATAATTGATATATACAGGGATGTCATATTTTGTAAAAGTTGTACAGGTCAAGAAGAGAAGAAGAAAAATGAGGTGGTACAAGAACAGACATATGCTTTGCCTTGAACTATCTGTCAAGATTTCAGTCTACACCTAGTGAAGCCCTATGGAAAGCGCTGAAACGTATCCTGAGATATTTAAAGGGCACTATAAATTACAATTTATTATTTAAGAGTGATGAAGACACTCCACTTTTGGGATATACCGATGCTGACTGGGCCGGTGACAAAAGTGATCGAAAGTCTACTTCTGGATTTATTATGAAAGTGTACGGCTGCACTGTGTCATGGTGTTGTTCAAAACAACAATGCATATCTCTCTCTTCGACTGAATCGGAATATGTAGCGTTGGGGAAAGGGGTTGCAGAGGCCTGTTGGATTCATAACCTACTTTCAGAGCTTAACCTACATTCCAAAATTTTTAAAATATATGTTGATAATCAATCAGCCATTCAAGTTGCTAAAAATTGTGAAAATAAGAGACTTAAACATATAGATTTAAAATACCATTTTGTAAAACAAAAGATTAGTGAAGGGCTCTTAGTGTTAGAACATATTACAACAAATGAACAGTTAGCTGATCTGTTTACCAAAGGACTAGGTAAAAACCAGTTCCAAAAATTATGTTTTAAAATTGGTCTAAATGTTACATAACTAAAAATTTATAAATTAGGTAGCAGATATGCCTCATTCTTAATAAATAACGTTTTTTTTTTTTTTGATAATTTAACAGCTAGTTTTGTTGAGGAAGGGTGTTAAGGTTGCAACAAAGCTTAGCCTATCTTATCGTTGATTTCTGTCATAAAAAGAAAAACTAATATGTGTCACAATTTCTCTTGTCTATTAAAAAAAAGAATTATGATTGTGTTGAATTGTTTTTAATAAAAATAAACCCATTTTTGTCGTAAGTATATTTAATAGTTTTCTTTCCGCTGGTGTCTATAATCCTAATAAAGGTCCTGAAGGCTGTAAAGGCCCTATATCAAGAATTTGACGTTTTTCGTTATCACTTAATACTTTGTTTGTGAAGTTTCCCAAGTCATAAGAAGATTTCTCGTACACATTTTAGAAAAATGTAGATGTTTGTGGTTCCTCCAAACCGTCCGCTCTTATGTGTGTCATGCAAACATCATCCACGTTCACATAACCGGCGGCTGAGGCATCTCCAACTGCAATAATTGTCGAATCTTCTTCAGTAGGTTTTTCAACCAACACTGCAGTTACCGCATTATTTGAGTCACTATCAATAGAAATATTTTGGCCAGATGTACTTGCAGAAGATTGACTAAAAAACTAGTGAATTTTGGGCAATTTTCGTTTACTATCTTCTCTTTCTTGGCGTTGTTTGCGTTTAAATGCACCACTAAGTTTCTTCTTTTTATCCATAATTTTAGTTTTCTAATTTATTAAAACAATACAATATTAGATTGTGCTCGAGTAAGTAGGTATTCACTTTTCACTGACATGACGACGTTAGAAGTAAAATAAAAAAAAAAGAGAAACACAACGATACGCTGTAAGTGTCGTTGGGGAATCCCCGGAAAAAAATTATCACCTTTAGTGTTACCACATTTAATGGTGGAGACCATGAACGATCTCCTGCCACGGACCTGAATTAATGTACCTACTGCAGGTGACTTTCATTTTTTCACGATGTTTCGCGTTATACAATGAGCTGTAGCCGAAATCTATAGATTTGACACGCTTTATTGAATTAACGGAGATCAATATGAGTAGGGCCCAGGTTGGTGTATATATTAGGAGGGTGAGGGTATGAGGTTATGATGAGTATGAGAGATTTGGGTGAGTTGGAATATACAGTCATGACACTTAAATGATACTTAATAACTACGAGTAAGTAAACTGAAGTAAATAAATGATTAATTAGTTATTGACAAAAATGATGCTTAAGAACTACGAGTAAGCAATGCTAAAGTAAATAACATATTACAATTAGGTGACATTAATGAGGTATGGTGGTTGATACATAACATTTGTCTAGATCATCCTCTACCAATTGGCCTATTTATATTTGCCTTAAAGTCCATCGTTCGCCAAGTATGAAGTTGGTTATATTACTGTTTTTTTTCCGTTTCAGACTACATGGGTGGTTTCACAAACAAGAGCTTCAGAAGGGACGAACTGTTCGATATAGAATCGGATGAGGAGACTATTCCTACAAGGTCAGTTGATTTGTGAAATATATCTAGTATATTAAGCCTAAACTGGAATCCGCAAGGAAAGCGCAAACGTGGTCGTCCAAAACAGACCTGGCCGCTGACTGTCAATGGCGAAGCGAAAGCCATTGAAAAAACCTGGAGCGAAATCAAATGCGTAGCTCAAGACCGTGCGGGATGGAGACTCACTGTGGACGCCCTCTGCCCCAGCTAGGGGACAAATGACCTTTTTTTTTTTGTTCCCCCTGAGGAAAATGCAACTTAATGTTGCATACCCCGTCTGTGGCGAGCCGGCGGTTATGTGGCGCTCTCCTCCCCAGAAGGGCCTGCCCACTAAAAACCTCAGAGATGGCCTTCCTCAGGCATGTAGGGAGCCCCGGGAACACCAAGCTACTTCCGGGAACCCCCCGCCTCCGCCGATACAGTGGAGCCCTCCTCGGGGGAGGCTACAATACCTCCCCCGACCTCCACCACCGACGACGCCCCCCGGCCACGGAAGGGGCGTGGTCCCTCCCGGGTCGCCGTATACGCGGGCGCGATTCCCTCGCGCCCGCCGGCGACCCACGGCAGCGCCGCAGCTGTGCTACCGGGCCCGGCGCCGCCTCCTTCGAGCGGGATCGGCCATCTCCCGACACCGCTCGGCGGCCTCCTTCTGGAGCATCACTGCTTCACAGAAGGAGGCTACAGCCCTCCAACCTCCGTCGTCCGCCAGCATTGCCGCAGTCAATGCCGACGGAGACAGATCTCGCCCGATCTCTGCGACCAAGACTCGGCGCTCGGAGGCCCACGCGGGGCACTCAGCCAGCGTGTACTGGGTCGAGTCGAGGTCGGATGCGCAGTAGTGGCAATGTGTCGATCCCTCCCGTCCTATTCGACACAGATACTCGCCGAAGCAGCCGTGCCCGGTGAGTATCTGAGTCAGGGGACAAAAGACCTTAATAATCTAGTATATTATATATACACACAAAAAAAACCTTCTTCTTACTGCTGCAAAGCAACAGCTTGCATTGTTGTGTTCTGGTGTGTATAAAATTACTGGGTTGTGGTTCTGGTATGTAATCCTTATAGATAACACTGCAACCAAGTATCGCTGTGATCATGTTGAACTCCAGACCGATGTGATCCAGACTGATTTCACTCGGCCTAAGCCTTGATCCTAATGACCACTGATGTAATTGTTCACATCATATGTCAGAAGTTGGTAGAACATATATGGGTGTCGCGAGGGTTGTAGATATGCTACGAATTTTATAGAACCACATGGACTGTCACCACTTAACATCAGGCAAATTGCTGACTTTTCATTTTTTTTATATATAACATTTAATATTTTTAGTCTCATGAGGTGGGCAGGTTTAATAGTATACTTGCGCAACCACTATCTTAAGAAGCACGAGATACCTACAAATCAGTGAAACATATTCTTAAATTAAAATTGTAATCTTTGTTTTTTTCCTATGGGGGTGCAATATTCAAAATAAATAAACCCTCTTTGATAAATTTAAAAAAATTGTAATACATAACTGATACAACATAATTGCCAAAGCCAGTGTAGTTTCACATATTATATTAAACTAGCCCTGAATTCACACGGATTGGAAATAGACTTTTTCCCGCGTTATATGTTATATTTTATAGGTATTTTAATCAAGGATAATATAGCATTCTAGTGGTGAAAGAATTTGGAAAATCCGTTCAGTATTGTTTCACTTTAATTGTTACATACATACAGCATTTCTCTTTATAATATAAGTATAGATTATGAATGTAATGTAAAGTAATGATTATGATCTGAGCAAGAATATTTATGGATAAACATATTTAAACTATCGTTGATTAGATACAAGCATAATGCAAGAAATACATGAGACATTGACACTTCATTAATGACTTGTATTTTCGACTTTAATTGCAAATTGCAATCCAAAATGTCTACCTCCGTAAAAAAATTATAATATGAGTTACATGTCAGATGCAGAAATATATTATTTGATTATGACTTTATTATACTTGTTTGATTTATATTGGAAATTCAGATTGACTTATATTTGATTAGGAGAATAAATAATAAATACTGAGTACCGAGGACTATAAGAGGTTTGGAGCTATATTTAATGTACAAAAAGTAGAAAAAATATTTAACAATGGGTATTAATCAGAAACAAGGACAGAAAAAAAGTATTTTGATAAGCACTAAAATTTTTCCTACAGAATCATACAGACTTATGATGAGTCGACACTATTAAATATATATTTGACTATTTGTAACAATTGGTATATTATGAAGTCGTACTAGGTAGATACAACTCATTAACTAAGAGGATACTTTTATTTAGAAAAATTCTTTGATACAAATGTAGGTAGTTGCCAAATAAATCTTCGAGTCATTTGTGAAAAAACAATTCAATAAACTTTTGGCAAAATAATTGTGATATTCAAACAATAACATCTTACAGCATATATTAGAATTATAGATATATTATTATGAAAGAATGTCAATACCTTACACATTGTGCTATATTTTATTAAGCTATGCTAGGAAATAATATTATTATATCCCTTTATTGAAGACTGTGACTTAACGCCTAATAAACTGCTTAATAACTTATAATTATTTTTACAGAAACACAAAAATGAACTCAAGAGATGTCTCCGACGTATGACGCCATCAGGGACGTAAAATATTTAATTTTAAATTATAAACACATTATTTTCATATCAATATAGTCTCATTGTGATTTATTTTATAAGTTTTGTCACCGTATATATAATAAACCACGCGGGTATTTAAGTTGTGCTTGTGACCGTCGATCAACGTTACAGTTTAAACCCGTTCTTCGTTAAATGCGTATTCACTAAGTTTATACTAATTATAAAACCAACCTAATCTAAATTACTAATTCAGTGTTTAAAAAATAAACAAGTCCATTCAGAGGCTGGAATTTTTTAATGAGCTCTGGAAGGAATCAACTCTAAATAGTAATAAAGCGATTGGTTAGTATGCCAGTTTCAAGATATCGCCTTTTCTGAGGTTCCGGGTTCGAGTAGTCATGTCTGTTGATATATATTTCCAATTTTTCGGAGCTGGTTCGATTCCTGAGTATGGTAAGTGTATTATTAAAATCTATGAAAGCAATTGTATGTTCAACGCGGCATATAGAAAATGTGTATATTAGTAAATTCAAATTGTTATACAAGACTTTAAGATTGTTCTTCAGGTAATTAGTAAAAACAAATGTACGAATACGCTTCCTCAACAAAAGACGGTGTCTTTGTATTGATAAAAATTTCAGTAATTCAAAAGAAAACTACTTTCAATATCTATAGTGACATTTATGTAGTTTTGTGTGTCTGAACTATAGTATTATCGCTCATATCGCCCTATTTACTCGAAGCCTATGAAGGGCGGCAGTCCTACATTGTGGAAGGGTTTGCCTTTTACTTTTTTAAATATAAACTACGAAGGAATGTAATTTTTTATAGGCATCTGTGTTCCCAACACACTGCACATCCCTAAGGGAGAGCTAATAGGCTTCTTTTAATTACCTCTTAGCCCTTATCTGCACATAACGAGAAATGTAGAGATCAAGATAGGTTTAGCCAGTTGCCTGGTAAATAATTATAAAAAGTATTGTTATATTTTGTTCTTAAGTAATTTTTAAATATTGTTACCAAGGATCGGATATTCGGATGCACTTGCTTTACTTAAAGTTGGATATTATGGCGGGAAAAATATCACGCTTTACATTTATACTATGTATAATTGTATATCTTTTTTTATTAAACTATTTGTTTTTTACAATGTTACCTTATTTTTACCTTATTACAATATAATTGTTTTTTTCAGCTTTTAAGTAAGTGATTTTTCTGTTATTCCTATACAGTCGGCATGCCTAACTAATTGCATTTGAAAATTAAATATAACTTATTAAAGTTTAGCTTTATTAAAAACGTTCGATTATTTTATGCAATCCCACATACCTGGGATTTAATTTTGAATATAAATACTTTAAAAAGCTGTTACCATAATTTTATTCAAAAAATTCGTACATATGCATCCGATTATCTTACCTTTAGTTATTACATATCAAACCCAAACTTATATATGTTAATATAGCCATATAAAAGTTATAATGACTTAAAACATCGAAATTATAAACTAATCACGAAATTTCCCATACAAATAGATGGACCTGTGTATAAAATGTATGAAGAATATTGATTCATTTATTTAACAATTTCGAATTGAAATGACTTTTATATGACTATAAGATAATATAATATCTTATAAAAGCACCAAATATTGCTTGATGTTTATACGGTCACGTTGCATGTAAAATTTTTATAAACAAAATCGTCATATTCGCCAAAAATTTATATTAAATTTCAAAAATATGTTTAAGCAAGAAAATTATTTGTTAGTTTAGGTACTGTATGCATACTTTGAAACTAATTAAAAAAAATCTTTCTATATTTGTAACTACTGTAAAAATAGTCGTAAAAATAGTATTAACTAGAAGCCATATTTAATAGAAATCAAACACCCATTGTAATCCATTGTAATAATATTCACATAACTTCTATATGTCACCGTATATTTCATATTAAATATGTATTATTTTCAATTTTTCGAAATAAATTCTTAAAATATTATTCTAAATAAATAAATTAAAGTATTAAGAATAGAAAAGGGCCTAAAATAATTTAAATGTAAGTACATAATTTTTGATAAGAATATGTACAGATATGACATATTTTGAACGAGGCTAAACTGGATATAAAACACTTTATGTAGAAAATTATTTTTTCGGTTTTATTTTGTATAACGAACACAGCACTGCTACGTTTAATACTGATTTATAAATTAGTAACTTTACTTTCATTTTTTTAAACACAAAGAAATGTACCGATGGTTATAATTTAATAAATATTTTTTAGTTTTTTTTATTCTTGTTTTCTTTTTGTTTCTCTTTTTGTAGCGCGCTCGGAAAATGTATGTGGTAGCTGAATATGAAATCGGAGGCCAGAGTTTCCGAATTTGAATCCCGGTTAGTGCTGAAAATTATAACTGTAAAATTGTTATCTTTAATTGAGGTTTTCAATAATTATCAGAGGTCGGAATTCGCCGAACAATGAGAAACTGTAAGCTATCATTAACAAAACTTCAAATTTCGAATCATAAATAGAAGTCATAAATAGTCTTCACGTACGAAGTAGTATGAAGTTTCTCCGAGTGGATTTTTTTTCTAATTCGTACTATTGTAGAAAAAGCAAACGAAACTAAAGCTTAACATCATTGAAGATTTGTCTATTTCTACTGTTACGTTAGAAATAACGATTCTATCAAGTTAAACATTTTGTCTAGCTTTTTTCAATAGAAAACGTTTACACAATTATAATTATAGACATAGAATTGAAACAATGTGCATGTATGTTGTTCTACTTCCTTTAGGCCTACTGGCCACAAATCTTATGATAAATATAAATATATTGCTATCGTAACAACAAAACTTACCATTTTGATCGCGTGTTAAGAGGAAACACCAAGGTCGAGACAATTAAAAAATATACATTTATAACCTGCATTGCTGTGGCATTGCTCACTCGAACTTGCTCGTAGTATGTTATAGGGACAACAGCAGTTCTGAAAGAAAGTGCCTATGAATAGGAGACAAAATCAACATTTCTTGTCTCCTGTTTATTTTTCAAAACTGAACCAAATTAAATACTTTTTTTCAATAAAAAAGAAGAACAGCTTTAGCTGTCTCCCTTTTTTCTTTTTCAATGGTCACGTGCGATTTATTTGCTGGATGTCGGACAACACAGAAATCTATATATATATATATATATACTGCTACTATACTTAATTAATTTATTGCATAAATGAAAACATAATACACGACAATAAAGCCATATTTGTATTGTATTTGTATTGTATTGTATTTGTATTCGTTTGATTAATAGTGTCCAGCTCTGATCATGTCATATTTAAACCATACACACATTTTGTATTTACAATACGTGATATAAAAATATTTTCAACACCATTGCTCGTAATTGGTACTTACACCAATTGTAGTTTCACCATGTATTATATTACCAACTTATAATATCTTTCAAATTTCAAATTCGATTACCGCACAGTTTGGTAATCAAAAGTTAATCGTTTCGTAAAGAAAAGTCACGCTTTTATTTATATGATAAAAAAATAGGAACCAAAGAGAATTTTTATGCAAAATATAATGCTGAAACATTTTTGTAAATTATATAAGTTTGGCGTTTACACTCTGTTTAAAGATATACAATTACAAAAACCTTATTTAAAATTACAACTATTAAATAGAAGTCATACATAAACATTAAAAGAATATATTTATTTTGTAAACATTATATAATTTGCTGTTTTGGCTGTATAAGCGTCGGTACCTTAGTCTTTCGCGCACAAAGCCGTCAATGAAAAAGTAAATGAGCCATTTTTCAATTTTTAGTACTATTTTGCAAGTAGATATTTTGCATTGTTTCTTTTGTTATGATTTTTACATCACAAATGTCATCAAGCAATGAAATTGATTGTACAAATTAAATAATCTATACATATAATAAGACAGTAAAAATATTTTGTCTGTACATTTAGTATTTTTGACTGAAATGGATAGAGGGGCACTTAAATAGATTATTAGAAAGCAAAAAAAATTTTTTGGAATTTTTTGTCTGTCTGTCTGTCTGTATGTATGTTCACGTTTATCTCCGAAAGTACTGAACCGATTTGCTTGAAACTTTCACTATTTGCTTTGTTTTAACTCAGAATAATATCTAAACTTTGTTTCATCAAAATCGGTTCATTAAAAAAAAGTTATCGTCATTTTAATGAACTCAAATAAATAAAACTGGAGTGTCATCTGTGAAAATTGAAGACGGTGAAATTTTAATCAAAAGTACTGTGAAAATAGTATTTGTGGAAAAGCTCATTGTTTTGTGCCATACTATACATACATACATACTAATATTATAAATGCGAAAGTAACTCTGTCTGTCTGTTCCGCTTTCACACCAAAACTACTGAACCGATTTAAATGAAATTTGGTACACAGATAGTCTGGAGCCTGAGAAAGGACATAGGCTACTTTTTCATGCAAAAAAGGTTGTAAAGGGTTGTAAAAGGTTGAAAGGAGGGATTATTGGTTGTATGGAAATATTGTTAAAACTACTGAACCGATTTAAATGAAATTTGGTACACAGATAGTCTGGAGCCTGAGAAAGGACATAGGCTACTTTTTCATGCAAAAAAGGTTGTAAAGGGTTGTAAAAGGTTGAAAGGAGGGATTATTGGTTGTATGGAAATATTGTTAAAACTACTGAACCGATTTAAATGAAATTTGGTACACAGATAGTCTAGAGTCTGAGAAAGGACAGAGGCTACCTTTTAAAGCAGAAAAGGATTGTAAAAGGTTGAAAGGAGGGGGTGAAAGGTTGTATGGCAGTATTGTTAAAACATATCCTTCCTGTGGGAAATTCGAATATAACGCGGGCGAAGCCGCGGGCGGAAAGCTAGTAACGAATATTTCATAAATGACTGTCGGTGAAGGTGGAAATCCAACGTATATTTTTTATAATTGTACTTTCACAAATTGTTTTTCAACATAAATTTTTATTGACCTATAAAGTTTGTATTAATTACTCGCAATGGTGTTGAAAAACGTCGTATAATACTCGTGAGCAGTTAAAAATTACATTCTCGGCTGAATTTTATGTCAGTTTCGAACGTCATTTTCAACATTACTCACTTGTATTATAATTTACTATTAAAACAAATCTTTAAGTATTACATTGCCCACAGGTTGTGTTAATTTGAGTTTATTACAAGGTTGTGAAATTTTAAAACAGAACTTATATAACCCTGCAAAAAAGATATTTTTTTAGCTCCTATTGTAACTAATTGTTACTGCTTAAAGTTATGAAAGGATTTTAATGTAAAATATTTGTATATTTACAATAAAATATTAGCATTTTGCCCCAATGTATTATAAATCGAGATGTATTTTGAATTTATCAAGGAAAAATCGATTATTTTAACTATGATCCATGTTATTCCCGCATTTGATATAATTAAGCCGATATACCCAGTTGCAAATCTATAGTCAATCACCAATTACAACGATTATTTGTAATCTCCGATTACTGTTACTGAAAGTATTTAAAGCCGGTAAACAACAGTTCGTGCATCGTACATACACTAGGTAATCTTCGATTATGATTCTTCGATGATTCTTATCGATTAAACTCTACTTAATGCCTTTGCTCCACGTCTATAAACGGAAATCACAGCGCATTAATCTGCTAGATAGCGACTCGGAAATCAAAGCGGTCAAATGTTATCTGTTAGATGAGGCTTCCATCTTGCTCTTTGAAAATGATCTAAGCACGCCCAAATTTAAGTTTAGAAGCTAGTCTTAAATTTAATAGAAGTGTTTGAAAACTAAATAAGATATTTATGTAATAAAAGTGTATTTTTCATATCTTCTATATATCTTGTTAAAATAATTGGTAAAATAGATGTCTTCAGTCCCACCAGAAAACAACTGAGTACAGTTACGTTGAGCTATGTAGGTACGTTGACAAACAAAAAAATGAAGAGGTTGTGTGATTAAATATTTTGTTGTCGAAGCACTTCTTCGTGAATTATATTATTATAAATCAGAAATTATTTATAGACTATGTGTTACTTGATTAATGTTATGTGTAATTAATTGTTGATGTAACAAGAGATTATTAAAATGTTTGATAATTTGTAACTATTAATAATTACCAGTAATACCAAAGCTTTTTAAAAAGCAACTGATGATGAAGTAAATAGTGATTAAAAGTCACTATAATCAATAATCGAAACCTACTAGTCAAGGTATAGTCTTTAATTCTTATTTTTACGAAAAAAATCGGCCAGCGTGAGAGTTTTGATTGTAACATACCTATGTAGAAAATATTTCGAATTCTTTACGTTTAATTATCATCTGATGTCATACTGTAAAACCGAAATTTAAATAAATATAAAAAATCTACATTAAACTTTAACTGAAAAGAAACATAAGAGTCAGGATCTTTAAATGAGATATTATAAGCTCAAATCTTATCAATAACGCTTATTTAAATCTGTAGGTTCAGCGTTAGAATTTATTTATACAGGTTCTTATTTCTTTTTGGTTAAAATTTAATGTAATTTTTACGCATTCAGGTTTTTTAAAAACTTTATAATATTCATTTTAATGAATAAGATTTTAATTTTTTACCCATAGTAAGATTTTAATTTTTTACCTCAATTTTTTTACCTCAGTTTTTTACCCATAGTGACTAAGCACTTTTATGTTTTAATTCTCCGTGGAGATTAACTATCTAAGCAATTTTGTCCGCATGGTGTGAGAACACCCTTAGCGGAAACTAAAGCCAAATTTATTGTAATTGCTAACATAGCTTTTAATTTTTATCTACTAACAAAATTTTTATATAGTTATATGTTTAGTATGTAAGGTTATATTTTATTTAGAATTTATCATCTTTGGTGGATGACAATAAATTCTAAATAAAACACTGAAAATAAGGTCAGTGTCCCGAAGTCTGCGTTCTGCGATCTGTGTGCTTCGACTTAGAATCCTACACGCAGAAGTAATCAGATCTCGGCAGGTGAACGCACGTTCTCTCTGTCCTAGTTTTATCAAAAGCTAGATGCCACTGTCAGAGGAAATTGATATAGTTTATAGAATTAGTACGTTGCCAACATTTGCTTTCTTTATACCACACTGAGGAAATATAGCTAACAAAGCCACAATAAAAACGTTGTCAATATTTTTTTGTATTTGCATCAAAATACATAGGTAAAGAATATAAATTAATTTATCTATGGCCACAAAGTTTTTATTGTCAAACTTTTATGAATCTGTGGACAATACGTTATTTGTCATTTTATTTAAGTTATAGTATTATTAACACTGTCGCAACTTTACGTTGTCAACGATTTCCATATTTTGGTCGATCTATCAAAATTTAAAATTGTTTGATTCACAAAAGAAAATAATAGCAAAGTGCCTTTTGTGCTGAGATACATTTTTAATTATTAACTTTGGCGTATTGACAAAGTAAGTGGCATGAATTGGCGGCGGGGGGAGCTAATGATTTAACGAACTTTGTCAGTTGATCGAAGTTTTATTATGATTTTGTTTCATTTGCCTGTGATCGTTGAGCGCGTGTGAATATATCATTTCGTTTTAGCGGTTTAAACACCTGACAGGATTACAATAAATTGCTATAATTCCTTTGGTGGACCAAATCAGTATACCGGTACCGGTTACGTGCTACGAATCAAAAATCACATAGGTTTTTAACCACTTTGAGAACTATTTTAATGAGTGACAATTGCGAGATATTCAATATGGACGACGAGGCCCTAAGGGTATTTTTAATAAATGCCGGACTTAGTCATCTGACAAATAAAATGTTGGGTAAGTACCACCCTTGTTATCCTGTTACCCATAAGGTTTGCTTACCTCAGCGGTCCTAACCCTAAATTATTGCGAAATATGTGCAATATGGCAATAAAAATAATTAACTATGATTATGTTTTCTTTAAATTTTCTGAACTCTGACCCAATGAAAATTCACTGCCACTAATAATAGAATGTCTCCTAAGTAGGTCACATTTTGAATCCTTTTTATATTTTGCGTTGGTGTCAGCTTTCTCCAGTATACCCACCTTTTTGCTACTCTGACAAAGGTAGTGCACTCTTCTGAACCTCTTATACAGGTAATTTGTAAGACGTTGCTTTAATTCAAAATAATAATCTACTGATAATTAGTAGTGCATACCCCAAATATGAAGCAAATCGGTTGACCTTAAATATTTGCTGTTCTGTACATTTTGGATACGTTACACTTGTATGGAACAGAAAATGTTTTAAGGTCTACTACGATTTGCCTCTTAATTGGGGCATGCATTATTAATCATCAGTAGATTATTATTTAAAATTAAAGCCAACGTCTTACAAATCAGTTTCAGAAGCGTGTGCTTCCTTTGTTAGGGTAGCTAGGTTGGTATACTGGAGTAGTTGACTGTTTTGCCATATTGACAAAACAGAAAGTCACCTTAGCAAAGTAAAATTGTTAAAACAACAAAAAAAAATTTTGCTCTTCTCACAAAGTTAATAAAAATTGTATTTGTAACAACGTTTAACATTGCTAATAAATGTTGTTATAATCACAATAAACATCTGACAATAAAAACTTTGTATCTATATCAATTTGCTTTAAACGGTTGTGTGGGGTTAAAGTTTTTTTGATACAATGACAATAATTTTCTCTCAGTGCAGGGTTGTCTGATTGGGTACCCCTGTATCAGCTGTTCCTGCCACAAAAAAGCAGTGTTCGCATTGCTATTTTCCGGCGTGAAAGGTAGAGGCAAAGATATCACTGGGATTTTACATTTTATATCACAAGTTGGCAAAGCATACTTTTTATGGGTATCACACAGAATTCATTTGCACTATAGACGCTTTCTCAACATATCACCTCAAAATATAGTTTACTATATGCAATATGAGGGATATAATATTTAGGAAGTTGATATAAGTAATACAAAGTGAAATTTAAGTAACTTGTAAAGTTTACGGAATTCCAGATTTCTATATCGCCCGCTGTTAACTCAGAACGTCGTTAACTCAGAGCCGTAGGCGTTGTAGTCTACTCCAGAAGTTTCTTTACGGAAATTATCCCTGGTAAATCACTGGATCAAATCATTTTTTGTTTGATTCCATGTACACTACGCATTTATCGATGATTTAGTGTTTCCATGTACACTATGTATTTATGCTTGTTTTGACGTCAATAAGTGCCTGTAAAGGTCTATGTTGAATAAAGATTATTTTGATTTTGATTTTATCGATAATTTAGTTTATTTCTATCTACACTACGCATTTATCGATAACAATTTAGTATGTTTCCGTGTACACTATGCAAAGACTGTGGCTTCGTTAAGGGTTTTTTGACACCGTATGTTGTCAATAATATTAGTTTAATAATTAAATATAGCTTGTAGTCCACGTGGATTTAGAATTAACATTGTGGTGTTCATACAGACTAACGTATTGTATAGAATAGATTATAAAATAGTTAGCATTACTATGTTATAAAATAAATATATCTTACGTTATTTGATACATAATCATAGTTATATATCTTATATCAGAATATAGCATAATCCGATAGATACATACATAACGTCAACATCAATTTATTATATGTATAACAATCAATATTTTTGTTAAATTAAATATTTAATGATTTTTGACCGAGATCTTAAAAACACTACTAGAATTTTGTTTGATTTCCATGTACACACAGTGACACGCCAACTTTTGTATGCGGCACAGGAGACAGCTCTTATGTTGTTCGTGATAGCGGTGGTTTTCATAATTTAAGTATAAAGCTTGACGCGTTGCTAGCTGTACGTATGCGATAAGTAGATCATTGTATTCTCATATTTATAAATAAGTGCCTAAAAAGCCTATGTTGAAAATAGATTATTATGATTCAGACTAAACGTTAAATATATCAATAAAACTACTGAAGAAGTGTTTGTATAAAGCCCACAATTCTTTAAAATGATCACGAGCAAAACGATTAAGTCTTGTCATTTTGTATGTTTAGTTAAGCTTAAAAAAGAATTGGTTAAATACACTTTCCCTTAACTAGACTTTTGCGTTCATGCAAGATCGCCTGAAATGGTTTTAGGATTCCAACTTTCGATGTATCAATACATAGTATAAAACAAAGTCGCTTTCGCTGTATGTCCGTATGTATGCTTAGATCTTCAAAACTACGCAACGGATTTTGACGCGGTTTTTTTTAATAGATAGAGTGATTCTTAAGGAAGGTTTGTATGTATAATAAATGCATAATATAGTAGAGAAACACTGATAAATTTAAAGGTTTCTAATGTGATGTCGTAAATAAGCACGTTTTTTTGCGCTTATATTGCAAACGCTGGCTGAACCCTACGAGATAGACCAAAATAATGTACTACAGTATTGTACAACTTACAAAAATCCACGAAAAAGTCCGCGATGGTATATGTCTATCTCTTAGGGATAACCCACCATAACCATTTTTTCACTGCACCCGTGCGAAGCCGGGGCGGGTCGCTGTTTAAAATAAGGACGTATTTACATCATTGTGAACATTTTCAGTGTCAACGCCATCTGATATAATTCCTAATTTCACAGACATGTTAACTTCTATTTTCTGATTCTTATCATGTGTCAATTCCTAAACTGGATTTACATCTGACACATGCCCAATCTTAATAGAGTGAGAGAATAGAGAAGACAGAATGTCTTTGTATACGTGAATACATATAAAATAGTATTTGTGGGTTTTAGAAATAACGAAATAAATAGGTATGAAGTAAATGCCTATTCTACAATACAACTCTGAACAGCTGGACAATTTCGAAGGGTCTAAAATCCCTCCAAACGTAGTACAAGGTCAACATTCGAAATGTACCTGAGCAATGCTCTCGCAGTGTATTGGACTGTCTACCGCGTCTGGGGGAGCGTTAGACCCTTCCGAGAGGTCTGGCTTTTAGAATAATGACTTAAAATAGTCATTAGAATATTGTGTATAAATCTCGGCTTTTATTATTTGACGTGAGAGAACTCAGGTACTGCACGTCTTGATTGTCTGATACCTACTGAAGGCACCATTACTCCAGGTTCTTAACCCCCAAACATTGTTCCCTACACAGTGAGAACACGTGAAAAAAAATGTAGCTTTTATACTTTAACGTAGGTCTGGCAGGCGCTGGCTCTTAGTCTATAATCTGATTCGATTAACTTCAAATTCCCAATCATAAGCCGGCAGTATATCTAGATACTTATATTTGTCATAAGACATTAGTATCGAGAAAAATTAAAAATATTTTCTTATCTATATCTTTTCTTAATATTCTGTGACAAATATGTAGGTACAATATAAATAAAAAAAAACATATTGTATGAAAAATAATAAACAATGTTTTAAAATGTAATAATAAAATGTAAAAAATGGTGTTGTTATTGTCACCGTAGTTTAAACTAAGTATGTACAATGTACAGTTAGCAACAGGTCAGAGTTCACAGTTGGTGATGAAAACAGACACTATTACGAGCGACATAAGAGCTGTCTCACGGTCAACATGTAAAACCTGAAATGTGACCATAAAATTATAGAATGAAATGATGTAGTTTATGAGATTAACATTTTCTTAATGCTTTTTATAATACATCGCTATTCTTTTGTAATAGAATGCAAGTTGTATTTGGGTTGATTTTTCAAATTAACAAATATATTTTATCGATATTAATTATTAATAACGCAATATATATCAATATTTTTATATATATATAGAATATTTCAACTGACATTTGGAAAATCAACCCTTACAGAATCTTAACTAAATATCCGCTACAATTCTAAATAAAAAATAATAATTAGTCTTTCTTGTATACACTAAATAATTCTATAGATACATTATAAATATTAAAATGATTAAGAAATACATAAACTTTGTTAAAATATTAGTTAGTTTCATGAACTAGGCTTAGAAAATTTGTTTGCTTTGTTATCAAAATTTTTCTGCCTCTACAATTCTAGCAGCATAAAAAATAGACAAATAAATAGGAATTTATAAATAAACCCCAAAATAATAGTTAGTAATAATTTAACGTTATGTTACAAATGTTTAATACTGAGTTACATAAGATATTAAAGCTTTGTGTTCAATGCGAAATAAAATGTTGCCAGTGAAAATATTGTGCGTTTTACTCAGTAAAACAATAACATCTAGTTAAGTTAATAAACATTATTTTGATAAAATTGTTAACTTAAAATATACAGAGTCAAGTTAAATTTATTAAATGTTCGGACTTGAGATTCGTAAGTTGGATGTTAATACGTAGTAACAGTGGATAAAGTCTACTTTGGCTTGTCAAAGTAAAAGATGAGAAATGCAATTGAAATATTGGGACAGACTACAGATTTTTCCTTGAGACACGGGTCTTGCCCGAATCGAATATTTTGTCAGTTTCAATTACGGAATTGATTTCGATGAAAGTAGACATAGAAATAGTTTAAGATGAGACGAATAATATATATAAGAAGAATCCGAACAATTAAAACATATTTTTCTCCTGGGAAAATCTAATAAAAACAGCTGGCCGGGTTCCCTTTCCTTTCTTTCCTTTTATTTTATTATAACGTTACAGTTACGTTTTGGGTGGCGTATTTCAAGACAGGACATTTCTACATGGCGAAACAAAGACTTTATAACGCTCCTTAGCTGCACAGTCATAAGACTATCTTAAGCCTCTGTCATATTATCTTCTACCTGAAGTTAGAAATAGCTATGAGAGTGGGAAACAACTAATTTTTTAAAGTAGTCTTAGAAGGTAACAAGCTTAATTATTATATTAAAAAAAAAAACAACTAAAGAGGGACAAAGCTTTTCAAAGAACTTTTCTGCATTCCCTCATACTTGTATGACGAGACCAATGCGCAATGGCGCCTTATAATGTGGATCTAAAGATTTGTTCTTATGAACGCGGTAAATATTTCAAGTTAATATTCATCGACGAGCTTCGAAACAAATATACATCTGTCATTATTTATTTAGTATATTAAAGATTGCACACAGAAGCTGTAACATAATAAAACATTCTTATACAAAATCCCAAGACAACACTTGTTCCTAATACATAGAGGCGAAACACACTAAAGTATTGTCGTAACCAACACAAACAAGATAATGTTATCGTAAATCAATTAGACACTAGTGAGAGGAAATTCGTGTCCGCGAAATGTAAGAGGATGGGCTATTCTACAAAAGTAATGGTTTAGTTAGTCTGTTTCAAGAATTTGTCGTTGACCGTACGCCATACATGCCACGCCATACGTCCCGTCAAATATATACCTATACCGTCACGTACCGTATCGAGTTTTACCTGCCACTAGACGGCGATCATGAATGTCCGAGCCATTAGACGAGCGTTTAATTTGCGTCGACCCACTTTGTTTCGACCCTAACTACCCCGGAACGGCGCTGGGACCATTAGCAGGCAAGGCGCAAAACCTTCAGTTCTTGCACCTTTCACAAATATACTCCAGGTAAAGCTGAATATAACCATATACAGCTTCAGCATAGGTCCTACCAAAAAGAAGAAGTCATTGACAAAATATAGCTACAAGATTAATATCTATGTCGATCCATATCAATTTCTGTCAAAGAAGTCTGTTAAGACTATGTTATATATGTATACTGCCTTTCAATGCGCGTTAAATAGTATTTTTAATAAAAAAAATTAATCCTTAATCCTTCTCCGGTTCTCTATATTAAAGAATAATCCCCATCGTTGACTTCTATATGATCAGGTGTCGGTACCATAAGTCATCACTGGTAGCACGCACAAAAGGTGTCTCTATCGGTCCTCAATAAGCCGCATCACTTCATGGACATTGTCTAGCTGCGTTGGATCAATCGATTAATCTCTTCTTGGAGTTGGGACCTATCTAGTTGCACTATTTGTCCTAAGTAAACATACTCATCAACAATTTTAGTGTTGAGCATTTAACCTTCACAAGAGTGGATGCTACATCCAGTATCCACTCTTGAAGTTGGTTTGAAAGTTGATATAGCTTTCGTCTTATCCACGTTTATATTAAGATCTGCTCTGCCTTTGAGTATTGTAGTCAAGTTTTTCATGGTTTCGGCCATGAACACCATCTGATTCACATAACGAAGGTACATCAGCCTTCTCATATCAATGCCTTCTCTTCTCCAGTTTCTTTTCTCCAGTTTAAATGCGTACCTATACAGATAGCACAGTTGTGAACAGTTTCATAATTGGCTATATAACCCTAGAAAACTGATAAAAAGCTATTTAATACAAAACTATTCTACAACCAACCTGTTACTATTCTGTTAGTCTGTAAAAATGAAATACTTTTTATTTTCTAATTTGGGACACAAATAGTTACGTTAGCCAATAGTCTCCACAGAAAGTTGTTACTGAGCAAAATCAAGCACATCTCAGCAACATTCGACTGTAAAATAATACACACATAAATCTTAACTCAATTAAGATTATGCATTTTTATTAGATTTTTGAATTTAGATAAAATTAAATTGAAATTAAGTAAATGTACAACGAGAAATTTCTTATTATATGATTGGCATGCACGATATAATAACACATTTTTGGTATATTTAATGTTAGTGAAAAACATCCCCAAAACGAGCGCTAAGTCGAGGATATCTTAAATAAAAAAAAATTATACAAAAAATTAGATTCATCTATAATTAGAATCTCCCACAAAATGTACCAGCAAGGCCGAAACGATCCCAGAGCTTAGTCGCCGCTCTCAACTCATACAATTAGTGCTGATAAAGAGATAACAGTTCTCCAGGTAATGCAGGCAGCGGTAATTGTATTATAGTGAAATCATTCGGCGCAGCTGACCGGTTGAAGGAACAAACTGTGAAATGGAATATTGATAGATCTAACGATGTAATAGAAAGTCTTTGGACAATTTTGTTTAGACGAAGCTGTTTCAAAGCATATTAATGACAGTGGCGTTTTGTGAATTGTTATGTGCACTTATGTAAATTTATCAGGACTTATTGAAATACATGTGATAATTTATGTCACACTAAGTATTGAACTATGTGAGTTCTTAAACATAATCTTATAACCAACTATTATCAATTAGAGTGGAGAAAAATGGAGGAAAACAGATTATTGTCTCGCGATATAGAATACAAAGAAATAAATCAAGTTTATGTTGAATGCCTGGACTATTTAACTAAATATACTGATTCAAATAATGTACACAATGATAATGAACCGAAAGAACTTGATGTTATTCAAAATGGCAATATATGTAAAGAAGAACCCGGGTATGAAACAATAAAAGATATCATGGAGAAAGATAAAGATGATTTATTGAATATTAGCGACAAAACTATTGGAAATGCCAACAACCCTACACAAGAAATCAATGAATTCGAAATGAAAGATCGTAATTCTAGCGAAAAACATAATTTCAAAGAGCTTGCAATCAAATACAAGGTAGAAAATGAAATCAGAGCTAGTGAGAGTCTGAATTCAATGGAACTAAGGTCGGCTAGATTGCGGAAACTATCCAAACAGTTACCAAAGATTATCATAACTCAAAGTAACACTAGTCTTGAGTTAAAGCAAGGAATCACAAAATTGGAGGACGTTGTTTGGAAGACTACACCAAGGAAAGCTTCCAGAGGCAGTCAGTAAGTGTGTAAACTAGTACCTTCACAATATATATATATATATATATATATATATATTATATATATATAATATATATATATATATATATATATATATATATATAATATATATATATATATATATATATAAGTGAATTAGTCCATTAATATCAAAATAATATTAAATTTGATTGAATATTTTATTTTTTAATGTTTTGTAATGATTTTAAAACAAATTAGTGATCATAGAAATTAATAATATTATATATATAAAAATGTAAATGACCGTTGGTGCAGACCAACCAGTTCTGATACCACAGCACTGTGATATCGGAACTGGTCTTTGAATCGGGAGATTTTGGATTCCCGGGGTTGCTCTTGCCATATAACAATGTGCTTTTTGTTTTGCAACTTACATACGTATTTACTTGACGGTTCTACGCTAAAGGGCAATCTGTGGGGTAACCTGTATAAACCTGCGAAGAAATTCACATATGTATGTGAAGTCGTTTAATCCTCACTTGACCAGCGTGATTGTCTTGAAGATATTTAGTCTTCACTTGCTTATTTCAGTGTCAGGAAACCACAATCCGTCAGAAGAGCAGGTTACGGTGAATTTCCGAAAAGGCTCGTCTCCAAAAGCGGCCTGGAGAATGTGGCTGTAATATCAAACGTCCCATTTGAGAAGATTCGACTGCTGAATGACACTTTTCACACATTAGTAAGTTATATTTTTGTTCACAACTATATTGACTATTACAGAGGTTCACCATTTTGTCGTTCTTATTTTTCTTAACCACAATTTTTACAAACACAAAATTACAGACAGTAAATGGCTGGAGTTTTCTAAAGGACATGTGGCTCCAGCTCAGTACAAATCTTTAGCTATTTTGTTTCAGAAATAATTTTCATAGAGAAAGGAATCTGTGTGAATAATTATGATATGTGGTTCCTGTGAGACCAAATCTGCGACTTCCAAAAGAACAAGACAAAGTCACGTTGCCCAATAATTTCACTGCCATACCTTTTTTTCTAATGTCTATTATGAAGTGGTTTCTTCTTAATAGATATTAGAATGAATTTAAAAATGAAATTCGTTTTAATATTTACCCAATGTTTTAATGTCTAAATTAAATTATCCTTGATTGATTCATATCAGATCAATCTCCGCTGGCGCTGGATCGTGATGGGCACGGTGGTGGTGCACTTCCTCCTGTGGCTGGTGTTCGCGGTATTTTGGTACATCACCGCCCTAGCTCACTACGACTTCGAACCTAATCCTCCCAACAAAACTTGCGTCACGGGCGGGAAGGACTTTGTCACTATATTCCTGGCGTCGGTTGAGGCTCAGGTTGGTATTGTCATGACGACTCATACTGCAGTAAGTCCATAAATACAATAAAAAAGGGGAATTCGAAAGTACTATGAAATAATGATTGTGCTCTTAGAATATATTATTGTTAATTTACAGACTCCAAAAGGAGGTCCAAACCTTCAGAGGAGGTGTTCAATTAGACTATTTTTTTTTTGTTTTTTCTTAGAACTTTGGAGTGGGTGAACCAATTTTGCAGACTCTTTATTTTATTTGTAAATTGTTGATTCTCATTTTTGATCCAATTTAATACAGTTCTGAAAGTGGCATCCATGAGAAAACCATATCTAGTTTTAAATTTTCATTAACTATGATAAATGGTGGAATAACTCAAATAAACGCCAAGTAAGTAACTTTCGCTAAAAATAAAAAGAAAAAGAAATTCAATTATTGTTATTTTTGGAATCGGTGACTTTGTTTAACCAAACAGGAATATATATATAAAATCTTATAACTCTTAACCATATAAACCTTATAATCCCATTAAAACTACAATTGCCGAGTTTTAAATATTTTTTTAAAGAAAAGAATGGCTATGCCAGGGTCATCTGCTTAGGATCGTCTGTCTTACCTTTTCTGCCGCAAATGCATTGTTCAGTTCCGGGCAAATGTATAAGATAGTTTATGAAATTACTGCGTACTCTAACTTTACATCTTTTGTCACACGTTGGTAAGATACAGTATGGATCTAGTGGGATTTGCATATTTATTAGATTTATAGAAACACGTGTGCTGTAGCCGTCTGTAACCGCTTACCACCAGGTTCACAGTCTGTATGCCGATATAAAAATATGGCAAAGAAAATGTTAATAACAAATCTTAAGATTGCAAATTGCTTAGTTTTTAACGAGTCTAGGTACATCTCTATATCCCTTTATAGTCTAATAGGTATAACGGCATGGAAATATCATTAGTGTTTTTTAATAATACGTTACGAGTATTACTACCGTTTTGGTTATCCATTACAAATGATTTACACAGATAGTTTGATGAATCACATGTTATTTACTTTTACACGAATATTTCAAGTTAATAGAACAAATTTTACAAGTTGGTACTCACTATACACTGTCCGACCTCTAACGCTTTCAGGAAAATAATAAATTCATTTTGTAAAACACTTCGTTA
This sequence comes from Scirpophaga incertulas, assembly GCA_036419045.1. Taxonomy (NCBI): domain Eukaryota; kingdom Metazoa; phylum Arthropoda; class Insecta; order Lepidoptera; family Crambidae; genus Scirpophaga; species Scirpophaga incertulas. The sequence goes on along the minus strand of CM071631.1, from coordinate 23,959,899 downwards.
TTTTTTGTTTTTAAACTTCATTGCGAATGTCGCCATATAACTATTTCTGCGTACTTCCATTGTTAAATAAAATCAAATAAATTTTCAATAATGTTATGAAAAATCGTTATAAAATAAACTATTTTTATAAACACTGTGTCTAATTTTGTTACCTAGTTTAATAAGAAAATATTAATGATTCAACATCGCACCATACGTCTCGGAAGTAAGACATTTAAGACTTAATATGTACTACAGTGTAATTGATGTAATTGTAATACATCAAATCATTTTTATAAATCAAAATATTAATTTAACCTTACCATATTAAGCAAACATTTATAATTTAAAGACAGGCAAATTAAAAGTTTTGTAACTAATCAGGAACTTAGTTCTAAGTATTTTGACAGCTTTTAATAACAAATTTATGATCTTAACTCATCAAAATATAATCAAACTCCATTAATTATTATTTCACAAAATAATGACAATTAACGGAAGAAAAATGATAATCATAAAAGTACTTTTCATTTAATTAGCGACTGCAGCGCCGACAGATATAATGTGTACCAGCTTGTAAGTTTTTTTTAATAAAATTTTACCCGTTTTCTAGTAACGATAGTGAATTCCATATCAATATAATTACAACCTCCTGCCGCCTTCCACTAATCAAACGGAGCCGTCTAAAGGAAGAACCAATCGTCATTGGTTAAGTCAAATTACTGACAATTTCAGGAAATTACTTCGTCAAAAGCATTAATCAGTATGACTTTTTTTTCTGTTAGGTTGTGAATTCTTATTTATTTATTTGACACACTAAACAGAATATAATCGATTATAGATACATTTTTGTTATATAATATAGCAAACCAGATTATATTCCTAGGTATGTGTGTATATGTTTTGTAGCGGTAGAATCGCGCAAGCGCACACCCCCACATATATAGGCACTGGAGAACACCGGGGGGTTTTAGTGGGTATGCCGGTCCGTTTGACCGGAGAGCCCCACACACGGCCGCGCCTAGCCGGCGCGGTGCTATGGTGCATCAGGAGCATTTCCCCCCGTAAAAAAAAAATATGTGTGTATACAACATGAACGATACATAACTATACTCCAGCAAATCCAAAGAAGAATGTTTACCAACAGAGCGTTGCCTAGCAACCACTGACAGGCATATATTAATAACCTTTTTTTTACTAAGCAACAGTTAATAAGTAAATATATTTTTTTTTCTATTTCAAAATATTAATACGTCCGCGAAGGGGGGGGGGGCATTTCTTTATTTTACCAGGTGGTAAGCCGTCTGACCTATTAGGTCCACCGCAGTGCCAGATATTTTTTTCATGAAATATACATACCTATGTAAATGCAAGTGAGGAGCTTGTTGGCGTATTGTGCAAGTGAGGAACTCAGTGGCGTATTGGTTCGTGCGCTTTGACTTTGATTGAAAAAAAGCAACCCTCACCAATGGTCAATGCCATGGATGGGTGACCACGACTTTTTTAACCCGACCAAATTATATTTTTGCGTTTCGTTATTTTCATTAGTTATTCAATTCCTATAAACGATGGGATATAATTAATATAATTTAATTTTAATAATGTAGTTTTTAATTCTTAAGCTTGTAGTTTAATATATGAATGCAACAATGATATAATTGCCAATAGAAATATTTAAAAAAAAAACACGATATAATTATTATTTATAACAAACGGAACGCACAACTTTTGAACGTGGTCGGATTAAAATGCAGAAAATACGCGACAGATTTTAAAAGTAGTCATGTTGAAAGACTATGGTAAGAAAATGTAGCCAACTTCTTGGCAGATTAGTTAAAATTTACGAAAATTATTACTTCTGCATTTCACTTTCGTTACCCAGATTATAGGGATGTCAACTAAAATTTATTTTGATTTTATTTTATTATTTCAGTTTTTTACATAAATGTTGAAGTTTTTTGTGTGTTTCTAGTAATATGTGATAGAAAATAAAATTATATTGAAGTAGCTATCAAAAGCAGGCTTTAGATACAGGATAACGACGAGATAAAAAATGTTTCTTGTGAAATAGGTTGTGATAACCCTAAAATTGGTTTGTTTTACATTTATTCGTCATCGGATTTGGCTGAAGTATAGAGCAGTACACATATGGCAATATAAAACTTAAAGGACATTGTTACGGCTTCATACATGTTCTGCCTAAGAACCGTTCGAATCGAAAGTGACTTATATAAAGTCTTAAAATTATATGGAATCCTATGAAATAAGTTTTCACGAACGGACACTTCAGGAAACTAAAATAATTACGAAAAGTTAATATTTTGAGGTTATAAATAAAAAATAACCAACCTTGCGTGAAATATCAGAGTAGTAATATCAAAGTAATATTAACAATACTATGTACAGCTATATATGTTCTCTTCTAGAACTAGGAAGGACTACTCTACTAGATACTAGGAAAAGAGATAGTACCTAGTCAAGTTTAAGATAATTCTTTGACAATTATCATTTTACAAAATCCAGTCCTTTACACACAGCCGAGTCTACCAAGTACGCAATGTAATCGGAGTCCGTAATCAAGCCAAAGTTATTAGAATAAAACCATGAAACGCATAGAAAATCACAAAAGAAACGATAGTCGCAAAGCAATCAAAAATTGAATGAAACGGACACAGATAAGGTATGAAGTACACCAGTGTTGCCAATTACGAAAACTATAATACTCGAATGCCAAGCTAGAAATTCGTGATTTTCATAAAAAATATATAATACTAGTTTTTTCTAGCTAGTCAATTTAGGTATTTAAATGAATAAAGTGTTATCAACTAATTTTAATAACCGACTTCGAAAAGGATCAGGTTATCAATTCGATCCGTATTTACCGAAATCGCGAAAACTTCCGAAACTGGCAGCACTGGCTGACGCAAAACATTTCATACGGCATCAATAATTGTGACCCAACTTTTTTATTTGGAATTTATTTATTTGAAGTGTCCGTGGAATACTAAAATATGTTTCAAATAATATAAAAATAAATGAAAATTATAGTATAATTTATATTCACATCGGTTCTTAGGCCAAAATGAAACAATGTCCTTTAATAATGAGAGAACATAAACATACTATATATTAGTCACGTCTTAATTAATATGTTCATCGGGCTCTTTTTAAATTTTGTGAGACTTTGTCCAAATATATATCTATTCAAATTCAAATTCAAAATCATTTATTCAGTCTGGGCTGTTACAAGCACTTGTGAATGTCGAAAAGCTACGCCATCGGTTCGCAAATCTACGGCGGGAGACCTTGTACTGATAAGAACCGGCAAGAAACTCAGCAAGGGCTGTTTTTTTTTCCCTGTATCAAATAGATACAGAGTCGTCAATTTGGAAAATGACTTCAATGTTGATAATTCATGAAGTCACTTTCCATTACATAATATAATTAATAAAAATATAATTTGAAAACATGCCTATATTAGGAATGCCGTGTCATACAGTTTTAAAAGAATATATTAAAGTTAAATTAAAATTATAATAAATATTGTCTCGTGATGAGTCTTTGAAACATCATTGTATTACCGACATATTTTTGAAAACGTAGTGAGAAAACGATTGCAAAACCGTTACACGCCCTGTGTTTGATATTTATGTTTACTGATGACTAAATAGGGGGAGGGTCAATTAAGGAATTAATAATGTTAAACAATGTAACAAAATCTATATGTAAGCGTCCAGATTTTAGACTTTGTAAATTTAATTTTAGTAATTTCTCTGAATATGAACGCAGTATACTACTATTCAGTCTATAGCACAAGATATTCAAACATTCTTTTGGACTCTTTCGATGTGATTGCTGTGTCTTTCATATATAGCGACCAAATAACTGAGCTATATTCAAATGTTCTACGAATCAAGGCAAACTAAACTTTCAAGAGAATATAAGGATCACGGAAGCGTATAGTATTACTACCTATAAAACCTAGAAGTTTTTAACTTTTGTTAATAATATAAAAGAATGACGCTGATCATTCTGTTTCTATAACAATTAAAATTTTAGAAATTATTATCATCGCAGCTCGTAAACGACCCCACTGAGGAGCTCGAGCCTACCCTAAATATGTTAGGACGATTAGGCTTTAGTTAACCTCGCTGACTCAGTGCGAATTGGTTAACTACATACACCTTTGAATACCTTGGGACCCGCCAAGTTTGCCTCACGATGTTTTCCTTCGCCATAGGAGCGTCAAATTCGAAAAATGAGAAACACATTGATATGATGGGATCGTTCATTACTATATTTTATAAAGTAAAAAACGTATTAATTTTACCTAGATAATAGTTTTTTCTTAATGTATATAGAATAACGAAAGAAATCTATAAGATAAATATGAGTTGGCCAGTTGGTATTTGACAGCCTAGATGAACATACTTGGACTAAATAGGTGATATATTGAAAGACGTTCAGGTCAATAGTACCCGTAACCGACGAGCGTACATCAAATTTTACTGAAATTCTAGGAAGCTAAGGAAGTGTGATATATATATATATATATATATATATATATATAATATATATATATATAGAATAAAAAAATTACCCACCACTCCATTATTTTTGCATTGATTGCTGATGATCGCACTGATTCCAGACCACAATCGGCTTCGGCGACCGGGCGATTGATGAAGAATGTCCCGAGTCAATATTTCTCTTCATCACGCAGGTAAGTTTGCTTACTGCCACTGTTTATTTTGTCACTAGATAAGGCTGCGTCAGGTGTCAACACATTGGCGATGTAGAAATACTTCATGATTTTATAACGTACTAGCTGGGCCCGAGACTTCGTCTGCACAGATCTATATTATAACGCGATCGTTTGTAAGTACGGATGGATGTTTGTTACCCATTCATGTAAAAACTACTAAATTGATTTTAATAAAACTCTACAATAATATAGCTTACGAGTATACATAAAAATATCACATTGACTACTATTTATAAAAATATTCTGTGAATTGACCGAAAATATAATGGTAAGTATCAAGTAAGTAAGAAACAAAACAGGTCTTTATAAATTGTAGCCTATGTTTTATTCTAATGTATTATATAAACTATATTATTGCAAGGTTTCATTAAAATCCATTTAATAGTTTTTACGTGACCGAGTCACAAACATTAGTACTTACAAACTTTCGTGTTTATAATATTAGTAGGGACTAGCAGCCCGCCCCGGCTTCGCACGAGTGGTAAATAGATTATTCCCGTGGTAAAAGTTATATTATATCGTATGAGAATCAGAAATAATGAAGCCTTAATATATTTCTAGTTAATTCTGGGCACCGGGCTGTCTGGAGTGCTGACGTGCGCAGTCTACGCGAAGCTGACGAGACCGGAGAAGTTGTCGCGCGATGGCGTGGGCTTCAGCAAGAAAGCTGTGGTGAGTTCCAAGAATCTCTAATACATCATTCCTCCATCATATTGACCAATTTATTATCATTCAAGCATTTTGTTAGGCGTTATACTAAATTGTAGCTCGTTAGATGTAAAGTTTAGTTTGCTCCATTTTATTTTATCTCTTCTATTGTGGTCTATCGTAGATCTATGAGACCTCGAGACCGACACGACTAGGAGGTATAAAACAGGGCAAGGTGATATCGCCGAGACTGTTTACAGCTGAGCTGGAAGCATTTTGATTCGGAATCAACAGCAACGGCGAGAAGATGATAAGCCGTCGTTTTGATAATAATATCATAGTCATGACCAAAACCATGGAAGACTTAAACACAATGCTAGAAGACTTTAATAGAGTTTTCCAACAAGTAGGTTTTACAATAAATGTTGACAAGACGAAAATCACGTTGAATTTCCATTAGCACCCATTCTTATGGAGGTTGGAGGCTCTACAATGGACGAGTATGTTTATTTAGAACCAATAGTCCAACTAGGTAGGTCTTCTTGGTCTCGTTTTCGTGGTTAAAATATTAATATTGATATACAGTGGACATGCTTTTATTTGGGCTGTATTTCGCGTTCTATATTCGGCCTATCGCTATTGGAGTACGCATTGGCGCCGATCATCCACGCAGACCCATTCGATAACCACTAGTAGACGCGAGTAATCTTCTGATTTTAAATCGAATTCGATTGCATTGCAAAAATGAGACCTTTTTGTTACTTAGATTATTGCAATTTCCTTATTTCAGATCAGCATGCGAGACGGACGGTTGTGCCTCATGATGCGCGCATGGGACCTCAACTACGATCACATCATCAGCTCTGAATTCACGGCTCATTTCGTCAACACGCGAAGGTAAGACTTGCCTCTTGCTTTCGTCTAGCTGGTAGATAGTCTTGGATATGACGACTAGTCCAAATGAGTTGTTGTACTCCATTTTTGGTGTTAATACCAAAAAACGCCTTTCCAGGCTCCATCGTTGCCCGAAAATTTTGCATACTCGCTTGTTAGCGACTCGAGGATCAAAGATATTTGATGTAACAAGGTACTAGCTACCTACTACTACTGAGGTAACTAGGTGTGTTAGGATTATTTAGAATGTAGTTAAAAAATCACTTGTATCTTTGCTCTGTCGTGTAGATAATCACTTTAAACGCTGTCGGTATTTGGAAATATTATCGAATTTCTTAAATTAAAAACAAATCTAATGCAGTTGTTAAACAGTCTGCCAAGTCAGTCAAGCATTATCACAAATCTGACTTCGTAACCGAGTAATATCACCAGATAGTTTGAATCAAACGGGATCTACGCAACCCATGTGCATCACTTTTTCCAAACAGTTTCGAAACTTGTCTCCGTAGTATAGTAAGGGATAAGGAGAAATGATATTGCATTGTGTACACTACGAGTCTTCTCACGCTTGAATGTTTGAAATTTTGTTAGAATGGAGGGAGAACTTCATCGACGTGCATCATAGGGTTTAAGGTTTAGAAGTATTCTTTTATTTCTTAGTCTTAGTATATTATTTGTGGCCATGACGCCAATGAGAAATGTAAATAAAGTAAGTACCTGCTTGTATCTATAGAGGTCTTTATTGTATCTCCCTGAATTAGCTATTGTACTTAGATCAACCATCTGGCTAATTTTAAATTTTTTGCTGAGATTGGCCAAATTGATGTTCAAAATCAGATGGGAAGAACAGTTGTGTCTTCAATAGTTAAAATAAGGGAGATGGTCCATAGCCGAAGAAGAAGCACGACGTTAATTAATCCAAATCTATCCTGATTCAAGGACGGTTAGGTTATCTTTTTTTTATTTGTTATTTGCCATTTTTTTACTGAATGTAAATCTTACACCTGAGGTAAGTTGTTACAATCAAATATAATACATCTGGGTCTTATAAGTTTTGCAACATAATTACAACTCCAATAAAAACCAGATGTAACCGTCTCTCCAGGACTAAAGAAGGCGAGGTGATTCGCTACTACGCGCGGCGGCTGCCACTCCAGCAGCGCCAGTTCCTGCTGTGGCCGGTCACCCTGGTGCACATCATCGACGAACATAGCCCCCTGTACACCTTCACGCCAGAGCATTTCATTGGGGAGAGGTGAGCTTTTAACTTCTACCTTTTTCATACCTCTACATTGACAAACAATCATAAAAGCATCAGAATGTAAGTGGTAACAATCGATTTTAGTACAAGATTTCCAATTTTATTAGTTGATCATTCCTTCATTAATGATTTTCCAGATGAAAATTACTCATCTTAGTAATTGAAGAAATACGCCATTTTATCTTTAGGTAAGGGCGAGGACAAAATAATTTGTATATTTTTTTAATTCAAGTGAACATAATGGAGATAACCATTTTTACACCAAACTATTTTTACGTCATCTGATGGGTCGGCTCCCCAACCCCTCCCCAGCCACACTTACCACTGACTAAGTGTGGCTGGGGAGGGGTTTTATAGTGGGAACTCATTAAAACTCGTTTCAAATAAGATTGAGCATGCAGTTAATAGATAATGAAAAAGTCTTGTTTCGTAAGTTGGAATGGATGGAATTGCTTCAGCCACATCTGTCAAACCGCTTATGCATCATCAACGCAGCTAATATACGCCCTAGCTAATAGAACCTTACCGTAACAATCTTAGGACGATTAGACCTTAACCAACCGCGCTGACCCATTAGGAATAGGTTGACTACATACACCTTTGAATTTCTTCAACGGTGTATGCAGGTTGCACGATATTTTCCTTCACAGTAGGAGCGGAGAAAAAACACATTCTTCAAGTTTTGAGAAAAGTTCTATTACATTTGCAGTTACGAGATCACCCTGACATTGAAAGGTGCGTCCGCGTCTATGGGCACGTACACGCAGAGTCAAACCTCATACCTGCCGCGGGAGCTGGTCTGGGGGCACCGC